>VXBB01010199.1:46243-58562 GCA_013399915.1 Illadopsis cleaveri | reverse complement strand
GGAATGCCCTGGACTCCGACAGAACATGAGATTATGAGAACCTGGATCAAAGCACTTGTGTGTAAATGGAAAGGAGAACTTGTAGGTTAAAACTCAGGCAGGATTTGAGTATGTAGAGCAAGGAAGCATCAACAGGCATCATACTGGTATTTATAATGCTCAAGAAAATAAGGCAACTGCTGGGGTCAGTTACAGCAAGATGTCAAGATGTGTCTGTTAACCATACTTTAGATGCTTGAACGTTACATTCTGTTAACATGATGTGAGAATTATTTTCTATGGGCTAGAAGATTTCATTTGGGCCTGATTAGAGAGGTCTAAAATATAGAAGTAAAGGTATGCTTTTTGCCTAAAATAGTTTGACTTCCTCTAGATTAAAATTCAGCTGAGGGAAAAAAGAACTTAACCAGGCTTGGAAAGCATTTTGGAACTGTTGTGAATAGAAAGACTGACAAAAATTCTCAGAGGAAAAGAAATTTTTTAAAAAATAAAAAAACCCCCAAAAATTCATTGAGAAAATAGCCACCAAAGAAAAGCAAAAAAGGATTTGCCTGACTATTCTGATGGTATTACAGAAGGAAGACAAGAATGTCTCTTGGATTTGGATACAGAACTGTTTAAAGAGACTATGAGAGATCCTTTGAGGGATTCACATGTTGTCAGACACTAGACAAAAAACGGAAACAAAAGAGATGGTAGGTGGAAAATTAAATGGAGTTAAAGGAAAGACATTCTTTAGTCTGAAGATACTAGCTGTGTGCAAGGAAACAGCAAAAAGAAATGGAGAAATTACGGAAAGAGGAGAAAGAGAAGGAGAAGGAGAGGAAGAAGGAGAGGGAGAAGGAGAACGAGAAAGAGAAGGAGAAGGAGAAAAGGAGAGATTTATGGGAAAATAAATCACACTGGGGAAAGGGCAACATAGTTCCATATTTTTTCATTTGTTTTCTTGAAAGAAGTTAAGTAGACATTTTGTGAAGAAAAAATGGAGGAAGAAAAGGAGAAAGAACAGAAGATGGAAAAGGCATGGCTGGGATTGATTTAGAAAACTGGAATTGTTTAGCTAGAAACATGACCAAGTTGAAAACAGAAAATAAACCCAAATATCCTCTTCTACTTGACCAGTTTGTAATATCTGAAAGGAGGAAGAGAATGGTACAGGTCAGCCTTTTGGGCTGAAGACAGAAAGAACTTTGACTGGAAGAAAGTTTAACAAGAGGAAAGAAAGAATAATTAATAAACAAACAATGAAAAAAGGAAATGGAAAACAAAATGTAAAGTGTAGAAGGGTTTAAAAGAAAGGACAAGAACAGAGGATGCAATACTCCTGACTTTGAAACCACAGAACAGTCAAACAACTGCATTCTTGTTTGTACATATAGTGAAAGTAAGAAGTAGGAAGATTACCCCAAGTTATTTATCAGCAGAAATACATGCAGAATTAAATTTATTGTGTTTTGGTTCTTGTGGAAGGAAGTATATGTACCATGTTACCAGGGCATCTAGAAGAATTTAAGAGAAAATTATCAGCAGGTCTTATGTGGTAATCCCTTGTGTAACTCAGGAGATTTTTGGGAAAGCTGAAAGATGTATAATCCAAAGAAAAATATAGCCTTAAAACTCACTCAGACAGGATGGGAGTCTTTGAAAATACTTGAGCCATTTTGTTTTCTGAAGATTTGCGTTTTCCCTTAATCAAGACTCCATAAAATAAATGGTTTGTGCTGCTCTTTTCCCCGTTTAGATAATTTACACTGTTAGCTGTAGTGCAATAAGAAAATGCGGCAGCACACACTCCGATGTGCACTTTATCGAGGGGTGACATGCCCCCAGGGCCCTGGAATCCTCACACAGTTACCACAGATCAATGTAGGAGACAGACAAGATGGGCCTTGCTTGGAAATCTGATGATTTATTGTCTCAAATGCTGACCAGAGGCAAGGACCCAGAGCACAGCCCGGGGAGTGAACTCGAAGGGACAATAAGGGTGGAGTTTAGGATCGGGGGGACCCATAACAAGAGAACTGGGGAGGAACAAAAGGAGGGGTTTACAATTCACAAACCAGTGAGGAAAACAAGGGGAGGAGAATAGGTCACAGGGACCAATAGGGTGTCCAGGGTTAGGGGATTTCCAAAGGGGATTCCCAGGCAAGGGGTTGGGACAGGAGAGGATTGACAAGGAACCTTCCGGAGCAAGGGACAGGATCAGGGTGAGACTGACAACTCAGTGGGAGGATACAACCCTGGGATGAACTAACAACACAAAGGCAGCGGGGAAAGGAACAAACCATTGGGGACAAAACAACAAAAACACACACTACAATAAGAAAAACCACAGTAGACATAGATAGCATCTTTTATGGAGGGGCTTAAGGTTATCATATCAATGACTGAACCATTACTACTCTCTAATTATATGGGTTTTATATGTTTTTATTCTTCATAAGTTTAGCAGCAGCATAGCATCTAGATGTAGATATCAATCCCTCAGTCAGATACAAAAATTTCAAATACAATTTTTATCATAACCCGTTTATCCTTTAGTAATTTTACATGGGAGTAAATGAATGATCATTAGCAATAAGCATCCTACTTCACTGTGAGCTTGGAAATGCATAAATATTCTATGACAATATGAAATCTCAACTGTGATTATAAAATGTAACAAAGACAGATGTGCAGGATTAGTTCCTCATAAAATTTAATTGATTGTAGTTGAGATAGTAATTCAATAAGTGTTCTGATTTTATGATTTCCTTTTGCATGAAGAAAATGAAGACACAATTTGCTATATATTTTTGATAAAAGTAAATAGTTTTCAAGTCTGGCCTCAATATTGATACTGTAAGACCAAGTGTAATAACACAATTTTGTTTGGGTTTTAATAGTGCTGTTACATGAATTATGAGGAAATACAGAATAATCCTGCTGATAACAAACAAGTTACTTAGAAAGTTTTTTTAGCACCAAGGGACAGATCGGAATAAATAACCCACACTGTTAGTTCATGTCTTCAGAAACCTTCCCAAACCCAGAATCTAAAGGTGAGTTACCAGACTTTCCTTCCTGTATGAATTATGAGGAAAAGACATATCTCACACAAACAGTTGCCACTGAATATTTTATCAGGATGAGAGTGATTTTTAGTAATTTAATCACAAGATTTCTGGAGCAGGAAAAAGACCAAAACCAGGTATCAGTCCTGTATTCCTAAAGTAAATCCTAAATAGACCCATTCAAATACTGAATTCCAGGTTCTAGGAAGGTTATCTTTTCCAGATATTTACTGTACCTTTCAGTAGTTAGGTAATCTTCCCAAACAGCTTCTGATTATTATGTTAGCTGACCAGTCATGTGCCTAATCGGCCAATGACCATATATGTACTTATTCCTTTGTACACCAAAAGAGAGCTTTATGCCTTACGTTGATCAAACCTTTCTTGTTGCATAAAAACAGTGTTTAAAGTTCCCAAACATAATACCAAAGTTTGAAATTAAAACAGAAAATTATATTTTAAAACATTACCTTTCTGTAGCAAGAGTCCTGCAGTTTGTTTTCTCATCTCGTATTCCTCAAGTCCACCCAGAGAATAGCTCACACTACCACACCAGGGAGGCATAAATCTACAGAACTCTACAAGGCTGCAGCCTTGATCTTTCAAAAGTCATCACTATCCATATCTCTCTAGATCTGGCTTAGAGTTTTGCTTGAATAATAATTTAATTATAATATGGAATAGATTTGATTTCATTTGCTCAAAGATAAATATATGGTGCAACTTTGGATATCTTGGGATATCTTCTTGGGACATCTAAGATACCTTCATGGATCTGGAAGATGTGACGTAAGATAAGAAGTGACGTGGATTTGAGCTAGCTGGTCCATGCTTAGNTAAGTAAAAAAAATTACAGGTTGGGGGATTTTTCACCTGTAAAAGATTTTCCACCCTCCTATTTTAGGAAGTACTGGTCCTTTGGCAATGAAAAAGGCTTTCAGAAAGATTGTTGAAGATTTTACTTGGAGACACAACAATCAAAATTTTGTGGACATAGGTATGGGCAACCTGATGTAGCTGGTTCTGCTTCAGCATGATTGAAGCTAGGCAACCTCCAGACATGACTGCCAACCTCACCTATTCTATCCAAGTTGTTTCTATTACAGGAAATGTTTCATTCAATTTGTATTTTCAGGTAGAATTTGTCAAAATTTACTTTGATATTACATTTTCTAAATTACTTTTTAACTCTTTTTTTCTTTTTTTGTTTTTGTTGAGCCAATATGAAAATGACCTAACACAGATTGCTCATAAGAGATTTGTGGTTNTCTGGAGCAGGAAAAAGACCAAAACCAGGTATCAGTCCTGTATTCCTAAAGTAAATCCTAAATAGACCCATTCAAATACTGAATTCCAGGTTCTAGGAAGGTTATCTTTTCCAGATATTTACTGTACCTTTCAGTAGTTAGGTAATCTTCCCAAACAGCTTCTGATTATTATGTTAGCTGACCAGTCATGTGCCTAATCGGCCAATGACCATATATGTACTTATTCCTTTGTACACCAAAAGAGAGCTTTATGCCTTACGTTGATCAAACCTTTCTTGTTGCATAAAAACAGTGTTTAAAGTTCCCAAACATAATACCAAAGTTTGAAATTAAAACAGAAAATTATATTTTAAAACATTACCTTTCTGTAGCAAGAGTCCTGCAGTTTGTTTTCTCATCTCGTATTCCTCAAGTCCACCCAGAGAATAGCTCACACTACCACACCAGGGAGGCATAAATCTACAGAACTCTACAAGGCTGCAGCCTTGATCTTTCAAAAGTCATCACTATCCATATCTCTCTAGATCTGGCTTAGAGTTTTGCTTGAATAATAATTTAATTATAATATGGAATAGATTTGATTTCATTTGCTCAAAGATAAATATATGGTGCAACTTTGGATATCTTGGGATATCTTCTTGGGACATCTAAGATACCTTCATGGATCTGGAAGATGTGACGTAAGATAAGAAGTGACGTGGATTTGAGCTAGCTGGTCCATGCTTAGAAATATGAAGAGGACATTGAAAGGCAATTTGAAGATAAATGTCTTGAATTTCTTGTCTAAATCCTGCATATTCAAACACAGCATGATCAACTAAACACCATTAGAAAAAATAAGAAGGTTGGAACAAACATCTGTATTGTGAATTTCTTTGTTCTCTTCAGTAATATTCATAAGAGAAATAATCCAATGCACACTTGTTGTCCGCCCTATTTCTGCCCAGAACACTTGATGATTCAGATATAACCCAATTATATGAGAAATCCAGTTATAGGAGAATAAGATTTTTACTTTGGCTTTGGTTCAAGGACAGGAGAAAAATTACTGACAATTAGAATAATATTAACATNCTCTTTTTTTCTTTTTTTGTTTTTGTTGAGCCAATATGAAAATGACCTAACACAGATTGCTCATAAGAGATTTGTGGTTAAGAATCAGAGATCAAGGCAGCAAAGTGAACTTTGAGGCTGGGGTTTAGTGCAGGTCACCTGATCAAGGCTAGCGTGTTGACAAAGCCTTCCTGCTACAGCTACAGGAGGCATCACTCTCTCAGGCTCTTGTCCTGCTGGAGTACTTCAATCACCCCAACACCTGCTGGAAAAGTACCACAGAGAGCTGCAGGTGGTCCAGGAGACTCCTGGAGTGCACCGAGTAAAACATCTTGAGTCAACTTATAGATAGCCCTATCACAGAAAATAAATAACCTGCAGTCCTATGGGAAATGGGCCAGGCAATAAATAAGGAGAAAGCCCTGAATGTTAAGAAAGTGAACTCTAAGCTGCTCAAAGAGTTAGTCCAGAGAACCCTCTTGGAAACTCTGCTCAGGAGCAAGGACGCAAGAACAGAACTGGCAGGTCTTTACAACATTTTCCATAGAGCTCAAGAATTCTCAATCTATATGTGTACAAAATCAGGAAAGGAATGAGAGAGAATGGCATAGCTGAGTTGAGACCTGCTAAACAAACTAAAAGGAAAGAAGGAAATGCAAAGACTACAAAGTGAAAGGAGGGACAAGTATCCTGGGGAAAGCATAGGGACATCACCCAGTTATGTAGGGATGGGGTCAGAAACACCAAGGCATGTCTGGAACTGAACTTGGCAAGGGACGTAAGGAATAACAAGAAGCACTTCTACTGGCATGTCTGCTTGGATAACAAACAAAGAGAAGGCTGAGCTACTCAACAACTTTTTTGCCTTAGTCTTCACTGTCAATTTTCTTTTGAATCTCTTGTATAAATTAACCTCAAGGCAGGAACTGGCTGAAGATCAATTTCATGACAATCTGAGCGTACGTGAGTCTTGAACGTACGTGAGTCTATGGGGCCTGAGAAAGTGCGTCCATAGCCATAGAATCATAGAATGGTTTGAGTTCATTCAACAGACCAGGTTGCTCAAAGCACCATGCAGCCTGGCCTTGTCTGCTTACCTTGGTTTAGGCTTGGAATTTTTTTGTTTGTAAGTGGGCATAGTGGGCTCCAGGTGAGCTCTTGGCACTCGCTTTGCAAACCCCCATCTCTCATCACACATCTGGTGTGTAGTCCTGAGGGAAATGACTGAAGTAGTTGCCAAACCATAGGCATGTGAAATGCATAGTGACTGGAAAAAGGAAAATACAGTGTCTGTTTTTAAAATGTGAAGAAAGGAGGACCTGTCAGCCCCACCTCTCTGACTGGGAATGTCATGGAACAGATCTCCTAGAAGCCATGCTGAGGTACACTAAATAGAGAGAGTTAATTTGAGACAGCCAGCACAGCTCCACCAAGGGCGAGTCCTGTTTAATCAATGGCCTTCTGTGGAGGAACGATTGCATCAGGGACAAAGCAAGAGCTAGCCAGTTTCATATTGCAGTGCATAGTCATTTAAGTTAGCCTGACAATTCAGCTGAATCTGAAATAACTGGACAGTGGCAGCTATAGGTCTAAGTCTTGTGTCAACACAAGATTAGTGTGCTGTTATTGGAAATTAAACCTGAGCTTCAATACAATGGATTTTGGGGGTTTTTTTTGGAGAAAACTTGATGAAAGAGAAGGAACAGAGTTGCAAAAAATAAAATACAGTATTTGTCTCCAAAGTTTTATTTACATTCGTAGATTTATTTTCAGTTAATTTCTGAATAATTTCTTCTAAGATTTTAACTTGTTTTCAAAGAGGCCATTGGGAGATTCCCAAATGAGGTAAACAGGTTTTTAATTTTTTTTTAACGATACAAGGAAGTGTTGTTACAATATTAGCTCACCCTTTCAGTTCAGCCTCCTCTTTTCTTATTCCCAATGTTACCTTTGTCAACTACTGGTCAGCAGACCACTTTTTCTTAAGTAATAGTTTAATGCACAAGTAGTGCGAAACATCTGCAATTGCACTTCATGTGCGAAGTACTAGTAACTGATTGAGACGAGATTTTTCTGTAACAGATTTCAGAAAAGCAATTTGTGTCTTCCAGCTTTGTACAAAACTAGCTGCAGTAATTCCCTTTTTGTCTGTAGAATTTCCTGAAATGCAGTATATGCAATATTTTTCAAGACAATTTTAGCTGATACCAATGCTATGTTTTATGCAGTAATAGGGCCTGGATTTTTGAACAATGGAGAGGAATATCTCTATACTTTGAGTTTTGTTACATAGGATACATAAATACCAGATTCTGAAATTGTTATACAAAAGACTAAGTTTCCTCTGTTTATTGGAAATTGAGGCTCACATACAGCCTTTATATTTAAATCACAAAGTAGTCATCCGAGGGTACCTTCATTTTGCATCAAAAACCTTTGACATAAAAATTGTTTAGTCTTCTTTAAAACCTTTAAAATTTTTGTCACTTTGATGTTTTCAGGAATGAGTGTTGAAATGGACTCTTAAAGAGAGATTTAAACTTAATCCTTTCTCATACACCATTATAAAACAAGGAAACAATTAGCAGGTAACTAGTGAGGTGAAAGGTTTCAAAATATTACAGTAAATCTTCCCTGAGAGAGATAAATGAGGTTCAATTATCCTTAATGATATTCAATAACCAAAATCAGCAGCTTAACATAAATATTTAAAAATGAGTCTATATTATCAAAAGGGGGAAAAAAACTATGAAAGGAAAACCTTTAAAATAATTTTTTCCTGACATACAAATATATCTGTTAGTGACTTTTGACACCATCTTCTAGAGGTTAACCTTTCTAGTGGCATACACAAGAAGATAACTCAGTTTTTGAATATGGAAGCATATGATAATCAGACATAATTTACTTATTAAAAAGTAAAGGAAAATGTATTTGCTTAAAATATTTCTTTATAAAAATAGTAATATTAGGAATTATTATTTCTTAACTTCTAATCTGACTGGGTGATAATAGAAAATAGAGAAATTTGAAGTTGTGTACATATGTGAAATATGAAATTATTAAATAAATGAAAATGGTTTGCTAAGACTTTTGGGCTGTTAATTGTTGGAGAGAGGCTTTGTTTCCAGAGCTGTTCTTTCAAAGAGTACCTGCCAAAATATGTTGAGACTGATACTGATTTTCTGCTCGTACAAAAAGAGAAGGTCAGAGGAAAAAAATACATTCTGAATTTAGCATAACTTGGAAATTGCATGCTTAATTTGTTTGCAAGGAAACTATTCTTTGTTTTGTTTTGGTTTTTTTGTTTTTGTTTTTTTTTTTTTAATCTCTGCTATAACCTATAATATGAAGTGAAAATTATCTCAGAAACATTTGGTACTGAGTGGAAAGTGTGAACACGAAAATGAAGCCACTAGCCGAATTCTAATTAAGAAATTAAAATTCTAACTTTGATTTAGAATTGCAGTAAACTAGGATTAAGGAAATGTTCTACTTAAATATTTTTCTACATCTGTAAAATGCATAGCTTTTTATGTTAAACAGTGTTCAATAAATACAGAAGCTTGTCTCCCTTTCCTCAAGTTTTTTAGTTGTATGCAGACGTTCATTTGCGTTCAAATGTTAATACGCTACATATATTGATGTGCCTTCATACTACCTGCTGCAAAGCCCATCATGTTAAGCATGTGTTTGATACCTACTGACATATGATTCTTGAATTTTCAAAGATGATTTCTTAGGAAGTTTCCTAAATAGGCTGCGGCAACAATAAATTACACACAGATCTTGCTTATTTTGCTAGAATTTCAGCCACGGTTTTGTCCCTCATTTGGCTCTTCAGTTCTTCCTGAAAGCCATCTGAAAGAGCACAATGGACTTACAGAGGATGTGGAGGTGGAAATTCTGATGAATGTCCCACTTTGATTACTAATTCTTTAATAAAATTGATAACTCTATAATGCAGGATAAATCCTTTTTTTCTTTTCAAGACACACCACAATGTGCCTTAACTGAATCCTATATTTAAATTTAGAGGGCATAAAAATGGCCAAAGCTACCATGACCACTACAAAAATATATTTCTAAAAGAATTAATGGTAATTATTTGCTCCTTAAATAAATGAAAAAAAAACCCAAAAAAAACAAACTCTTCAATATCTTTAGCATGGATCGTATTTCTGAACACATACTAATCCGTCTTGACCACTCCTAAGTATCAGAGATCAATTTCCAAACACCTCCTCATTGCTGCTTTATGAAAATGTAGTCACATACTTCTTCTTTTATGTTGCTTTTCTTGATTCAAATTAATGTTTCTCACAACATTTTAAAAATATTTTGGTAAGCAAGTACCATTATATAATTCATTGTGTCTTCACAGGGCTTTTCTAGAGATAATGTGAGGTAAAGTCCCTCCTTTACTTTAGACACTCCAGGATTAAAAAACTTTCAATCTTTCACTGTCACTCATGTAGTCTAAAGAAAGATTTCTGTGAGCTAAATGGCCATTTTACAAAACAGTTGGAAAGATTCAAGCCTATCCTATCACTTAGGCAACTAATTATACCATTATGTACTGCAATTACAATTAAAGATTTTCAGATGATGAAAAGCATATTCACTGCATCCTTGTTACCTCATATTTCCTTGCCAACACTCCAGAGTGTCATGATTTTTATAAAACAAAAACAATTCAAGAGGCTGTATTTTTCTCAATAACAGCAACAGCTTAGAGATGACACTGCAACTCCTTTTCCCCTTTATATATTAACCATGTTATCTAAAAGAGAAGCATCTATCCTTTTTGCTGAAGGTACTGTGTTTAAATTTGTCTTTGCAAAAATGTTTTGTCAGGCATTAAAAACAACACCATATTTATTGTTCAGATCAGCAACTTTTAGTACTCAGATTAAGCTGCTTTCTTGGATTTAAGGCAATTGGCTTCTATCAAATTGAATAATAGCACAAATATATTGCCAACATCCCCCCTGTATTGAAAGTTACATCATGCAAAAAAGGGCAGTGATTTCATATGTTAAAAAATACAATTATTTTCTATAATGATAAAGGGAAAAAAAATCAATTCCTGTTTAGCAGGTAGGAGAAAATATTACATTCCTTTCATGTGTGTATCAATCAATTTGATAAATACTGTGGATAAGTATTTGGAGTCCTAGAAAAAGTAAAACTACAACAGTCAAAATAAGGAAATAACTGTTTTTCACCATTAGAAGTTGGTCCTGTTTCTCTATCTGAGTTTAGTAAGTTGTGCATTTGCAAAAATGTCTGTGTAAGTAATATACAACTTTTCATGCATTTTAAAAATGTCTGATCTTCCCTTATTATTCATAAAATTGCACAGAAGAAAAAAAAACTATGTTACTTTGTAAGGTGGGACGTTGTTATAAAATTAGAAATAGTTTCAGAAGACAGAAACTGTAAACTTGGATGCCTGATGCTTAACTTTATTATTGTTAGAAAAAGAATTCATCCTTAAGAGACATTAATCTAATTCCTCTAATATTCCAGCCAATAACTTCTTCAGATAAAAAATATGTATGTGCAAGAGGTTTTTCTCTGACACTATCATTCTTGAGTTCTGGTTCCATGATGGTTTCCATAGCAACAGAGAGGGTTTTTTTTTTTAAGAAACACTACATCATTGCTTCTGCTATGAGTAGAAGCAGCAGAGATGTGAATCCATACCTGTTTTTTAAAAGAAAAATAGCATAAAGAGAAACCCCTCAATATTCAGATTGAGTTATTCTATCTGTCTTACTATTGTCCTGATGTCAAAAAATTTTAAATTGATAATTAAAAGATTATAGCTCAGTCAAGGAAATTTTTTGTTGAGCTGATAGCAGGAGAAATAACTCTCTTGTACATCATTTGAATATGGATATGAAACCGAGCTTCAGTTGTTAAAAATACATAAAACTACAGTGTCAGATATATTATTAAATAACACATTTGTCACTCAAGAGGGTGAAAGGGCAGCTGTTACAGAAATAGAAATGAAGATAAATTTCCTTTTTTTTTTTTTTTTAAATTTACCAAGGACTACTTTCTTTGGTAGAAGAACATTATTGTATGCAGACGTTCATTTGTGTTCAAATGTTAATACCCTACACATATTGATTTGCACCCTACACATATTGATTGATACATGCTTTATGTTCAGTTGTGTCTGAATACCTCTGACATGGGCTATTTTTTTGATTACCTTTAGTTCCACTCAGACTAATGGAGGAGTTGTGCCTCTTCACTAGCCCTGAGCTATGTGTTATATGTAGACTGTGTGTTAACTACTTCACAGTTTTAAATTGCTCCACTGGGAAAATGTTTACTAGAAGGTAAAGAACTTTGTACAGTACACACTCTGATAGTAGTCATAAAGCAGTCTTTTGAAAATTTGAGTCATCTGACCTTAGTTTTTTTTATTTCAAATGTAGGATCCCATGATTAATTTATTTCTTCAGTTAGGACTGCCTTATATGCAAACTAATGAATGTGTGTGCTGCCAATTCTTACTAAGTTTAAAACTTAGTCCATATTCTGTAGGATAAGGTTTCCAGTATATTTTGTAGTGCAAGTTTTACAATTTGGTGAGATAGACAATTATGAAATTTTATTACTTAGCAAGAGACCTCACTTACAATGTATGGCAATAGAATGAAAGGTTGTTTAAACAGTCATCAAGTGCAATTATACTACTACTACTACTACTACTACTACTACTACTACTAAATTTTATATTCTTTCAGTAGAGAATAATTACTGTCACTTTTACATAACAGCTCAATTATTAGATCATTTGCATGTGATATAAGACCTTTTTTTTTCAAAATGCTCTTAATAGAGAAGCCCCAGGTTCCAAATATAGCTGTAATGTCAAGTAGAAGCATTCTTTTGTGGAAACAATGCTTCTGCACAAAAAGACTC
>VXBB01010199.1:21338-33135 GCA_013399915.1 Illadopsis cleaveri | reverse complement strand
CACCAGACTGTCGTCAGTGGTGGCCAGTGACAGGACAACAGGCAAGTGGCACAGACTGAAGCACAGGAAATTTCATCTGAATATCAAAAAAACTTATTCACTGTACAGGTGACAGAGCACGGAAATAGACTGCATACATAGGTTGTGGAGTCTCCCTTTCTCTTTCTGGAGATATCCAAAACTGCTATGATCTCCAGATCTTCCAAACCCCAACATTCAGTATTTCTGTGACATAGATATATAGATATCTCTATATAGATATAGATATAGATATAGATACAGATATAGATGATATAGATGATATAGATGATATAGATGATATAGATGATATAGATGATATAGATGNTACATTTATGTTATAGCCAAAGGACATTCAAGTGTAGTTTTGGTTACTATCAGTGCAGGTAAAATGCAAAACTGTAGTTATATTTGTGGTGACTGTCAATATAGAAATTCAAGCTATACCAGATAATCAGTTGTTAAACCCTAGAATGTGTTTAGTATACAATATTTTTCCCATTCCAAAGGAATAGTTTCACATCTACCTTTTTCCCCACAACAACAAAAAAAATTAACAACAGGTTAATTTTACTTGTTTTAATTATTTGTATTATGGTTTATTTCTTTTAATCATTTGTAATTTCACAAATTACACAATTACACAGAGCATTTCATATATCAATGCTATAAAAGTAAAAAAATACCATGAAATTTTCAGGGGAAAATAGACACAATTTCCTTTTCAAAATATTTGCCATCAGTTTTAAGATAGCAATTTACTGTAAATAGTTCTTTCCTATGACTTTTTCCTCCAGTAAAAGCCATTTTTAAGGAAAAAAAAAGAAGTTGCTATTAATGAAGAGAAAATGTAAATTTAATGTTCCTATTTCTTTGTGAAATATTTTGACTTCTGGTATTTTGAACACTATATTGTATGCAGAAGAGATTAGACAAATTTTGGTCATTCTTCAGTCTATCTGAAAATTTATTAGGAAGAGCTCATTCACTGTCAGTCTGTTCTGTGAGTTACTTTCATTATATCTAAACTTTACTGAACTTTTTTAGCAATAATCAAAAGTAATTACTGCCTAAGAAGCATCCAGACTTAGGAGTTGGCTAGATTTCCTAGTGGAGCTGTTTTATGTAGGCAGCAGTGACTCTATACTGCATACATCATGATTTCATTCTCTGTAGAGACAAGAAGCTGTTTCCACCAGATAGCTCCTGCTGTGTGGCTGCCATATGCATCTAGTCAAGCAACTGTTTGTGCCACAGTCTCAGCTCTGCCTCTGGGAAGGAGTCCTTTTGGATGGTGTCAGGGAGGGCCTGCACATCAGCAGGACCTGATGCTGCAAGCAGAACCAGATTTATGCTACAAGATATAAAAGGGGGATATTGTCCCCATTGTTCTGCAGATGAGGGGAGAAGGGTCTGGGCACCAGTGCATGATTCTCATGGGTCAGTAGTTGCTTTCATGGCAGGTGCTGGTGGCAGTGTTGCAGGTTTCACAACAAAACTCAACAGTGCTGAGAATGAGGGACTACAAAGGAAGGATGAGATACACCTGATAAAATGTGTTAAGAGCACAATTGTCAGGGGACTGCTTGAACTGATGAAAAGTACTTCAAACTACTGAGATCAGGAAGGAAGACTATGACCTGCAGTCCAGGAGGAAAATCCAGATGGGTTGCATAGAGAAGAGTGCAGGATGACAGGAACAAGGGAGACCTCAGGAGTGAGGAAACAGGACAAAGAGACTCTTGTCTCAAATGCAGGTTAACACAAACGCCTGGAAGCAAATAGGAAGGACCACAGCTCCATGTGCAGCTGCAACACTATCAATGTTGCAAAATGTAAAGGTGCAGCTTGGGCGTGTAAAGCTCATCTGTGGAATTTACAAAAGACAGAATGAGAGACTGTGTTTCAAGTACACAGGATAGGCCACTAAGCATGATACTGGCAAGAGTACTCACCAGAGCTTTCATCAGGGCGGCAAAGAGGACAAAACCTTCCTGAAATAACTACAGCAAAAGTGTTTGTTCCCACATCAAAGAGACTGGGGGAAATCTTCAACAACTGCAGGGAAAAAAATGTTGCATGCATCTATGAATTTCAAAAAGAACCGTGGCAGAAACTACAGACACAAGCTGGCTTCACTTTGGTGCCAAGAAGAATCATAGAGTGAGTCCCATGGGATCATCTTTCAGGACTCAGGAATGAAGTGACTGGAAGCAGTCAACATGGATTTTTTACCTGACTGCCACTGGTGGTAAAATTATGGGATCTGTGAGCACAGTTGGTATTTACCTCAAATATAGCAAGGTTTATGACACTATATCCTGTACCCACGTTAGGAGATCAGAGGTGGGATGTGAAAACTACTAGTAAATAACAAGTTAGAGGGTAGGGCTCACAAGACCATGTTGAACTGGGCTATAGTCTACCTGGAGGTTCACAACCAATGCAGTAGTATAGGGTCTGTTCTGCAACTTTCCCTACAGAACAGCTCTCTCAGTGACCTGAAGGAGAAAACAGTGAGCACTCTTCTGAAGTTTGCTGATGAAAGCAAGGGGAAAACTAGAAGGCCAGGCTGGCTTCTGTGCACCTGAGTAGCTAGAAGAGGTCACAAGTGAAACCTGAAGCTAAGACACAGGTCAAACCCTAAAACCAGCACCTACTATGTCACAATCTAGATATGGTGTCCAGTTCTGGGCCTAGATGAATGAGATTTAAATTAGCAGAAACCACCAAGAAGGCCCTCAGACCATGTCCCTGTGAGGAAAGGTTGCAGTGTCGAGGTGTGTTTTGCTGGGAGAAGGGAAGGCTTTGGGCAAACCCAGCAGCATCCCCAGCACCAAAATGAGGGATGGAAGAAACATGGATGAGCTTTTCATGCAGTACATAACAGGGGGCAAGAGGCAGTAGTACAATCTGAAACATGAGACAATTAGGCTGGAGGGAGATAAGCAGAAGATTTTTCCTACGTGGAGTGCCCAGTCATGGAGTCAAGGCCCAGGGAGTTTGGGCCATCTCTTGCTTGGGGGGTTTCCTGCCTTGACTGGGTGAAGCCTTGAAAAATCTAATCTGATGTCACATCTGAGCCTACTCTGCACAGGGGCACAGGCTGGGGCTGGAGACATCTCCAGGTGCCCATCAGCATCCTATTAGCATCTGAGAATGAACTTAAAGGTAATATATGGTAACTACACCTCATTTGAAGTATTGGGCACATTTCACAAAATTGAATATTAATCTGCCTAGAAACTGTTTAGAGCAGAAGCTTTAGCAGGGCATTAGAAACATATACAAGTTTCCAAATGTGAAAAGATAGAGACTGTGAGAGAAAAATTATAGTTCAGAATTTAAGAAGCATATAAATCACATGAAATTTATTTTTTGGTCTGAATAAAAGAAAACTCAACTTGCCATATCTTAAAAAATCTCTAATTTCATAAAAAGATACAGACCTTAAAAGTGCAAAAGCTTTGTTGATCATAGAACCATCAAAAATTTATATGCTGCTGCAGATTAAGCACAGTTAAGGCAGCTAAGGCCCAAACAGCTGCTTGCTCACTCACCCACAGTAGGATAAAGAAGGCAATTGAAAGGGTAAAAGTGATAAAGCATGTGGATTGAGGTAAAGATGGTTTATTAGGTAAAGGAAAAATCTGCATGTACAAGCAAAGCAATCCAATCAGTCCCAAACAACAGGGAAGTATACTCCCTTCCTGGGGCCTGGGGTAAGAACATCACCAGGAAACTCACTGGCAAACTTCTTCCTATTGGTGATTTTCTATGTAGGGGGCGATGAAGTGGCCGCTCATAGTCTGAGGATGGTCAAAGAGGATATCAGGGCCTTAGAAAGGCTGTAAGGGAACTTGGCCCACATGTTATATTCTCTTTTGTACTGCCAGTTGAAGGCTGCAACACAGGAAGAAATAGACACTCTGAGTTCTACTACAGGTCTTTGTCCAGCCCAGGGTCCAGATTTTATGTTCAGTTTTGATAAGGGTCATGAAACTCCTGTCTCCTTGTTTCTCTAGCCTTTCCTCTGCTTCTGATTAGCATGACTATGCCCACACATTGAATACTCACTGCACCCTGTCACTTTGAAATTGCTGAAAGTGCACTATGATTCATGTAACTGATGAATACATTAAGAAGTATTTGCTTTTAGAATCAAACTTTCAGATAGAACACTGCTAACAGATCTGCAGTTGGGTTTATCACAATGATTTCAGCCTGTTAATTTTCCAACAATCCTTATTTCCCCTTCTAATCCATATTTCAGCAATGCAGCTCTAAGGATATTATGGGACATCATGATAAACATCTTGAAAAATAAAAATCATGAAATGTTCGATGACCTCCCCTTATCCACAGAATAACAGATTGGCGTGCTGTTCTGTAATTTAAACTTAATGAAACATGAAGGTAGACACATGTAGCTTATACCTCTGTCTTAACTGATTAGTGAAATTAAATGAAGAAAATCCTTCATTTTTATTGATTATGCCAGTGAAATTTCTTTATCATATTTCTATTTTTTTTTTTATGTTTCTCCTACTGGGAGGATCCCTTTAATTTGATTTGGTGACAAAAGTTAGAAAGCCGTGACAATGGCAGAAATATTAGAAAAAACTCTAAGCAAGAAGTCAAACTTCCAGAAGAGCTGATGGTACTTTCTAGTAAAGGAAAAAGTGTTATGTTGTTTTGGGGTTTTTTCCCTATCCACCACTGGCTGATTTCATATTACTGGTGCTAATACATATTATAGCGCCAGTACTATTCTCTAGACTTTTTGCCTTGACAGTGGTCAAAATGAGATAATCTCAAATATCGATATCACAAGTAATTTTCTCTGCCATTGTCAGGTATCAAATTTACTTCCAAGAATATGGCCTGTGTCCTTTATTTATTCCCCTTCAGCTTCTTTGTGCAATTCAAAGATGTTATTTTAATCTCCAAAGGTGTCCATGAGTTTACAGCAATCTTTACCAAGATAATTTCACTATTTTCAAACTCATACAAAACCCCTTTCCTTCAGGGATGTGGAAGCTATCAGTATCTGGGATGATGTATGCAAGAATTAAGACCAAAATTTTCTTTCTTACTTTTCCTGAATTTTGTGAAATCCATGAGAAAAAGGGAACATATCAGTCTAACCATCTGCATTGTGTTTCTTGAGCAAAAACAGGAATGGAATAAGAAGTGCTAAGAATGAGACTGGAAATAGAGATTTAAAAAAAGTTACATCTCTAAACATAAGAAATCATGACATATAAAAAAATCCCCTTCAGCTTTTTAGCTAAAAAAGTTATTTCTTCATATCAACTTAGCACTCCTTGGTTTTAAGACAGAAACTGAGATGTGTGTACAACAAACCATCAGCATATCTATGATTTAACAGTTGACAGTGAACTAAATGAATTATGAATTGAAAGCTGCAAAAAACCACGAAAGTCTTGAATTAAGCTGTGAAACATAAAGATAAGGAGAAAATGTTCCTCCTTTCTAAGGGAATTTCAACCTCATGGACCAATTGGCCAATGGCAAGTATAAGTATTGCCATCTTTTTAACTCTCTGATTTGAAGGCTGTGAACTGGTCCTGACAGACCTCCAGGCCAAGGACCAAGGCAAGCTGCCTCTCACAGCAGGAAAGGCTTAAAAATAATTATGGGGACATTTGAGTTGTACAGTTTTGCTGTTTTGCACCATGAGGAAGGTTATTATAGCAGAGATTACTTTCCCATTTTCAACATGTTACAAAGAAATGAATGTTATTAAAATATGTGCCACCATCTTATCATTGTTGTTTTCTTAAAAAAATAATTTCCAGCTTTCCTCTAGTTGCCTTGCCAACAGATTTAAGTTGAAAAAGAAAGGCTGGTAACTCAAATCCCAAAATACTTACTTCTTTCCCCTGTTGACAGTCATTTTGGAACAGCATAATCAGCATACAGAGCTCAGAAGAAGAGCTGTAAAATGACAGAGAAGTTATCAGATTACTGAGGGTTGAAGTATTTTTTATTTTTAATGAGATGTCATTTCCTCAAATCATAGTGTGCCTTCTCAAACCAAAATAAGAATACAAGTACACTCCAATACAGGTATGCAGAAAAGTGAGGGAGACCTGGTGACCCAAAAGAGCCCTAAACCTGATGTTCCTGGGGGTTACTTATTTCCTTTGAAATTATTGAGATAGGAATTTCATGTAGGAGTTACACATTAGAGATTAATATTGGGCTAGATTTGTTTCAGCATCACTGCCAAGCTGATGGTGGGAGAGATTTCTTTTCTCCTAAAAGTATAGTGATTCATCATGCAGGATGACAGCTTCCAAATCTTTTTCTAAGAGATGCTCTTTTCCTTCCCCTTTCTTTCAGATCACGTATATAAAAGATGGTCAGCATAGGCTCTGCCACATTCCCAGGAGCCTGGGTTCGGGTTCTAACAGTACCAGTGTGGAGAAAATAGTTTTAATTTCTCTATAGTTAGCGGACTGCCCTTGCATGTGAAAGATACATATGATAGTGTTACAATGATAAATTAAAGATAGAGGATGTGATTATATTGCTTCCCTATTACAATAATAGAGAAGAAACAGGTTTTCTTTTCAGTAGGATAAAAAGCCTGCCATAGTTAATCATATTTACTACAAATATAGTAATATAAATAAATAAATACTCACGACAGAGAAAACTCAGCCCATGACCAAAAATGTTGGATGATGTTGGGTGGTGGGTAAAACTTAGTTTATTTTTTGTTTGTTTGTTTGTTTTTTGTTGTTGTGGGGTTTGGGGTTTTTTTGGTTTTTTGTGGGTTTTTTTGTTTTGGTTTGTTTTGGGGTTTTTTTGGTTGTTTGTTTTTTGTTGTTGTTTTTTTTTTTTGGTGTGTGTAATGAGAAAACTTTTAGCTGGAAAAATAGGAAAAGCAAGTTCAAATTANTTTTAGCTGGAAAAATAGCAAAAGCAAGTTCAAATTAAAAAAAAAAAAAAACCCAAACAAAACCCACACAAAAAAAATCCACTTGTAAGATTCACAGTACTTTTGCTGTCATCTTGCTTGGAAATACTCCCAGAACATGCATTTGTGCTTTTGGAAAATTCTGTTCTTTTTTCACCCCAGAAATACAGAAAGAGGGAAAAAATAATGTGCATTTAACACCTAAAAGGACAAATTAATGCTTTTCAACTTAGTGAGGAGAGCAAAGTTTACTTACCGGTTTTCACATTTGTATTTCTTGGTTTATTCTATGTTTAGCTTTACAAAATGTTTTTGCTTCCGCTATATGATAGTAATTTCTACAGCCTTTAAAGATTATATTACTGGGATATAATTACTTAGTCTATTGAAATCCTGTTTCAGTCATAAAACACTGTATTTATCACCCTAACTCTAGTTTTTCATATTTTTCCTTGAGAGGATATGTTTTGGAAAAAAGAATCTATTTCTGTTTGAGTGTCTGTTTCGGGAGTATATTTATTCATACTAGATAACAAAGATATTATTTAATCTATTAGCCATCAGAACAGAATAGTACTGTTTGAGGTATGGCAGAATTTTTACATAAACATCATCAGATGATTAACCATCCTGAATTTACAGTAAAGTTATTATTCTAGACTCTAACATCTAAATCAAGAAAAATATAAAGTAAACACATTAATCTTAAAAGGCTCTACTCAAACAGACTTCCCACCCCTTTTGTTTTGAGATAATCCTTCCTTTTACCAAATAGATGGATGATTAACATCTTCATTAATGACCTGTCATATGGGACAGGGTGTACTTTCATCAAGTTTGCAGAAGATACCAAAATGGGAGGAGTGGCTGATAAGACAGATGGGTGTGTCATTCAGAGGCAGGTGGACAGACTGGAGAAATAGTCCCTGAGTAAAAAGTTCAATTAAAGAGTAAATGCCAAACCCTGCCCTTGGGGAACAATAACTGTTCAGGTCAGGGGCTGATGAGCTGCAAGCAGCTCTGTGGAGAAGGACAGGAGGGCTCAGGTGAACCTAAGTTTAACACAAGCCAGAAACATGCTTCTGGGGCAAAGTACAGCCCTTGTGCTGCATTAGAAAGAACATAGTCTACAGCTCAAGGGAGATGATTCTTCCTGTATTTGCAGCCCTGGAAGGATATTTCTAAGTTCTCTGTCCTGTGCTGGACTTCAAGGACATTATAGAAAAAGTCCAGTGAAGGGACAAAAAGAAAATTAAGATACTGGAGCACATGATGCATGAAGATAGGCTGAGAAAGATTGGAGAGTTTAGCCTAGTGAAGTCAAGACTCAGGCAAATCTCATCACTCATCAACGAGGGCCTGAAGAAAGAAGAGTGAAGCAAACTCCTCTCAGTGGTCCCTAGTGACAGGTCAAGAGACAGTGATCAAAACTAAAATGAAATTTCATGTGAAAACCAGCAAGTAGTTTTTCACATTGTAGACAATGATAATATTAATGTTCTACGTAATTAAATATTAAAATTAAAATGAGAGAATAATAAACCCATGAAGCTGAATTACCCCATGCAAACAGACTTCCACTCTTTGTTTTGAAGAGTTCAATAAATTTGCCCAAAAATTAAGAATGTGAGCATGGAGAACAAACATCAGTAATTTTCTGCACAAGACAATAAACAATTGATAGCTGAATCAGGAGACAACATACATGACAAATGCAAGTGAGGCATAAAAAAAACCTTAAAAAGAAAATCTTAGAAGGAAACCAAATTATAGAACAGGTTAGGTACTATGACACCAAATGTGCAACAGTGGTCAGTGAGTGACAGTGTAATGTCTGCATCACAGCAAAAGTTGAGAAACATAAACTAGAATATTCCAGTAACAGTGTCGAGAAGCATTATTTTCTGAAAATTACTAGCAAACAAGAAAAGAGGAAGAGGACGAGGACGAGGACGAGGAAGAGGGAGAGGAAGAGGAGGAGGAAGAGGAAGAGGAAGAGGAAGAGGAAGAGGAAATGTCAGTTTTGGAAAGGATCTATGATTATCATCTCATCCAAATACCTGACCAGTTCAGGGCTGCCTAGAAGGTAAAGCACATTACTAAGGGCATTGTCCAAAAATGTCTCTTATATAGTGACAGGCTAGGGACACTGGCCACCACTCTTAGAAGCCTGCTCCAGTGTTTGATTGCCCTCTTAGTAAAGTGCTTCATATCGCTTAGCATAAATCTCCCCTGGCACAACCAGTGGCTTTGGTCCATTGATCCATCCTGTCCAGATCCCTCTGCAGAGCCCTTTTCACCCTCCAGCACATCATCACTTCCACCCAGTTTGGTGTCCTCTGCAAACTGACAAAGGTGAAACTTGATTCCCTCATCTGGGTCATTGGCAAATTTATTAAACATGGCTGAACCCAGTACTAAGCCTTCGGGAATACCACTTATGACTCACCACCAAATGGATGTAATGCCATTAACCATGACTCTTCGGGTTTGCCCACCAATCTGTCTTTTACCCAGTAAAACATTGTGCCCATCCAGGCCATTCCATTCTCTCCAGGAGAATGCTGTGGGAAGTGGTGTCAAAGGTTTCACTTAAGTCTAGATAAAAACTACTCTGCACTGGGGTGGTCTCACTTTGAGTGTGGTGCGCAGTTTTGGTCACCACAATATAAGAAACATACTAAGCTATTAGAGAGTATCCAAAGGAGGGCAACAAAGGTGGAGAAGGGCCTTGAGAAGAAGCCCTGTGAGGAGTGGCTCAGGTCGCTTGGTCTGTTCAGCCTGGAGAAGAGGACTTGCATACATCTAATTGAGCAAAAAACTGTTACTTATAAACAGTGAAATGCTTATTAATTGAAATACAATTATTCACAGTGTCTTAAGAAATGAAAAGCCATTAGAAAACATTGAAAAAAATGAATAATTATTTTATTATACCATAATCTTCCCAGCAAGGTCTGCTTAGAAATTTCAACCAAGTTCTGCTTTATGAAATGTAAAGAATAAAGTGCAAGAACAATAATGAAAATTCCAGTACAATATTGCTTGGCTGTGATACTAAAAAGGCAAAGAATCTTCATTTATTAATTGCTAATGCACATTTATGTCATGTTGTTTGCTATTCATGCAAACACTGTGTGAAGATAAATTTAGCTATTAGATGAGTGGGAATGGGCTTATTCTCTAACAACTTAGATCTTGGGATGTTTAACAGACACCTCAGACTAAATTGCTCTGGCTTCTTATTTGTCACTGTATCATCTGAAAGAATTGGAAATCAATAATACAACATGCATTTCTCTGTTTCAAGAGAAATGTGCAAAAAGTCACTTGTGATATATGGAATGACTGTGACAGGGTGAGAAGAGCAACCATTCCTGTATATTAACTATAACCTTTGACTCCCTTCCAGAAAGAAAACAAAACCACTTTTTGTATTGTACCTCGTATATAAATGCAGTGTATAGAAGAAGCATGAAGAAATATGAGGAACTCCTAAAATAATGCATTAAAAATGAGTACTATTTAAATAAAATATTAGCTAGAAGATAGAAGTAGGCAGAGTACTTGTTTACTATAATTGTAAAATTTCATAACAAAATTACAATATTCTAGTTAAAATATCTTTCACTACTGAAAACAGTCTAGTGCCACACCCATGGATTCCACTTTCACTACCTTTTCATTGTTTTTCTTGGGTGTTCATCTTTTTCATATGATATAAGCACTGAATCCCATGGAACAATGAAAGCAGCTGGTTGAATTCCAAGAAAAACTCTTTCACATTGTGAAAGAGATCACAGCAAACAGGTACATGAAAAAAACATGGAAATATCATGTCTCAGGCTCTCTTTCCTGAACCAGACTAGGGAGGCAGAAGAGGGAGAGATTTTAGATTAACTCCTATCTACAAGTAGTTTTTACTTGAAGAGCATAGTCTAATTCCTAGCCATAGTTTTTTGTTCATAAAGTATTTACCAATTTGTACTTGACGTCATTTTCAGGAGCCATGCTACCTCTCCGGGCCTGAGTAAGGAGTTGTGAAACTGGAGTATCATTAGAAACAATGGTGTGAGACAGCAGGAAGCTGAGTGAGTGGAGTGGATTGACCATGGCTGGATGTAGGCACCCACCAAATCTGCTGTATCATTTTCCTTTACTACTGGAAAGGGAGGAAAAAAAAGGAATGATGTATTGTAAAAAAAAAGTAAGACATACATTGTGATAAGGACAGGGAGAGGTCAGCAACCAGTTACTGTCACAGACAAACCACACTCAACTCAGAATATTGATTAAATTTAATAAATTGAATTTAACAAAATCAGAGCGGGACAGTGAGAAGTAAAATAAATCTTAAGAACATCTTTCCCCCACTGCCTGGTCCTTCCCAGGCCCTTCCTCCCCCTCCTCCAGCTCAGGGAGACAGGGAACGGGGTTACAGTCAGTTCATCACACTGTTTCTGCCACTGCTCAGGGAGATGAGCTCTTTCCCTGCTCCCGTGTGGTGCCCTTCCCACGGAAGACAGTTCTGCACAAACTTCTTCAATGTGTGTCCATCCCACAAGGAATGGTTCTCCACAAACTGCTCCAATGTGTCAGTTTTCCTCACACTGCACTTCTTCCAGCACAGCCTGCTCCAGTGTGGGTCCCCCAGAGGGTCACAGTTCCTACCAGAAAATCTCCTCCAGCATGGACTCATCTCTCCATAGGTCTGCAGGTCCCTGCCAGGAGCCTGCTCCAGCGTGGGCTTCCTATGGGCTCACAGCTCTCTTTTGGGCATCCACCTGCTTCAGCATAACTCTTCTCCATGGATTGCTGGTGGATCTCATG
>VXBB01010199.1:8672-20796 GCA_013399915.1 Illadopsis cleaveri | reverse complement strand
ATGTAATTTTATCAGTCATGCAGTGAGTCTCAGTGGCCCATTAACAGAAGATATCCCCTGGAGGGAGGATGGGTCATGGAAGAGATAAAGATCACTCCCCCACCTGGTTTTAACAGGTGGTAATAGAATACATACTTTTGGTTATATCATGCATTGCAGCCTAAGACATCCACTTACTTTGGTGTCTGCAGAGTTGTTCCTCTCATTGTTCTCACTCCAGTCTTCCCTCCTTTTGATATTGCTCAGTATATGATTGTGTTTCTAGGCTGCAAGTGTGCATTGCTCAGTCATGTTTAGCTTCTCATCAACCATTACCCCTAAGTCTTTGATTTATTCACCCCCAGCCCCTGTTGATACTGNATACTTAAAAATATTGATGCACAACATTTAAATGGGATAGGAAATGAAGTCTGGGCTGGGACATCATTAAGAAGGGGAATTCAAAAGACCTGAAAAACAGTAAAATGTTGTATTAAGCTTCTCTTTTCAGGCACTTTGCATTTTAGGTTATACCAATTTTCAGAATCACTTTAGAAATGAAGGATATTTTAAAAAGTTTTTGAAAACCCAAATCAAACTTACTCTGGAAACTTGAAAAGTAGCAGAGATGCACATGAGATCTTGCTACAACAGCTCCACATTAAGCAGAAGAGAAAAGCAAAAAAGCATACAAAAAACAGGTGAAAGAGCATTTAAAAATCTAAACATGTAATGCACAAACTATGTATTTAAATTATATCGCCCAAAAATTTCGTGACCAAAATCCCCTCACTTAATGAAAGCCTTCAACCAAACTCATCTTTGCCAAATTGGTTATTTTAAGATTTTGGGAAATGATCAACGGAAATGGTAAGAGAATACTTGATATTTAAAATGCACTGACTGTCTATAACCTTCTACATTGTGACAATTCCTGAGGAAACTGTAGTGGAACTAATAAATCAGAACAACTTCATGAAACACCTGTCAGTGGTGGACAACATGATGAAAGAATTGTTGTGTCTGAAGGTCTGAGCTGTTAATTTGACATTTAAAATCAACACAGGCAAGCCTAAAGGTCCATTACCATAATGTCCAAAACCAGGCTGAATGAAGGAATCACTAAGCAGTGAACTCAGGAGAAATACCTCACTAGTGTAAAAATGAGAAATGTTATGACCAAAATAAAAGAAGTAATAGATTTTGAAATTCAATTAGACCACTTTCATTTTCACTTGTCCAAGTACCATTTGTGTGAAGTCAAACAAACGTATTTGCAGAAACTTGACCTGCATGATGGTATAGCATTTATGTGTGCATGTTCTACATATTCTATTTTCTTTTTTTACTTGATTCAATTAAGATCTTGAGTATTTTTTTTGAGATAATGATGACTCATCCACTTGCAATATTCTACGTGTTATTAAGTCATTTTATTTTATCTTTACTGACCTATCTCTTAATTAAGAAGACATAAAGTACCCTCAATTTGTGTGATTGAGTATGTTCGTGACACAAAAATGTTACAATAGAGTAATAAACAACTGCACAGGAATGAAGCAGGTACTCTCTATAACCTCTTCTTATGGTTACCTCTAAGAAGGTTACCTCTCCTTTCTTAGGGTTTTGCTACTGGTCATCTCAAATTTGTAATCCATGTCAGACTGTATGGTCTCTATTCCATCTGAAAATTACGTGAGTAGATAGATATAGATGTCATTACCTGTTTATTAAGTGCTTCCTCTACATACCCCAGAGCAAGAGAAATATTTTAAAGTATTCTTTAAACTGTCTCCTTTTTTTAGATTCCTCTGCTAATAAACATAACTTGGAAGGAAAAATGTATCTCAGCTGTAACAAAATATAATTTTAATATTTATAATGCTCATAAACAGAAAGCATTTCATAGCTGTTCATCTTTGAAGTGACAGAACAGGCATTAATCTCAGTTTGACAATGATGAGACTGACAGACAAAACCATGATTTGAATTATTTGAATTAACAACTCTCCTGTTCTGTAATAACAGGAGCATATTGCCTCTCTTATCAGAATATCATGTAGTAAATTAATTGAAGCACTTCAACATAGAAATTAAAGTATTTTTTGTAATTAAAAACAAATGTGTTCATTTTGTAATAGAACATACTGCTAACTTCCTACATGGTCAGATTCTAGCATCATTAGCCCCCATTGATATTTAAATATTATACTTCATTGATGAAAACATTCACACCATTTTTTGTTTTCCTGGTGAAAGTAAATCCTTCAGAAGCTTGATGTAGGATACATACAAATTTAAAGCAATTCTATCAGATAACACAGTGCATCAGAATCAGCAGAATCAGATTTAGAGCACTATTGTTCACATTTAGAAACTTTTTTCTTTAATGTAATCTCTACAGTAAATAACTCCTAAGTTGACATACAACTTGTATAAGAGGAGAGCAAATTAAGCATCATGAACCATCTTTCCAGGCATTTTTCCTAAATGCATTTCAAGTGAGATAGAAGGTTTCTGGGAAACAAAGAGGTATATATATAATTTCTAGAAAGAATTCCAAAGTTGCTTGGTCTTCTTGCACCCAGGAACTCTGAATTATTTCTTCGACTTTTGACCTGGGAATGATCTAGCACTCCTTACTGGTGGGTTTCTGATGGAAAAATTGCTGTCTTGGCCTCCAGTGAATGGTTACGTTATACCGTGTTGTAATGACACTCTCCCCCTTTCTCTTTCTTGTCTCCACCCACTCTCACTCACACACAAATACAAGGTTTATTGTCATCTGCTTCCTTGATAGGTACAATAGAATTTGTGGATTGATAGCGTGAAATACTTTTCAAACATCTGTTTTTGGTTTCTCGTTCAGACGAAGGCATTACTGAATCATGTAAGTGAAGAGTAGACATATTTATTTCACTGATTTCTATGTGTGTTTTGACATAAAAGACGAAAGCACATTTGCCACTTGTTCTGTCAATTGTTCTCTGTATGAATATATAGCAAAAAGTACATATATAACACTTTTAAAAATAAACTTTTTTTCCATGATTTGATAGTTTATACTTATGGTATAGTGCTGCAGACTGTATTCTGAGACAACTACTTGCTTTAGAATTCACATTCTCTTGGTGCATATTATCTGGGAAAAAAGCTTGCACCTAAATTTCAAATTTTAAAGTCAAGGCTGGTAAAATTTCTACAGATGTCAAAATTGGAATCCCTACTCTCAGGAACCACAGAAAAGCTGAAGACTTGCATAATTATTTTGTGTGGAATGAGGATTGTTTTTCATTGCCTCTTGGCAGAACTTTAACTTTTAATGCTGTTAGATCTAAAAACAATAAAAGAAAACATTCAGGGTTTTAATCAAGGTTTAGAAAAGCGGAAAGTTAATAAATTATGTGAATGATATAAAACAAAGGAACATCACTTATTGTTGGATAGTTGGTCAATTTTAATGAAATGTAACAATCTGCAAAGTACAGTTAAGTGGTGTAATGAATGGTATTTAAGTGAAAAGGTAACCAAATATAAAATGTACATATAATCATGGCCAGTCTTGTTTAATATCTTTATTGTTGATCTGGATGAGGATATCGAGTGCACCCTTAATTAGGTTGCAAGCTGGTGTTGATCTGCTGGAGGGCAGGGAGGCTCTGCAGAGGGATCTGGACATGGGCCAAGGATCATGGGCCAAGGCCAGTGGTGTGAGGTTCAACAAGGCCCAGTGCTGGGCCCTGCCCTTGGGCCACAACAACCCCAGGCAGTGCCACAGGCTGGGGCAGAGTGGCTGGAAAGCTGCCCTCAGGAAAAGGACCTGAGGGTGCTGTGACAGTGACTGAATATGAGCCAGGGTGTGCCAAAAAGCCACAAAAGGTCAATAGCATGCAGTCAGGCCAGCAGGACCAGAGCATAGATCTTCTCCTTGGAACTGGTAGGAGACTCCACCTCATATCCTGTGTTCAGTTTTGGGCCCCTCACTGCAGGAAAGACATTGAGGTGAAGGAATATGTCCAGAGGACAATGTAACTGGAGAAGGCTCTGGATCACAAGTACTATGAGTAGGGGCTGGGGGAGGGGCGTTGGTATTTTTTGGCCTGCAGAAAAGCAGGCTGAGGGGAGAACTTATTGTCCTGTAAATATATGAAAGGAGGCTGCAGCAACATGGAGCTTGGTCTCTTCTCTCAAGTAACAAGTGATAGGAGAAGACAAAATGGCCTCAATGCATAAGGAAGGTTAGACTTGATATTGGGAAAAAAAGTTTTCATGGAAAGGCTTACATTGAAAATGGCTTCCCAGGGAAGTAATGGAATCACCATCCCTGAAGGTATCTAAGACATGTAGATGTGGTACCTGGGGAGCTGGTTTAACTGAGGGCTTGCAGTGTGGTATTAACAGTTGGATGCAGTGAACTTAGGAGTCTTCTCCAAACTACACTGTTTTGTGATGCTTGAGGAGCAATGTCCTGTTTAAAGTAAGCACTAATTTCTAAATTTCCCAAAGGGTTAATGAAAGTATTCAACAAAAGCAAATGTAAAGTTCAGCCCCTGCAATAGATAAAACACAGAGGCAGAACAGATCTGGCACAACTGCTTTGGAGCATCAGAAAACACCCCAGGGATGGCAGGGTAGCCTTCAGGAATCAAGACCCCAAGGCAGCAATGAAGCCACAGACACATTACAGGCTGGACTACCAAGTTACCAGCCAGCAGATCTGGGGGAAAATCCTTCTCTGCTGTTTGAGACCTGAGTGCTGTATCCAACCTAAGGCTCCTTTGCATGTGATAGATACTGACCTGCTGTAGACACTTCCAAGGAGTCCACCAAAATGATATGTGGACTCCAGAACAAGCTTGGGTCATAAGAGGCTCCAGAATTGTGTCTGTTCATTCTGGGAAGGAGTAGCATTGTGGAGGATGACGTCATAGAATGGAACAGAAACAAATTCTGCCTGCTATAGCTTAAAGTTTAAAAAAAAAAAAAAAAAAGAAAAGAAGAAAAAAAGGTTTAACACAAGAAATAATAATGGCTAGATATTAGAAAAAGTTTTCATTTCAGTGTGATTTACCTTGAGTATAAATGGCTTTGAGAAGTTGTGGAATTTTCTTCCTTGGAGATATTTGAACCCAACTGACTATATTTGAGGAGCTGACTGCTTTGTCTCTCTCTAATACTTTCCTAGTAGTTCAGAGTGTTGGTGGTACAGCTGTGGGAACAGAACACCACTGCTTGCTCAGAGACATGATCAAACATTAATTTCCTGAGCAGGATTCTTACATCTGGTCAATTGCAGTTTCTTTTCTAATATTTCTATTCCACAGTCAAATCCCACGCTTCACATTCACATGAGCCAAAGCCCAGTGGCTGTGACCAGCCCAGGCACAGCACCAGACTACCAGGAGCAGGACACTCAGGCTAATCACTAGCATATTGCATCTGTCTGGGTTGCCAACATCTGTGGTCTCTTGGCTCCACCACAGCAAAGCGTTGAATGCCTGAGGATGTGTGTTGCTAGAGAACTATTGCTTTTGCTATCTATC
Source organism: Illadopsis cleaveri (assembly GCA_013399915.1). Classification (NCBI taxonomy): domain Eukaryota; kingdom Metazoa; phylum Chordata; class Aves; order Passeriformes; family Timaliidae; genus Illadopsis; species Illadopsis cleaveri. The sequence goes on along the minus strand of VXBB01010199.1, from coordinate 15,274 downwards.
ACTTTGTATGTTAGGCAGCAGGCATATACTGATAAAGTGGCTCTAGGCCAGCCTCTGTGATTGTCTCCCCATCTAATGGCAGGTGCTCTCACCAAGGTTTTTATTGCCTGCTGGTCTCCTACCTCAGATGTCTTAAGGAAGAGCAGAGCTCACATTGATTAGATGAAAAATTTTGTCTACTGCTTCTTTGCTGTCCAGATCAAAGACCATTTATCCAATCAGAGAGTGCCAATTAGTCAATCTTTCCTTATCTCAACAGTGTTTTCAAGAAGGTTTCATCACTTAAGGATTAAAGCCTAGGTCCTTGACTCTAATAAAAGGACAAAAATCTTCCTTGTCATAATCTACCTGAAATATATATAATAGATACAAATAGAGATTACTATAATTTTCCACCATGAAAAAAAAATTATAAATTTAAGAGACATTCAAAAGAAAGGAATTCTGCTGCATAATAATTCATGGGGTTTGAAGTGTATGTTTGTTCAGAAAAAGATTTATTTGCTCCTCAAATGATGTCAGGAAAGGTCTGGGTTGAGGAAAACCCAAACTTCAGTCATTACCAGTGGGATTTGGAGCTACACTTCATAGCAAGCAACTGTGAATTGAACACAACAGAGATCTAAACCATTCTGTTCACTGTTCTGTTCACTCTGTGCCTGTTTGNATTCTCAAATGAAAAAAGAGGTTTAAATATACTACAAACTGGACAACACTGCCATCTTTTAACCTAAAAACTGCAAATAATTTGCTTTCATACAGAGCAATCTCCAGGTCTCTGTTGATAGCAACTCCATAAAAACCAATTTTTAGTTGCTAACTGTCCCCATGAAAAGTTTTGGTCTGTTGTGTGCTCATCATAAATGAATGAAGTGATATGTTACATGTTCCATCAAATACAGTGATGTCCAACATGTTATTATTGTTTATTCACAGATTAAGAACACATGCCATTTTTTGGTACAGTCCACCATTAAATATCTTTCTCCTTCAACTGATATAAGAGAATGCTAAGAAGATGATCTAATGCCATAAGCCATTAATCTTGTAGAATATCTCCAGAGCTCTCATTAACGCTTGAGATCACAATGGAGGACTACTTAAGGAGGGGATTTTTTTTCTTTGGGTTTGATTTGCCAAGCACACCACTTTATGGTTATTCGAACATTGTAGCCCATCACCAAAAGAAATACATTCAAAAAAATTCCAGGTATACAGCTAAAATGTTTTTATAGCATATTTGTGCACTTTTTCCAATATCTGTAGTTTTTCATTAAAAATTATAATCAGAGACATAGTTATAACTAAATTTTTACTTGGTACTTTTCTCTACAAATTCCAAGAAAGTAAGCTGCGACATGAGAGCAGATCAGCCTGTTTATTAAGTTCTTCAAAATAATTTTTTCACATACTTACATACTTTATTTGAAACGACATTCACATTCTGTAAAGTAAACTTTCAGAAGACAAATAATTTACCCTTTTATATTAAAAGTGCATTTTTCCTTTCAAGTTGGAGCTCTGAAGTATTGGTTTAACTCGAAAGTGCATCAAGAAAAAAAATCAATCCGGCAGTTGTGAATAATGGGTAACAGTTACCTTTATACTACTTGATTCAGAACCCTTCTACTTTTCCCTTTAATTATTCTATTTCATTGATCTAAGACACTTATCTACAAATCTACTACTTTTATGATATGATGTAATAAATGTTCTCACTTACTAAAATATAAGAAAACAAAAACATTTTATCCAAATAAAGAAGAAATCAGTCCAGCAGCAATGGTTTATATTTTCAATAGTTGCTTTATGAGTACTGCATGCCACCTGTCAATATTTATGTAATACAGGTATGCTGATTTTTAAAAATCCTAGTTTATAAGAGAAATTTAAATTGGGTTGACTCAAACAGAATTTTCAGCTGTTAAAATTATCTTTCTGGACATCACAATAAAAAGATTTTTACAAAGATATGTTTTCATACTCAATAGCATGCCTCCATGTATTGAAATGACAAAACCCCCGTTTCTTGATACAGCCTAGGGCACAAAAAAAAGTGGTCATAAAATAAATGCATCTAGTCTATTCTGCAATCTCAAGAGAGACTGTTGTGTGCACATCTGCAATTGATTCTGGTTGTCCTCATGTTGTTAGAATTTCTGTTATTTGATTACTAGTTTGTCTTTTTATCCTAAATAATCCCAGGACAGTTATAGAGTCCTTTGAAAGTTTTATATTGTGTAAGAGGACATCATAGCGTTAAGTTTAGCATAAATCATTCTTTTACAAGGTTAGATTTCAGTGACATTAATTTAAGTTCTATAAAAAGAATACTGTTTCTCACAGTGTGATTTTTTTGGTGATATTTCTCTCTGTCTCTTTCTCTCTTTTCTTATGTAGAATAAGTTTTCACTGAGAACAACTTTAGTATGTATGAAACAACTAACTAACAACCAACAACTTTAGTTAGTATGAAGTAGCATTATAACACTCTACTGGATTCTGTAAATTGTGGAATAAGTTAAGTTTTATACCTGTTCTTCCCAAGTTCTACCACTAAGTTTATACTACTATTTCAGCATGCATTTGTGTCTTGGATCAAATGAGACTTATTTTTTGGTTGATTTTCCCAAGTCTTTTGTGATGTGTCTTCTGATAAAGATGTATTTTTTTTTAATATCTAAGATTTGCAGAGGATATTTGGAAGGTGATGTTCATCGCAGATTTGATATGTACCAATTCTAATATTCTATATTCCATAAGTTATTTGAATAAGCCAGGATCATTTAAATTCTTTACATACATTATAGTATGTTTAGTTTAGTATGTATAGTTTTTTGCAACCACTTGAGAAAGAGATTACCCATAAATGGAAATCTATGTGATAAGACTGTACTCGTAAGAATAGTCCAAGATTTGAAGAGTCAAGGATGTAGGAGTGATCTTTCTATATGGTCAGTTAAAAGATTGACTAGCTTACGCTGATGTTACTTCTTTTTTCTGCTTTGTGTGTAAATTGATTCAATAGAAAAAAACCTCTGCAAAAAATCAGGTGAAAAAAGCAATTAAAATATAACATAAAGGTGAAAACAATCCAACGGCAAAGATGTTTTAAATTTGCTTGTAAAAAAAAATTGAGTTCTGATGACTAACATTTTTACATAATGGAAATTCCACCACAGGGTTAACTCTAAAAAATTATTTTAATTGGGCTGTGGAATCTCTAAAGAGCAGCTTCAAGAACTGAACAGCGTGTAAATTGAAGGCTTAGATCAAAGATTAGAATTGCACATTTTTATTTTCAAAACAGTAATTAATTTTATTACTCAGTGCACAGAGAGGTCCTCATTCATAAATAACCCATGTTATGTGACATACTGTTGCTAATACCATTTGAGTTGTTCATCTGAAGGCAAATATTTTTGTTGGTTCCAGACCTACCTTTTCTCTAATAAGTGTTAGATGACAGTATGATAACAACCTCTTGCAACTGTCCATGCTAGCATGTACCTATTAGTAGCAAAAGTTACCTCCCTACCAGTTCACAATATAGTTGTATTCAGTTTTTCCATTAAGGAGGTTTCAGCAGTTCTTCCTCAGCTTTTAAATTAGTGAGTAGTTTGTTAACCAACAAAACTGTTCCCAAAACTTTTTAAACTGAAAAACAATCTCCCTTTAGTAGTTTCACTTCATATGTTTATGAATAAGTAAAACAAAATTTATGTTCAGTATCTGTAAAGGTAATTAACATGTTATGCATTTGTTAATAAACTAATAGTCTCAATTTCATGTCAAAAAGATGGTAACTGGATATCCAGCACTCCTTGTGATCACCTGCAGATTTGAAGACCCATAAAACATGAGAAAAAAACAAAGCAGATTTTATCTAAGTACTGTTGAACCTCAGCCCTTTAATGTGAGAATAAATTTGACTTCTCTGATTTCAAACTGTTAATAAGAATTGAGCCAAACATGAAAGATGTTAGAAAAAACTGATATGAACCATTCTTACTTTGAAAATTACATAGAATCTCTCCAGAAGTCCATACCTTTGTCCTCTATGTAAAATCAATTGCATGATCATAGGCATAAAGAAACCTTTTGTTATTAAGGAGCGCATATTTACAGCATAATGTTTACAGACAACTGTATATACATTTTTAGCAGACAATACAGATTTTATAGATAACCATTTATGAAGGACTGTATAACTCAAGAGAAAAGCCACCTGCAACTTTGACTTTAAAATTACCAATATGCTGCTGAAAGCAAATGTTGAGCTTGAGGAAGATTCATACTGTTTATAAATTGTGATAATTACAAATGAATTACTTTTTCTGAAATGCTTTTTATGTTTTTGACTCTGTAAGTCAAATTTATTTACAAACTGCTAAAACATGATCTTTTCCAGGATGAGAAAAAAAGGAAATATTATATAATTACATTTTCATTAAGGGGGATGTAGGATGTGCTATTACATTCTTTTAAGAGGACCAGTAAAATATGGATGAGATGTAACCACCAACTGTTTGAAAAAATTACTCTCAGTTAACAAGGAATCATTATTAATCATTTCAGCTGGAGAGTTCCACAGGGGGCTGTTTTGGCCATGTTGTTTTTCAGCATCTGAAAGAAAAGAGTTTTGAATGACAGAAGAAACCATAAGCTTTAAAAATCTGCGGCTGATGGATAACTGGGCAGGATTGTAAATGCTCCAGAGGATAGGATTAGAATTTACAAAAATCCTGGCAAATTAGACAACTTGTACAAAACAAGAGTGTGCAAGAAAAGTATTAGGATGCCACAATAAAATGCACAAATTAAAAAGTAAATGTACAGAGTGCAGAAACACAAAATTTTAACATAGTCTAATTCTACAAGGTTGTTACAACATAGACAAATTCTTTAATAAATCTCACACTACTGCTTCTTAAAATATAAAAAAATTCTGGACCTATTTAAGCACACCATAGCTCCTTTCCTGATTTCTCTATACACCTGATAATACTTTTAAAGGCAAGTAGTTAAGGGGAGACTGAAGATTCATACCGGTGAATAATAGCATACTGCAAGCTCTGTATCTGAACATCATGAATGCTGGAATTAAAGAGCATCGGCCTCAAAGTCCAGATATAGCCATTCCAAAATTTAAACATTCCAGCACACAAACAAAAGGAGTTAACAAAGTAGTATGGCAAGAAAAAAATTAGTCTGTAATAGAAAACTTTTGATAGTATTGCTGTGTAAATATGGGTTCTATGCTGTGGCAGGGAATCCCAAACTGCAATGTTTTGGCGACAAAGCTGGATGGGTTTTCAGTTAAGGTTAGTACTGAGAAGAAAGGGAGAGGTATTTTATGCAAGTATAGATTATCTGCCATGAAATGTATGTATGTTGTTATTAATAAAATCGCCATAAAATAATTGAATTACGTATTGGTTTGAGTTTTTAGGCTTTGATATACAAACACCTGTATTTTGCTATAAACCAGAATATTCTTTCAGATTAAGAAAAAGGGATACATAATTTAATGGAACATTTTGATTTCTTCAGCTGGCATTTTTTCGTGTCTTTGAAGAAACGTTATGATATTGACAAAGGTTTTGATTCAGCAAGAATAGAAAACTGTTGTGAAATGACTGTTGTTGGAATATTGAAAAAATTAAAGCCCATGGATCAAACATAAACTTGGGAATATTAGCATTTGGCATTTTTTAATATGACACAGGTGTCAGGAAAATTACAGAGCAGTCCTAAATAAAATGCATTCCTACTGCTCGTATATTAGGCTTTACTTAAATCTGTTTCCAGTTGCGAAAGAGCCAGACCACACAATAGTCCACATAACTATTACCAATCCCTTTTACAACATGTTTTCCTAAAAATCTAAGAAATGGGAAAGGATCTTGTATTCATAGGATAATAGAATCATTAAGATTGGAAAAGTTCTCAAAGCTAATCTAGTCCAACCTTTCACCAAGCACTGCTGTGTTCACCACCAAACCATTTGCACAAGTACCACACCTACATGTTTTTGAACATTTCTGGGGGTGGTGCAAACTTAAGCAACCTCCTCCAGTGCCTAACCACCCTTTCAGTGAAGAAATTTTTCTTCATCTACAATCTCTCCTGATGAAACTTGAGGCCATTTCTTCTTGTCCCATCTCTTGTTACCTGGGAGAAAAGGCTGATCCCCCACCTCACTACAACTCCCTTCTAGGCATTAGCAGAGATCAATAAGATCCCCCTTGACCCTCCCTTTCTCCATGAAAAAAATACTTTAGACATGCAAAAACAAATAGGTATTAGTGTAAAAAACTAATTTCCACTTAAATGAACTGTTAAAAATTTCTTTCATAGCCTATTTGGAACACCCTTCACTTCTAATTTTATCCTCCTTTTGGAATGAGTATCTCAGGATGCTACTATTGGGAGTAAAATAAGAATTTGGACAATATTTTTTCTAGGATTGAATTTAACTTTTCAAGTCTGTTGATACTTGGTAAAATCTTTGCAAAGAAAATTAGAATTAGTGGGAGATGGCAATACACACTGTTGGAATTCCTTCTGGAATTTGTCTTTGTATTAATCACCATAAAAGT
>VXBB01010195.1:33268-112428 GCA_013399915.1 Illadopsis cleaveri | reverse complement strand
GTTCACTGAACTTCATCAGTAACCACCAAACCTTTATTCTGGGATCAAATGTATTACTTTACGACCGTTTGGGGTTTTTTTCAGAAAGACAAGAAAACTTAAAAGTATTTCTTGAATATATTAAGAATACGTTAACATAATCTTTGATACTAATTAAGCACTTAAAATGTTTTCTCTCCGTGCCCGGGGAGCGGCGGGGGCGGGACCCCNTGCTGGGTACGGTCGTGCCTCAGCTGTCCCCGCTGCTGCAGCCGTCGGATGTGTCAGCGAGGTGCTGGCTCGGGGCGGGCGGTGGGTTTTGCCCAGCTGCGGGGTCGCGCTGCTGCTGAATCTCGGGAAGTGAGGGAGATGCACCTGCTTGGCTCTACTTAGAGTGCTCTTTGTTTAAGCCCCTGACAGCTCTGTGCTACTTGAAAACAAACAGCAAATAAACGTCTTTGCCGAAGTAAGTCACCCTTTAGGTCCGAAAGGCTGCTGTCCCTTTTCATTGCAATGCCTTGTGTGTGTGTAAGTGCAGGAGGAGCGGAGAAATCCAAGCACTACTTAACGTCCTGTTTGTCAGCTATGCCGGGAGACTCCGAAGTTATTCTTAGACACTCCTGAAGTAACATTGACTTACTACAAAAGTCAGCTGTATTTCTGGCCTGTGTGGGAATGAATTGTTTCATCCTCTCATTGAGCTGAACCTGAAGTTCTTTATTTGAACAAGAGTCTGGAGGGGAGAGAAAATACATGCCAGATAGTAACAGTCCCCTATGCACCACTGTACCTTGATGCTGCAAGTGTGGGCTGCAGCAAACCTTATTAGCAAGACTACTTGAAGCCTCAGGATGGGAGTTTTGGTGCTGCTGTGTAACACTGACCAAACTGGCTCCTACTGCTGGTACTCACAGAAACTTACCTGCTGTGGCTCCTGTGACACTACTGCAGGTTTCAGTAGCACCTGCAGAAGTTGTGTGAGCAGATCTGGTTGTTAATACTTTATCTATCACTGGGCCCAAAATGACAGTGCTAAAAGTGTCAAAAAGCACTGTCTTGGGGTCAAATATCCTAACATCAGGTTGTAATTATGCTGTCATGTACAATGCACTAATGGTGCAGGCCTGATATGTACCATCAACTTTTTGTGCTCTGTGGTTCAAAAGAAAAACCCCACAATCCTAAAAACCTGTATTAAAGTGAAAGAATTTTTTTGGTGTGTTTTAAGGAAATTTAATTTAAAAGTGCAATTTAGAGAGATTATGCTACTGGGTAAAGATACTGGTAGCTCAGGTATACTTATACTTATGTCAAGTTGAAGTGATTCAAATGCTTTTATTTTATAAATACTGGTTAGCCAGGAGGCTACAGTAGCTAACAAGCCTTGACCATCCCTATTCTGTAAGTTTGTTCTGTTCCTCGCCTCAGAATTGATGAACTCTGGGCTTACTAAAGAGAAGTTGTTTATTTTTACTTTTAAATGGTAGGTTTTGGGTGAGACCTTACTGTCTGTTTAACAGCACCAAATGCAAAGCTTCACTTTATTTTTGTCCCAGTTATTTCCACTGATTCCTGCTATTTCCTGAAACTTCCTGTTTAGATCCTTTTAAAAAATATATAGTTAAACCAAAGGCTGAACATGTTCCTGTTTTTTCTTCCTTCTTTTCTCTTTTACCCTATTACTTTATCTCTGGCTTTTGCTCTCCTTTAATCTTTTACTGATGCCCTAATGGCCTTGAATTTTTCAGTTGCCAGAGATCACTAAAGTTTAATGCTGCAAATACAGTGATCTTGGAAGTGAGAGGAAATGCATGTAATTATCAAAACCCCCACTGTAACAGTCATGGATATGGAGTTCTGATCTTGTCTCTGTTACAGTTTTTTTTCTTAATTTTTTTGTGATTTCAGGTTACTTAAGCTTGTGACACTGTGCCTTGGTGCTTCCATTTGAAAAGACTGCTGCCTGCTACTTATTTAATGAAGTTAAAACCTGCATTGCTTTAAGAGAGATAATAAAATTGTCAGTTACTACAGATTTCCTCCATGTATTGCTCAGTAATATGATTTCACCAAAAGATGTAGGCAGACTGTTCCTATGTGTATCCAGCATGATTAAGTGCTTCGTCTAAAAATAAAGGTACTGCTAGAGGTGGCTAGGTGGAAAAATAGTATCAACCCGTGCTCAGTTGAGATTTTTTTTTCCCTTTTCATATGCTTGTGGTACTTTCTGAATTGCTGAGGACCTGTGACTTCAGTAGCTGGGCCTTGGGTTTTGTGATCACCTCTGAAGCAGGATCCTGCACTCTAGGATAAGTGGACTGCTGCCTGTCTTCATTCTATGAACGGAACAAATCTCTGTAATATAAATGCATTAACCAACTCCAGGTTTAGATTGTGGCTGATAAAACTGTTGGTGATTGATGCCAGTATCCCAAAGTAGTAGTTCCTCCTATTTGAATTCTGCTCTTCTTTTTCTGTTTTGCTTTGGGTTTTTTCTTCCCCATTATTTTTGTTCCAGCTTTCAGAGAAACTGCTATACACAGCCAGCAAAGGGTATTTCTCTGTTAGAGAGATTTGTTTCTCATCAGTATGTAACTGATCTTTTTGTCAAATATTGAAGAATCCAAGCTCTGGTTTGGTTTTTGCAATGCTTTCAAGATTTCCTTCCTCCTATTAAATGCTGGTTTATTAATTGGCTGATTTTTTTTTTCAGTGGACTCATTGGTCGCAGCTGGGCCATGGTGTTTGCTGCTGGAGGCTTCAAAGTGAAACTTTATGATATTGCACAACAGCAGCTAACAAGTGCACTGGAAAATATTCGGTAGGTAACCTGACTTGGAATAACTGGGGTTGGAATGAAACTGGGATTTTGTAATTATGAATATAATACATATCTTGTTATTTCAGGGAGCATAGATTTTAGGCTTTGAAGAAGGCTTTAACTTAGAAGTACAGGTTAAGATCTGAAGATCTGTGCTTCTAAGTGTCACTGACACTTCTGAAGAGGAATTTAATTTTTAAGTTAATTCAAAATTTTAAGTTTAAATTCAATTTTTTAAAATAATGCTTATCACCATTAGGTTATTTGTAGGCTAGGTTTAAAATATGTGAACGTAAGAGTTTTTGCACAGAAAGGCAACAAAGACCCTTTCAAAGTGGAGGTAGGTTAGGATGGATTGTTGAGAAGCCCTGCTACAATTACTAGCATTTTATAACTAGTTTTTAAACTCTTACACTGGTGTTTTTCTGTCCTAGGGGAGCAAATTGCTAGTGTCATTGATCAGTTGTAGTTGAAGTAGGAAGCATCTATAGAAGGAGTGCCAGTTTGAGGGTATGAACGTGACATCACTCACGCCAGTTGAGTCCAGAAGGCCTCCAGCCCTCTTCTGTTGCCCATGGCACTGTGGCTAAAGCCTCCTGCTTTTCCTGCTACTAGAGCTACAAGTTCAAGTCTTTGCCTGTCTGCTCCCCTCCCCCAACCTTAAATGCCAACAAGTTAATTACCTATTCAGTCACTCTTAACTGGATTTCTTCCAAGTGTTTCTCTCACCTTCCCTTGAACTGATATAAATCCTTCTGTGGCCTCCTTACCAAAGGACTTTGTGTTCTGCAGATTTACTGCTCACTGCGTGAGGAGCCATTCCCTTGTGTTTGTTTTGAACCTGGCACCGAAGTTACTTTGATTGACCCCTAGTTCTTGTGTTAGAAGGAACATGTCTGCTTGGTCCTATGCACCCTCTTCTTGCTGGGCATGAAAATACAGCTTCTATCTGCCTGTGAGAGAGGGTGAAAGTACATTTATAAAGTGATTCTGTGCACAACCTTATATTGCCGTATCAGCATTTAATGCTGGACTTCAGATGACTTCACAATTAGCATCAACCTAAATTCATCAGCTCTCACTTCATGATGCCTTGGAGCGACATCATGTCAGCTTGTCAGCTGTATAGGGTATAAGGTGCACCTGAAAAAAGATCTTTTTGTGGTGTGTTGCATCCTAATTGCTTTCTGTAACAAGCCTTAAAGCAAACAGGAGTAGCTTCAGGAACACCTTGTAGATCAGTTCAGTTGTTGGAGTTCAGAAGTTAAACAGTATGTGATGTCTACTGAGATTGGCTAAAAAGGGCTTGATAACAAAAGAGTGGGAAAATCTATCCCGTTTTTTTTCTTTCCAGGTAGATGTTAGACCAAACATCTCTGTTGCATTACCTAGATAACACAAACTTTTGGCTTTTTTCAGAGTCGCTGTCATAGTGGTAGCCACTATGAGATTCTGGATTATTAGCTGGCAGTTTTCTGGTGTTCATTACGAAAGCCAGCACTTGCCCCAATTTTTTTCTTTTTCTGACAGCAAAATGGAGATGTTAGCCTTCCAAGGCTTTCAGCTTGAAAACCTGAAGCATATAGTGTCGTGAGTAGTAGGATAGAGTGCTGTTTGAGTGGGTCTGTTCTGTTGTGTGCCTGCATGTGCTCTCCTGTAGGAGTTCACAGAATCACTGAATGGGTAGTGTTGGAAGGGAGCTCTGGAGGTCATCTAGTCCAACTTCCCTGCTCAAGCAGGGTTTTCTAAAGCTTCTTGTATCCAATCGGCTTTTGAATAGCTCTGTGAAAGAGACCCTACAATCATTCTGGGCAAGCTGTTCCAGTGTTTAGTTACCCTTGCATTAAAGAAGCTCTTCCTCTTGTTCAGGTGGAACTTCCTGTATTCCAGTTTCTGCCTGTTGGCTGTTGTCCTATTGCTTGGCACCACTGAGAAGAGCCTGGATCCATTTCTTGACACCACTCTTTCAGGTGTTTATAGACATTGTTGAGGTCCCCTGTGTTGTCTCTTCTCAAGGCTAAATAGGCCAAACTCCATCAGCCTTTCCTTGTAGGAGAAATGCTCCAGCACCTTAATCATCTTCATAACCCTCTNAACTTGCTGAGGAGGCACCTGCCTGTTCATCCAAGTCATGATTAAGTTCAAGGCGAGTTCAGTTGAGTTCAAGGCAGGTTTTACCTTTTACATAAGATGTTCTTAACTTATAATTAACTTGTGTAATTTGGCTATTGTAACATTCTAGTTAAAAAACCTAGTTTCATGAAAACATAGTTGTTGTGACAAGGATACAAGCTACACAGTTTTTTCAACCACGATTTTAATGATTGTATCTATCAAAATATGGTCAAACTTCTTTTCACTCATTTCATAGCACACAACATGCAGTAAATCACAATGAGTTACTGATTTGATACTTCTGTAAGAATTGGAGCTTGAGCAGGTAATGTGTGCTCACAGGAGAGCAGCAAGGGAATATCTGTCTCATAGAGCCAGCTGGTGACTGGTTCTCTGAACTTGATGTAATTTGCTTTCCTTTTTCCCTCCAAATAGCAAATACTCTTAGGGGAGTTTTTAAGCTTAGGGGTTTTGTGGTTTATTTTGTTTTAGTATTGGAATATATTTATTCCACTCTAGTCAGCACAAACTTATAGTGTATGGAGATACTACTTATAAGGGAGAAACTGAAGTGTACAGATGACTGTTTGTAGTTACTCTTTTCCAAATAAAACTGGCATTTGAGTAGTAAGCAACAGTCACTTTACTTCTAAAAGGAGATGATACTTCTTTGGTGGCAGAACTGATACTTAATTATTTTATGTTGTTGCCTTTTAGTCTGTTGACCCATAACTTGTTGCCTTTTATATAAATTCAGAACATCTCAGGGTTTGCTCTAATGGAATAACCTTTTGTTCTGCTGAAGAAACCAAACTAATGAACACCCTTATACCACACTGGACCTCCTGAACTCATGCTTTAGTAGCCTGCCTTGGGAAATGTAATTTTTCATATCCAGCATGCTTTTTTTCTGCATTGGTGTGATTCTGATTTGAATGCAAGATTGTTAAATTTTGAAATAATGAGAATTAGAGTAACAAGTAGTACCCTATTCCTGAAAGTAATGCTAAAACATAGGATGCAGAAATGCTTTAGTGCATGCCTCTCTGCCAAAAATAAATGTATGATTCTTGTAATATGTAAACTTTTCCAAGTAGTTACTATGCTATTGTTCTAGACATAATTATTCTGCTGATAAAAGTTGATTAATTACCAGGCTTACTGGCTTAGTCTTCCAGTCTGTCTTATGTCTTGCTTTGTTGTATTGGTACTGTATATATCAAGGACAAAATGCAGCTTGGCTTAGGTCTTCTTTGATAGTTTTATATATCTCCTTTGAGGGAAGGACTTCTAACTAGATGATTCTTTTCAGAACAGAGTTTGATACTGAGTGCCTGATGCTGGCACATCCAGCTTGTGCTAAATGGTAGGCTTGATTCTACATTTTGATTTTATCTCTGCCAACCCACCATGCACAAAAGTGCAATTAACTAGCTTGGCAAAACTGTTTCACTTGAAGAAGTAACTAGAGAACATATTGATAGGCTTTGGAAGGGGATAGATTCCACCCACTGAGAAGATCCGTCTGACTGTTCTGTCTGACTGAATGGAAAAAACCTCCAACAGGAAATGTTGTCTTTTCACCTCATTCCTGCTGGGTAACCAGTCCCCTGGGCAGCTGGAACATATGATTGCAGTAAGGGTGATTTGTGTGATTACTAAAGTTGTGTTTTGAGAACAGTGATGGTGCTCACATTTGCCTGGTATGCAGTGTAACAGGCTGTCCAAGGAGTTGGTGAAATCTCCTTTCCTGAAAGGTTTCACACTTGGCTACACAAAACCTACTTGCTCTGTTCTGTCTCAGGCTAAATATATGGGACCAGTGATGTTTGCCAGCTACCCTCTCATTTATCAGACAGCACTAGATGGTAGTGCTTTGACTGGTGAATAGTTCTAGTCTTTGGGCAACAGCAGCTGGCTGAACTTGTGAGGAACAGGGCTAGTGTTCTCTTCCTTCCCTTCTTGTTAGTGTGGGCAATATGGTTGTGATTAAGCAGTCTTAATTCTATTAAGTATTTGCTGATCGCAGCAGTGTGTGCTGAATACAACTGCCCAGTAGTAGCTCTGGATAAAGGTGAGGCAAGTGGGGTGTGAACAAGATAAGTGTTAGCATTGCTTTCAGGGTCCTTCTGTAAAGACTTTTAGAGTAGGATTTGTAAGGAGAAGCATTCCAGGCATTTTATGTGATTGGGATAGTTCCCATAGATTGGATCCCTTATCCTGAAGCAAATACTAGCCCTGTTCTTAGAATAGTGCTGAGGTGGGCAGACAGGTACAACAGTAAAACTCTGGAGGTAGATGAAGCATAAGCTCAAAAAGGAAGTAGTATTTCTTATGGGTATGAATTCTTATTTCTTCAAAGACGTTGCAGGTATTTGTTGCAATGTGTGTTCTCTCGGTCAGCCCGTGTTCGGCTGGTCAGCCCGATTAGCTCGGTCACGCCTCAACAGGATCAAAGTGTGGGCTCTTGGCTCTGCAGGACACTGGGCTTTCACTGCTATGACCGTGATTCGAATGAAAGAGGGGACTCTAGGAGGTGAGGAACAAAGGTTTNGTGGGCAATATGGTTGTGATTAAGCAGTCTTAATTCTATTAAGTATTTGCTGATCGCAGCAGTGTGTGCTGAATACAACTGCCCAGTAGTAGCTCTGGATAAAGGTGAGGCAAGTGGGGTGTGAACAAGATAAGTGTTAGCATTGCTTTCAGGGTCCTTCTGTAAAGACTTTTAGAGTAGGATTTGTAAGGAGAAGCATTCCAGGCATTTTATGTGATTGGGATAGTTCCCATAGATTGGATCCCTTATCCTGAAGCAAATACTAGCCCTGTTCTTAGAATAGTGCTGAGGTGGGCAGACAGGTACAACAGTAAAACTCTGGAGGTAGATGAAGCATAAGCTCAAAAAGGAAGTAGTATTTCTTATGGGTATGAATTCTTATTTCTTCAAAGACGTTGCAGGTATTNACTGACCTAACTTACAATGAAAACTGTTAAACAAAATCCTGCAACCCCACAGGTATTGAGTGAACCTCTCTGAGCTACACACACAATACAGCTGCAGAGTGAAGTGATGGACATGGCTGCAATGATCGTAGTCCAGGGTCATCCTAGGGATGATCTCCTAAAAATTTAGGCTGTCTTCATAAAAAGTCATCCAGTAGAGGTCAGTGGTGCACTGCTGTATGTACAAAATTTTGTGTCTTAATGTATGGTAAGTTTCAGGGACACTGGTTTCCCACAGTGCTGTAGCAATCCAATACCCCATAGAAATATAAAGATGGTTTAGTGTTTGAAAGACTAAAATTTGTTTGTGAAACAAAACAACCAGAATGGCAATAGGTGCAAAAAACGAAAATTTCCCAGGAAGGAAAGCCAAAATTCAAGTAATGCACTTGTTTCCTGCTCCATGTTTTAACAGACTTAAATGCATGGCTAATATGAAGATTGGTTGTGTTAAAAAGAATGGGGTTTTTTAAGGAGTAAAAAAAGTCAATCCAGCCTCAAATTCCAAAGGTGAAGATGGTAATTTTGAAGGTTAACTAAGAAATGGTATTCAGAGTGCACAGTGTATTGTTAGTGGTTTATGACAGAAAAGCAGAAATGCAGGATGGTTATCACTGGCAGAGAAGGAAAGATATGAGACAGGAGATGAGTGCTGCAAGCTTCTCTAAGAGCTTGGGGAAGAAAAATAGAAGCTAGATCTCTTAGTCTATGACTCTAGCTTTTTTGAATCCTTCAGTCACCAGTCATGTACTGTAATTTTGGAGAACCTGGGAGGATGAGACAAATGTAGTATTGCAGTGAGAGTGAACAAGAACTTCACCCTCTTCTTCAAAGAAGGAAGTAATTCTGATATCATCTTTTCAAATGTAACTTTTGTTTTGTTTTGTGTGTGTTTTTAGTTTGGTTTGGGGTTTTTTTTAAGCATGTGAGCGAGAGTATGCTGGATTTGGGCAAGAGCACCTGGGTAATTAACTTCTAATGAATGGATAGTAAAGACCTTTTGAATTATTCATCTTGCCTCACAAGGTGTGAGGGAGCCAGAAGTTTGGATTCTCTAGCTTAGGGCACCTGTTTCTTTCCAGATGAAGCACTGGCACCTTTAGTGCTAGAAACCTTAAGTGTTGGATAAAGTTTCTGCCCAGCATGCTGTATATTCCCTGTCACCTTGGGAAAGGGAGCTGAAGATCCCTGTTGCCTATTCTTTGCCATAAATTGCTTTGGAAGTAGAAGTCTGTGCTTTTCAGCCATCCATTTGCTGTGTCCTTAATTAAGTTGGTAGGAAGAATAAAGGATTTTTTTACTACTGCTATTAGTTAGGTCAATTTCCTAGTGTCTTCATGAGGATGAGCAGGTTTTGCTGAACAACAGCCAAAGGCTCAGAGGAGTTCTGTCTTGATGAAACTGATGAAAACGGAAATTATTTAACTATGATAAGGACTACATCAAAGAGCTTTAGGTTGATTGTGATTAGAGAGTTTAATCCCAACTAATTTCTGTAGCCATTGTTCCTCTAAGTGGCTTATAATGGTTTTGAAAAATGGCTTGCTTGTTCTGGATGTTTGAGGGCTTCAAACTGCAAGGACGTTTTCTGAAGAAGTGGCATGTCCAGTCCCAGCCATGGTGTGTACTTGAGAATTCATTTAAAGTTTAGTAACTATCTGAATTTTTTGACACTTGTTCTGTAGTCATTAAAAACCCCAAAATGTAGTGGCATGGGGTTTAGGAAGGACTCTTGCCTTTATTGAATGTATTTATTTATTTCGATGCTGGTAAAGAGGTGTTCCTACAGTGAGCCTTTGTAGCAAAAGAGCTGTTTGTAAAACTAGATGAAATATATTAAAGGGACCTTGCTTCCCATTAAATATGAGCAAAAAACCCCCTCTTGCTGATTGTGCACCAGTCAAAACAAATTTGAAGTGGTGACAGTCTTGCATCTAGGTGTAGATCTTGGAGCTGTCTGTGCTTGAAGAGAAGAAAAACCTTTAATAAGATGGGGGAGGAAGGAGAAATAACTGAAATTAACCTTTATATTTTTGCATATAGATGTGTGCAGTGGCACAACAAATAGTACAGTACATGGTTTGTTAAGAAGTTTTTTTAAAAAAAATTGAAGGTAGGTTAACAATGATAAAGTGTTTAAATGAGTCTATGTTGTTTCTGTCAGCAAACAAATGAAAGAGATGGAGAAGGCGGGAGTCCTGAAAGGAGCTTTGAGTGCAGACCAGCAGTTGGCTCTCATTAGCGTCTGTACAGACCTGAAGGCAGCAGTAGAGGGTGCTACTTTCATTCAGGTAAGCAAAGATTTGCTAACTCCTAGCAAATGGTTCAGAAAGGTGATTAAAAGGTGTGCTATGCAGTAGGTGGGCACTGGAGAGTTCAGCATCCTGACCCCATAAAGATACAGTCATGCTTGTTAAAGTTCTTTCTAGCCTGGTATCCTGACATGGGAGATCATGCCTCTTTGCAGAATTTCCTACACTAGAGTCCTTGCAAGTTTATTCTGAGTTATGGGAGGAGAGACTGGTAGCTAAGCTGAGAAGGAATTGCTGACCTCCATGTATAATAATGACTGTACCTGTTGAAAGAATGAATGTGAAGTGAAGGTTGGCAGGAGATTTTTGGGGGACAGATTATCTCTTAGGGAGTGCCACACATTCTAGAACTAGGTCTAAAGTGTGTTTTTTCCTCTCTAGCTACCTAATGAAGGCAGGGAGTATGACATATGGGGTGACTGTTCTGTCTGTGAGGCAGTGCTGTAGCCAAACACAGCTATTCCAGAGTGTTAGGGTATTAAAACCTGGGTTGATACATACAGATTGATACAGATTTGAAGTCTGTACTGCTAAGTAAAATTGGAGTGGGGAACAAACTGAACTATTAGACCTGATAGTTTGTGGCTGCTTAATTATTAATATGCTCACTGGATTGGACGTAAGTGCAGAAAATAGGCTAATCTAGGACCATTTGTGGGATAAAGTATGAATGAATTTTCATTTCTACCCTATATGGCTTCCTAGTATTATTCCAGTGTTGTACTATTAGCTGTCTCTACATGTATTTGTGCTGCACTCGAGTTTACAGCTTACACTTTTTCAAGCTGCAAATTCCCAGTCTAATCAGCTGCAACATAACCCTGATAACAAATTGAACTGAAAGAGCACAGACTTCCTAATAACAATTCCACTGAAAGAGCACCTTTTATTCCTCCCAATTTGGTGAAGTGAGGAGGAGAGAATGGGAGGCAGGGTGAAGCCTCACACAGAAGTCAAGGTGTGAATGTACTCTAGCTTTTTACAGTGGTACACTGTTTTGTGTTCATTCCTTTTCTTCATAGCATGAAACCATATATTGTCACCCCCAGTGTCTTACTCTTCCATCACTAATGAGCTCAGAACTCGTTAGTTCATAGTATTGTGTTCATGCATGTATTGCTTAATTCTACTGAGTTTAATTTGCAAATTTATTATCTAATCACTCAGTCTTGTCCTTCTGCAATGCTTTTGGTTGTTATAATGATGGCCAACTTAAATTTCATGAGCTAACTTTAAGGTCATTTATGAATGGATGTAACAAAGGGCACAGCTATCTGTGAAACAGCCCTGGCCAGCCTATTCCAGTGAGTAAGAACTGACTGTTCTTCCTACCTTCTGCTTGTGGAGGCTGCCTTCTTGTTTCCAGTATTCTCATAGTTCTTGTTTTCTTTTGCTGTTTCAAGCATTTCTTACTACTGGTGTACCTATGTAGTGTCCTTACTTTCTCCATATGCTACCTGTAAGGATCTGATTGATCCTTCTTAGTGCCAACTTTGTATCTCTTTAGCATTCTGGCTTCTATTTTACCATCTTCTTTTGTAGCTGTGATGGAGTTCTTGGGTCTTGTTGCTCTGGCAGGGATGCTGAGTTTTGGAATGCTGTTGGTCCCATGAGAGAAGGTCTTTGGCATGCCATGTCAGATTAAATCAAGGGCTGCATCCTTCTCCACCACTATCAGTTCATTTACAAAATTGGCATTGCGCAAACGTTTCAAAATCAGAGTAATTTTCTGTTAGAAGGAACCTGTGGAAGTCATCTGACCCAACCCATTGCAGGACCAACTTGCATCAACTTGCACAGAATTTGTGCAGTTGTGTTTTGGATAAATGCTTCTGGTCTCTTTGGGTAACTTGTTGTCGTGTTTGATTACTGTCATTGTGCAACTTTTCCCTAATATCTAATTGGAAGTCTCTTGCAACTTCAGTCTCTTGCCTCCTGTCCTACCAGCCTGCACCTCAGAGAACCTGTGTGTTCCTTTCAGGTAGCTGAAGACAGCAGTGTTATGTTGTTAGTCTCTAAACAGCAACAGTGTGCTCCAGCTTTCTGGCACTATTTTATGTTCCCTTAGCCCTCTTGATGTCTCCACACATGTAGTTGTTTAGTATGTCAATAAAAATAAACAAAATAGCTGCAGCATGCCCATGGATAACAAGTCATATGTGTGAAACATAGTTGGCACTATTTGTATCAGCTCTCCAAACTGTAGCCTTAAATTTTCGTTTGGTTCAAAGTGTTGGCAAATGCACAGTGGAAGTGAGCAGGCAACTTATTTGAAATAGACTTTAATTTTCTCTTGAAGGAGGGTGGTGGAATAGAATGAAACAATCTAGGCTTACAGCCTTATTTCAGCAGTGGGCAGACTACTTTATGACTGAACCATATTAAATTTAAGAAGTACTGCTTAGTGCAGCTTTGAATGTGGAAGGACAAAATGTACTGATTGTAACTTATGAGTACAAGCGTTCTGACTCTCAGTTACTTAAAAAATAAAATATTGGTTGCATTAATCTTAGTCGAATATAGAAGAATCAATTTTCATGTTTAATGGTATAACCTACTGATTAGCTTATTTCAAAATTTTCATGAGATCTGTATTTCTTTACCCTGGATTTCAGTTGGTTAAATCTTAACTTCTTTTCAAATCTGGCCTTTGTAGAATAAGTCCACTTAAAGCTTTAAAAAACTTCTTAATCTTTGCCCTCTGTGAGTAAATTCTTCAGACAGTCGCCTTCTATGTAGTTTCCATAGGACATAACTTAAAGCAGATGGGATAAAGGAGTAAAAAATGGAACTTCCTGAGTTATATCAGTGAAAGTACAAAAGGGGAAAAGATGCAAGAGATAATTAGGAGGTCTGAGAAGAAAATTTGTAACAGTAATGTCTTGAACCTTTTAAAAGGTTATATATTTTCTCTCCTGAGCATTTTCATGAAGTAACTTGTCTTGATTAGTGTGCTTTACATCAACTTCAGAAGGAAATCAGTCCGTGTTTTGCTGTCAATCTGAGTATTCACAGAAGTTCACTTCTCAGAACTTTCCTATGCTACTTGTAGTAAGTGCATAACCTATAGCATGTAGGTGAGTGTACACTGCAAGTTTTTATATCACTAAAAGCTTTAATTCTGAAATAGCTTTTCCATTGCCTGAAAACTCCATGGAGATAAATTAGTGGATATCTTTGTACTATGATGTTCCTGGCATGGGACTATCATGGGTGACTTAAATGTTTCTTCCTTTTGTGTTCTTAGCTTTCCTGCATGAATATATGATGACTTTTGTCTTCTGTCTTTTTGTGATTATTGTGTATTGAACATGTTAGTACTTCTTTGAATATTAAAACCAGATTTTAGTGGATATGTGTCTAGTTCATAAATAATATAAATTGAAAAGAAGTCAGTGCAGAGCTTGTATGATCCCTTACCACAATACTAGTAAAACAAAACCAAAGGTTTTAAATTCAACAATTTACTAACTGAACAATAAAGTTTACTAACTGTCAGAGAAAGGTAAGATGTCTGACTATTGCTAAGATCTTATTCTTGACACCTGAGTTGCTGTGCATTTTGGTGAGTTGTGAGGGCTGGCTGGGCTGGTTGAAGATGGGACACAAAAGGTGACTGAGAGGTGATCTCTGAACTCATCTGTTGTGTGTGGCATTGAACAGAGCAGACTGGGCAAGGGGATGATGTAAGCTTTTAACTTACACCTTGTGTTCTTGAAGTATTTATCCTTTTTACTTTTAAAAGAACCTAAAAGCCTTAGAAGAGTATCTTCATTTCCTACCCACCCCTTTAAAAAGAGAGGATGTTCTGGCCCCTCTCCTCCTCCCCCTCATTACAGCTGCACAGACTGTGGTGAAAACGACACTAACAGATTTTTCAACCTGGTGTCTTTCAGATCTTGCTGGTTCTTTCATCTTTTCCAGTTAAACATATTTTTAAAAAACATTGTTAACAGCTTTCAAAAAACCTGGTGGTGCCTTCAGGATGCAAAACCAGCATTGACTTTGGAGCTTTGACAACAGGTGTCTTGTGTCTCTGGTCATAAAAATTAGTTTTTGACTCTACCAGTTTCTACTTGAAACTTTTGTTTGACTTTCCTGACGGCATTCAAGAGCCCTTTCACTTCTGGGGATGAAGATATCTTCAGCTGCCCCGAGCTCATAGGCTGGAAGACCATACTGTTTTGGAGGCTCTGTTAGTCACAGACCTCTGTAAAAACAAAACTGCTGGCAGGCAGAGTGTGCAAGCATTGCAGTAACATGGCTTCTTCTGAACTGAGCCCTGGATGGACAAACATGGGTCTGTTTGTTCTCAGCTGGGCAAATAGAACCTTAGGCCTGGCATTACCCTACAGAGCTGAAAGACTGGCCTGAGGCACCAGAAGTTGTGTTTTGGCTTTTGAGGGAACAGATTTTATGCATGGGACCTGACTTGCTGTCTTTGTAGAAGTTTTGAGAAATTTCTTTTTAATTTTAAAGATTGAAATGATCAGATCTTAAAGACTTGCTGTAAAACAGTTTATGAAGTTACTGTCTGAGTTGAACTGAAAGACGATGTTTAGGTAAACAGCTTGCCCATGTCACTGCAGCAGTGCTGCTGCTGAATGGACTTACATCCTTTCAAATTTTCCAAAGTTTATTTCCTACCTATTCTGTGCATATAACAGCTGCTGTCATCTACCATTACAGTCTTGAATATGGTTTTGGTCCCCGTTTCAGGAGGTTGTAATTGCCAAAACTGTCATCCTCCGTGACAACTAATTTTGCTCTTCAGGTTCTCTTCCATTGCTCCCTGGTCCCTTTTCTGGGTGTTATTGTGTTTCCATTGCCTTTCCTAGATCACATTCTCTGTTTTTCAGGGTGGATGAGATCAGGGTAGAGGAAAACAGTACTTTGAGAGAAGATGTAAGGAGGAGGATGTCAGTCAACTAGTTTGTGATCTTATTGCCCATTCCTGAGGGAACAAAAAGGATCTTCATCTGTAGCAGCCTGATCAACTTGCCTGTCTTTTGAAAGTTTTCTAGGACATATGAACATCATGGAAAATGATGGATCTTTTCATGCCATGATACTAACAGAAGAAGCGAACTTGTCTTCCGTTTGCTGTATTTGTTTTAAACAAACAAACAAAAAAAACCAAACAAAAACCCCCAAACAAACAAACAAACAAAAACAGCGAAAAAGCCCTTCACAGAATCCCTCAAACCCTCCCAAATGTGCATGTCATATTTTAGAAAATGTAGTTTGAAAACTAGTAACTGGGTTTTTTTCTACTAAAGGTTGAAAGAACACTTGTAATTCAGTCACTTATTCTGAACAGTATAAACAGAACAGTAAACAGTAACTTGATATTTTTATTGGTCAGATTCTTTAACAGAGTATGTTTATGAAACGTAGGGAAGTACAAAATGTTTCCATCCAAGTGCTGGATTTCACCTCAGTGTTGTTTACTTGCATAGTATTGTGCAGTCAACAGTCTTTGATGTCACTCAAGAGGTAGTGATTTATGAAGCATCAGATTTCAGGCTCGTATGAGCTCATATGTTCAAGACAAATTAGAAGTTATCACTCTAGATCTAAAGTGATTTATAGCCCTAAATTATTTTTTAAAATTAGATTAGCCTGAAAGTGCTGGTGCTTTACTTGATCTTTTATGATTGCTTCTACAATAAGCTTCTTCATCTAGTGATGAGATCAAAGGCAGACAGGATCACTCATACCTAGACAACTGTCTGTCAAAAATGTGTTAACCTGTTCTTAAAATTCTCTTGTGGTGTGATTCCTTCTCCTCCCACGTTTAGCATTTTGCTCCAGCTCATACATAACCCATAGGAAGTCTAGAACTGAAGCCCTGGGATGTGAAACACGCCTGTTTGTACTTTATTTATATTTTTTATAATTGTATCACATGGTGATAATGTGGCACTCCCATTCCTAACAGACGGCCAATCTGCTTTTCAGTTAAAGGAGCTGCTGCCCTTATTATGCCTTTTTTACCCTTGGCTTACAGGATAGCAGTAGTTAGTAAGGTAGTTCGGGTTCAAAATAGAAGTCTTGGTTGCCAAGGTTGTATGGCTTGTTTTGGACTAACTAGAGTTGGTTTACACCTAAGGAGGCTTTTGCTGCAAATTATTTTTTTGTTAATGATTTGGTTTTTGTTCATGAGCTTGAAACGGTGTGGGAGGAAGTTCTGTGCCCACTTTGTGGAATGGGTGTCTGCTGTGGGAAAGGGGCAGACAGTCTGATCAGCTCCTGTTCCACTGTGTGTATCCCACTGGGTTGGGTTTCTGCCTCACATACAAGCCTTTCAGGGGTTTTGTGGTGATTTGTTTTGTGGGTTTTTTTCCCTCCTTCTACCTCATTTTAACTGATCAAAATCCTGACGCTGCACTGAAAGGTGTGCAACAGCCTGGGGTCTCCTTTCCAGAACAGCTGTGTGTGTGGCTCATCCCAAAGCCATGCAAAAGTGTGTGTGCCTCCTACCCAGCTGCTGGCCCTGCCTTTATCCTCAAGGAGGGTGGCAACACTTCACAAAAAGTGACTGAAATAATAAATATGTTTTCCCTTTGCCATCTTTGAAATAACGAATTTTTGTTTGTCACCTTGTCTTAATATTGTCGTGGTGTACTGTTAGATGCACATCTTTAAAGTGCCTCAAAATATGCATCTAAAACTATTTTTGAGGGGAGCATGATGGAAAAGTTCAAAATACTTGAAGTCAAGTATTTGCATTTGAAATATGCAATGATTTTTAATTTTGTGAAATTATCAAACCTCTTCAGTGCATGACAAAAATAGATATTTGAGCTAAGTTCTATTGGTTAACAATAATATGAGAACCAAAATTGATACTATGACTTAATAATTTGTTCTGATATTAAAAATACAATTTTATGTCTCTGCTTGTTTCACTAGCTGAACTCCCAGCCTCTGCAGTCAAAATGTCACATTTTTTAATTGCTAGCGGTATAGTTCCCCTGGTTCACGTGTGTGACTCTTGTTTACTGACTAGAGTGCACTTTAGTGTCTGACATGGAATACAACAGAAAAAAGCTCAAGTTTCCGTAATAAAAGGAGCATCTTCACTCTTCCAGAATGGAAATACACACCTAAACTCTGCAGAAACAGAACAAACCAGGATGTCAATGCAAAAGCCTAAACAAAAATTAGAATAATTTGGACTGAAATACTAATGATAGTAGTGAGCATTTTAAACACTCTTTTGCTTAAAATGTAATTTGATGTGGATTTAATAAAATGGTGACTGAAACACAGCATATGCAAGATGGAGCAAATAGATGGAATTTTGCTTTGGTAGCTTCAGTAACCTCAACTTTGCCTGTGATGTTGGGGGAAACAGAGCTGGTTGTTAAATGGCTGGGTTTAACCTGCAGAGAGCTTATTTTAGCATATGTAGTTTTTTCAAAGAGGCTTTTATAAGAATCCTTTATTTTATTATTTAGATGTGATAAAATTTGATGGAATAATTGTATTTGACTGTACAGTTGCTATCTATAGATAGTGATTTGAAATCTCTATTTCATTTCATTTCATTTGCAGGTCTCCTTTTCAGGTGTTTTTAGTGTCTGTCTTAAACAGCATTCAGGTTATATGTATAAAAATCCACAGGCCAAAGCTTTTTGTAGGTTTATATTATTCAGGCTTTATTTTAGAAATAAAACATTCTCAAGTGACTTGTTAGATTGAAAGTAAAACAATTATCCCTGTCTTTTCTGTGAAGTTCTTTTCCTAGTGGATTATAACTATAGAAGATAATGGAAGTATTTGTAGAAATGTATTAGGCACCAAGCTTTCAGAAAAGCTTCTCTGACATGCAGAACTCTTCGTCTCTTAATCCTGTGAAGGTCTTTATATTCTCACAAAAAGCTGGACATAATATGGTTCCTGTTGCAGGAGTGCTGGCGGTCTGGGTCCAGCTTCTGGGATAGTTCGATGCTTTGAAAGCTGCCTCATTCTGTCAGAGGAGAGGATTGCTGTCACTTGACCCCGGGAACTGTTCTAAAGGAGTGCCTTAAAAATGTCAGCTAAATCACAGCACTGACAAGCTGAGGCTCCTTAAAATGCTGTAAGTTCTGTATGTGTGTAAACAGAGCAGGGGCTTGTGGCATTTTTGGAGATTCTCACTTAACTGCAGAAGATGAGGAGCATTCTTGTTGCAGTCAAAGTGGTCATGGCTTCTAAATAATTTACCTGCTACTTAAAACCTTACTGAAATTACTGGGAAAGGGGAAGTTGCAGAACTCTAGAAAATAATTTTCTACCTTAGTTGTGGTTGGGCAAGGGCACAGGATATCCTTGCTGTAGCAGCTGTGGCATGGCAGTGAAATGCAGCTCTTGGGGGTTAGGTGGTACGAGACAAAGGTGAATAGCTGTAGGAGGGAAATAGCTGTGGGAGGGGAATTGGGTGTTTCATGCTCTCCCTTGGTTTGATTGAGGAGTCAGTTGAGAACTTAAGGATCAAGATTAGCAGGACCACCAGTATGGGAGACTTTGTGGTAGACGACTGCTAAGGACCACTTGATCAGGAAGAAAAGGTCTTCTTCGCATTCACAGGCCCATGTCTTCATGGTGGGGCTTCAACCACATCAATATCTGCTGGAGGGACAGCACAGGAGAGCACAAAGAATTCAGAAGGATTGTGGAATGCGTTCATGGTAACTTTAACACAGGTGGTTGAGAACTAGAAGAGAGAACATGTTGTGCTGGACCTCACAAACGATGAAGAACTGATTGGAGATGTGGAGGTCAGGGGAAAGTCTTGGCTATAGAGACCATCAGATGGTGAAGTTGAGGATCCTGAGAGGAGATGCAAGACGAAAACTGGGGTTACAGCCCTAGACTTCAGGAGGGACAACTTTGGCCTGTTGGGCCAAAATCTACTTGGGAGAATCCTTTGGTATGTGATAAACTCCTGCAATGAAGATGGGTCTAGGAGAGCTCAAGACAGATCTATCTTCACTTGGAGAAATGTATATATCATAAACCTTCATATTAAGATTGCCAAAGAAACACTTTGTTTATGTTTTGAATTTGCAGCAGACAGCATCTAGTCAGAAGGTCGGAATTCATTGTGCAGCTGTAGCTTTCAGACTTCTTTATTCATCAATTCCTAATGCCTGATGGTGACTACCATCAGACTCCATACTTGTTGGGAAGGCTTGATACTGCTACCTGTGGTAGCACACAAAGATGATTTTACAGAAAGTGGCTTGCTCGTTGCTGAGTGGTTGCTAATCTTTGACCTTCTGCATGCTAGTTTAACTATCTGGCTTTCATCTTATACTGCTTGTGTAGGATGTTTATTTTTTTTAAGACCATACCACTGTGTTGCAGGGCTCTGCTTCAGGCCATATTTTGTTTCTTTTGCCTCCCGGTACTAATAAATTGTTCAGCAGCAATTCTCATTGATAGTATAAGGAAAAGGTATTTAGCAAGATAGTGTTTTGGGGACTGTTTTTCTAGAATTTACAGAGGAGTTGCTACCTTTGCATATTTGAGAATGGATGGGAAGAACGTTGGAAGATGCCAGCATTTAAATATCAGAAAATGAAGTTGTGCGTTGAGATGAGCATGGATGCATGTAGGAGCACAGATGGTGGATGGCATGGTGAGAAAGGTGACAAAAACACAGAGACACTGGATTTAAACAGATAAAACTCACTGGTGTTGCATGTACTGGTATTTCAGGGATTGTGTCATGTGAGTGCAGCTTCTTAATTAGGGGCAACTAGACCTCAATCACCATGTGGTGTATCACTTAGCCAGGGAGGGAGTCTAGCATGTGTTTATCTTTGTGTAGTTCTTTAAGAGTTCATAAACTGGTTCAAGTAGCTGCTGTGCGTTCTCTGAACACGTATTTGAATAGTGTAATTCCTATTACATCTAAGCCTTTAATTCAATACCACACTTCCAGGAGATGGATTTTAAAAATTAACAGCTGTCATGTTCTGATCAGGCTCTTAAGAGATGCCTAATAAAGTTTAAATTGGAAGCCAGATTTGTAGCAACCTTGTTTAGGTGACCAGGCCTTGGAATAAAGGTTTACTGTTCACTGCAAATGAGAAGTATGATCTTCCCTAAGAAAAGGGCACAGAAATACACAGTGTCATTTAAAATGCCTAGTGGTGCATGCTGACCTTTTTTCCACTGATTCTTTGAGAGAAACTGTGGTAGCTTTAAACCCGTATCTTATCTGCTCTCTGTTTGATCTTCTCTTTCTCATGGTAAACAGAATAGCTTCAGACCTCTCCAGGCTGCATAACTGACGGCAAGTGAGGTTCCTGTTTAATGGATTGTTTAGAGCTTAATTTTCCCCCTGTTCTTCAGGGAATTGGTGTCTCTGAGAAAATAATTGCATGCTTGAGAACAGAAACTTTATTGCAGTGGTCCAACAACCTGAATACAATTGTGACACTATACAAGAAACTCCAAGCAAATGGCCCATTCAGAAACCTTATGTAACCATGGCAGGTTTGAGTTTCCAGCAGATTTGAGTTTGCCTTTTTGATTATCATCTGATGTGAGAGCAGGCTTAGAGTTTCAAGTTCACAAACCTATTCAGAGCAGCTCTTTTATTAGCTTGAACAGTATCTGCAGAGTTCTCGTCATCTTTGGCTTCACTGAAAGAAACTATTTAAACTTAACCAACAAGCAGGGATTCTGGAACTATGAGCAGAGTATCATTTTGTTTTGATAAGGCCCTCTAATACTTTGGGCTCTATCTGGAGTTCTTAAATGACCCTGTTTATCTCTTCTGCATCATGGAACCTTTAGTACTGTTCCATGCAACTTATTTTTTAAGACTTCAAATTACTTTTAACACATTTTTTTGGTTTAAAAACTCTGGCCCTGGGCATTCTTGCCACAGAGTCTGTCTGAAGCAGCAGATGTTAAATGTAAATTTTGGATTGTGTCAAATGTGTAGCTTTGCCCTCTAATCTTGCCATGTGTAATTCAGCATAACAGAAAAGACAGAATGAAGTACTGACAGGTGAGAGAAGGTTAGAGTTGTAAAAGAGCAGGTATTTTCTGTGTTTTAAGGGGAAGGCTGAGGTTTTGCAACTTTGGGATCCTGTTTGGATTTTTTTTAAACTCTTCCAAAAACCCTCAAGAACAGGCTGGCCTTCTTCCTTCATTTTCTTCTCGTAGGCTGAAGACTTTTCTGTTGCTTGTGGGATCCACTGTAGTTATTATCCCATGGCCTTCTCCTCCCAGACTAGTGGATCTTTGCATGCTCTCTTTGAGGCACCTCCTGGAGATGACTTTGGAAATCTAGTGACTGTAGGTTGTGGCTCTTGGATCACACATGTGAAATTTCACACAGTGATGTAGAGCTGAATGTTCTCAGTAGCTCTGGGAGAAGTTTTGATAGCATTCATTCTACTTCAGATGGTCTTCATAAGTCTTTCTCAGTGACCCTCACACTTAAAATGCTTAAGTATCTTCATTAATTTCAACTCTGGGAATTGCTTAAGCACAGGTTGCAGAGCTGTACCTTGGAATCTCCCGCCATAGTTCTGGAGATTGTGAGTTTGTCTTCTTTTGAGATATACCTGTTCATTTCCATCTTGTCTGAAAGAGAATACTGACTTCTATCATGTGAGATTCTCTTAAAATGTGGAAACCTCTGTATTGTGTTATCTCTCTCTGTAAGTTAAAGTCTGTATTTTAGACAAAACAGAATATTTTGTTTTGTGTTAAATCTGTAGGGTGTGGTGGTCCATATTGTGCTGTACATAAACTCTTGGGCTTTCCATTTCTTTAACTGTGGGAAGTTATTTTTGTGTTAATGGCTCACTGGTATATCTAGGCTGATTAAAATAGATGGTTTGTGCTGAATTCCTAGGTGTCAGTCTAGGATGGGATCGGTGAAGTCTGAGATGTATGGATAGATACTATTGAACTACATGACTTCTAATAGTGGTTTTTGGGTTTATTTCAGGAATGTACTCCAGAGAACCTGGAGCTGAAGAAGAAGATCTTTGGTCAGTTGGATCTTATTGTGGGTGACAATGTTATCTTGAGCAGTTCAACCTCTTGTCTCTTACCCAGCAAATTGTTCACTGGCCTTAAACATGTTAAGCAGTGCATTGTGTCACATCCTGTAAGTATGATGGCATGTTTCCTTTCTGTGTAAACTGCATTCCTAACTCCTTCCTGCAGAATGAAAGACTCAGAAAGTGTATTTGGTTCTCTTGTGTGCCATTGTTAGTGTGCAGGGCCAGCTTCTCAAAAAAGCTGTAGTTTGGTTATTCTGTGAGCAGCAGCACTAATCTACAAAATGGGGAGGATGTAGCATGTTGCATACTGTTGATTCAAGATATGTTCTGTGTGAGCTGTTGTGCTCATACTGTTGTGTGTTTCCCAACTATTGGCTTTCAGAATGTAGGAATTGTATGTTTTGGGTACAAACTCATAGCATTGCTACTTTCTTCTTGTGTCATTGTTAGTCTTGTCTAGTATCCTCTTTTAGCTTCTCTTGGGTAACAGTAAGAATCCAAACACAGAGCTGCATGTGCTTGTCAGGCTATGTTGATAAAAGATGGGGAATTTAGACTAAAGTTTCTTCAGACTTGTGATGCAGAAGCAGTATTCCTTAATTCCAGAAAGGGGAATTAAGGAATGGTGATATGGAACAAATTGGACTTGGAGCTGAATTTGCATGCTTCATGACCAACTGGGACAGCGCAGTGATGGAAAAACGGAATGACTAGAGGTTGCAGGAAAACCTCAAAATGGTCAAAGGCACTTGTGAGCTTCTGTAGAGGTCTGTTTGGAACTGCCAGACAGCAGTTTATCACATCTCTCCTCAGCATGGAAGAGCATTTTATCCTGATCATCACTGTGATTCTTACTGCTTCTTTTTTTCCACAATAGTTTTCCACTATTCAAGAAGCTAATGAATTTGTTAACCCAATGTTAGTCTGGTGGTCAGCTGATCAGTTAAGAGGACTGTTGTCATGAAGAAAGGTGCTGTCCTGGTTTCTGCAGTTTGGTAACTACATGATGTCTCTCCAGGCCATCCCTCAGAGTGTAAAGTAAATGCCAAGTCTCTGGGCATGCTCAAGAATACAAAAATACAGCACTACTTTACTGTAGTGTCTCTACAGCTCCCTATAGCCTAATGCTGTATTGTGAAAGCATTTGGTCAGTGCCTTTCTGACACCACTACCACCATTGTGCCTTGGGGTGCCTGGGTGACAAGGCGAACAAAAGGCATGGTTTGGTTTGTTTCTGTATAATAGGTTTTCAATCCCTTTTAATTATAAAAAAAGTCAAATTTCAAAATATGTATCCGTGCCTAGATCTAGCCGTTCTCCAGTCTAAAATTCAATAGTTCCTTATTTCTTATTTCCAGGGTTGTAATTTTCTCTAGTGCAAGAGAAGAGATAATGTTTCTTTAACATTTCAATATAAAGTAACTATACAATTTCTTTTTTTAACCAGTTCATGGCTGCCTGACTATTGTCAGTCTTTGATTTTACTGTACTCTTTCTTAATGTTTTCCCAAGTTGGTCTGTACCAGTTGACTTTGTTTAGTCTGAACTGCAGTCTCCCTAGGAGCCACTCCTGAAACCAGGTTTTATCAGATCAGATTTTCAATGTTTCTGTTTTAAAGATATGTATTTTGTCAAAGTGAACACTTTGGAGTACCTTAAAAAGTCTAATTGTTCCAGAATGGCTTTGCAGTCCAAATGAGACTGTTTTCTTAGTAATCTCAGCTTCACTCAGCTGTTCTGAGTCCACTAAAGAAGCTATAAACCAGTGTACTCTTCCAGGGGCCTTTCTGCATCTGCATTAGGAAACATGCTTGCTTTGTGGTATTGTTGGCTTTGGGTGATTTTTTCATTTTATTTTTTATTAAGATCTTGAACACAAATAGTAGGATTTGGTTGCTGCAGGAAGCAAGCAGCTCTGCAGGACACTGAAAACAAGTGTGGAATTTGATATACCAGAAAAATTGAAAGCCAAATTTGTAGGGCCTCTGGCATGGGTGAGGGTGTTGAGGTTAAATGAAATGAAATGCCCAAAGTGCAGAAGCAGCTTATCCCTTTGCTTAACATGGTTCATTAACTACAAAAAAAAAAAAAAGTCCCACAGCACAGCTGTACGATAGAAATGCACACAATACTTATGTTACAATACAAAACAGGTACAGCTGTTCTCTGAAAGCAGTTTCAGGCAGTGGATCAGTAGAGGTCTGCTGTAGGGTGGTTCTTTTCTCATGTACTGTATTTGCCTGCTAGGTCACACAACTAGAAATGTGGAGCTAGAGGAGACTATGCTATTGAGTGAAGTCCCCTGTTGTACAGGAAACCCTGCAATCAAATAACTTTAAACCTGCATTAAATGCTCTCAGATTATTTTTTTAACTCTACTTCTCCTGTTAGAAATTGTTTGTGTCTTCTAACTTTTGTTCCAATCTTATTACTGGTCCATTGCAATTAATATTTATGTTTGTTGACAGCTTTTGTGTAACTTAATTATTTTCGGTGTTTTCTTTGTCATCTCCTTTCTTAGCTGTCACTTTTTTAGACTAAGGTGACCTTCTGTTCCCTGGAATACTTCTCATTTTTAGAAACTTTCCCCCACTCCCTATTTAATCTATGTTCTATCACTGTCAGTTTTCATCAATATCTGTTATCTCACTCCTGAAAAGTTGTCTTCCTGTGTCTCCTCAGTGTACTCATGAACACACCCATATGTTCCCTGTGCCAAGTTCATGAAATGGAATGCTTCAATAAGATCATTGTCAGCACTAATCTTTGAAGAAATTTTTAATACCCTTAGTCTCCTCTTTCTGATTGGAACCTGTGGTATGCTTGAGGGTTAGAAAAGCCTCAGAGGATGTCTTATTGCTTGCACTGTTTTGGGTCTTGCTCAATTGCCTGGCACCACTGGATGGTGTCCACCCACCCCACCATTCTTCTCAGTGTTGGTGGTGGCACTGCCAAAGATAGTGATGTGAGACAGGCTGTGTTGGGACACAAGGCCCTCCAAAAGGAATGAAGTGTGTTACATCAGTAGTTAGAGCAGATGTCAGACCCTGCAGGAAAGGGAACCATGTAAATACTGAAAAGAAGGAACATGCATGGAGAAAAGGCTGCTTGCATGTTCCTGTGACTAAATCCCATACTTGGATTTACAGGAGCACAGTTAAGAGAAGTTGACTATAAGGGAGCACGATAAAAGAACCAGTATTTAATTACCATCCTTTAAATGTCAGTGGTATTCCTGGTAGTAATTTATTATATGTTAGCTCTTTCTATTGCCTGGAACTAGATGGAGAGCTGAATTTAACACCTTTAAGAGTACAGCTGAAGGACTGCTACTTTAGAAAGAGCATGCATGCAGCATTACTGTCTGTAACACTATGACCTGAAGAACTTTTAGCTGTTTCCAGGATGTTCTTTAGGATTTTTTGGTTTTTACTTCAAAAATACATAACACAAAGGTCTTGACTTGATGAGAAATTACATTTGGGAAGAGTCAGGGAGAGGTAATTTATTTTTTTTCTAAGTACAGTGTTTGAAGGTAACCTGTTCTGCAACATTTTCAAAGTATGTTTTATGTGATGTGTTACTGTATTTAGCATATATTTACAGGCTTGGGCCAGTACCTGCTTATCTGTTAAGTGTTGCATCTTACAGGTGGTGTTTAGCAATAATTTTGTTATAAAGTTCCTGACTCTTTAAAAGGAAATGTCTTGCTTAATTTGGAAAGACAGGTGGTGACCATATGTCTTGCAACAACAAGCAACCTGAATATTGAGCAAACAGTTCCTCAAGTCAGAATAAAGTCTTCTAGTACCGTTTGAGTGCTGTCATCGCTGGTGTAGCTCCATGGATTTTGCTGGGGTTAAACAAAGTTTGATTTAGTGCAAGTTTAATTCTTTCTTTTAATTTGAATTAATGATTGGTGAAGTCTTCCAAGGTCTGAATGTCAGGCTTGCTGTGTTCACTGGAAATTATCCAAGCTAGTGCCAGCTGTAAAGATGCTTTATATTAACTTGTCCTGTTGGTGGCTGATGTTCTTCTTTTCTGTTTCCTCTTGAGGTAAATCCACCTTACTTTGTGCCGTTGGTTGAAATTGTTCCTCATGCAGAAACAGATCCTTCTACAACAGAGAGAACATATGCCCTGATGAAGAAGATTGGTCAGTCTCCTGTCAAACTAAACAGAGAAATTGAGGGGTTTGTTTTGAATCGACTACAGTATGCAGTGATAAGTGAAGCTTGGAGACTTGTGGATGTATGTATATCTCTTTTTTTCAATACTTGGTCAGTTCTGTAGCATGTGATAAGTGAGATTGTATATTTAAACATCCTTTAAATTTGTGTCATCTTTATTCAGCTGTCCCTTATGAACATAAAGTGTATGTTTAAATGTAAATTAAGCCCCGTAAGAAATGATGTCAGTTATAAAAAGCAAAGACTGACAAAAACAAGGTGATAGTGGATGGTAAAAAATATTCTTTTTCCTGCTTTCTTTTTTCAGAATACTGTTATTTTCAGGGCAATCAAAAGAATAATTTTAAAAGCACAGGAATCAAAATACCAATTTTTCTTTTTGTAGGCTTCTCATCATTTCCTGTTTGTTATTTTCTAGTGTTCTTGGCCTAGTGTACAGTGGTCATGGAAGTATTTTAAATGGTTTTCTCTTTGGCCTTTCAGGAACTGCACTCGTAGATTTAACTGTTACTTGATACTTGCAGGTAAAGACAGATTTCTCCTCCTCCTGCCCATTCAGACTTCTAGCTGAGAATCATTTGTTTGTGTGGCTTCAGCTTTTCCCACAGTTAGCTGTTCCATGCTGAAAAGTCTGATCTTTCATCAGCAGGAGCTGAGTTATGAGTCTGTTGCTGTTTTCTTGAGAAGAGTTTCAACTGAGCTTTAATAGGACTTAATTTTTTGTTGTGGAGTGTTTTGATTTTTCAAGTTGTTTAAAACAACCATGCACACAAATGCAGGTAAAGATCTTAAAACTAAGGTAATTTTACTGTAAACAAAGCAACTCTTTTTCCAAAGAGGTGTTTAAACATAGTTGCTGAACTGATTTTGCTTACTTATAGCTGGCTTTCGCTAGCAACATAATACAACAATATAAAGGAGGTGGTGAATAACAGTAAGTAAAACAGTGTTGTGAGGAAGGAACTGATCTACTACTGGAGATGTTTATTTAAATTTTAAAAATGTTAAACTTTTAATACAAAGTCTCAAGTTTATGATAAGAGAAACACCTTCAGAAAGCTGTAGTCATGTTGGAAAACACAGAATAGAAAAGACAGTAACATAGAATTACAGAATAGTTTGGGTTGGAAGGGACCTCTGGAGATCATCTAGCCCCACTCTCTACTACAGCAGGCTGCACAGGATCATGTATAGGTGGGTTTTGAATAACTTCAGAGGAGAATATTCATTCTCATTGGGCAGCCTGCTGCAGTTCTCTGTCACTCTCAAAGTAAAGAATTTTTTTCTTCCTATTCAGATGTAACTTTCTGAGTTTATAGTTTGTGCCTGTTGCCCCATGTCCTGTTTCCGGGCACTGATGAGTCTGGCCCTATCCAAATGAGCCTCTAAATTATTTTTGAAACCATAAGAACAGTGGTGAAAAAATATCTTTGAGAATAAAAATGTAAAAACAACTACTAAAAATTGTGAGCAAGGAAGGTTAAGCTAATAAGCAAAAAGCTGGCTCAACTGTAACATTCACTATTAAAAGAGGTTCCCACAGTGTAACCTTTCCTTGAAAGGAAGAGATCTGATATAAAATAAGCCATGCTAAGAACAAGATTTTTGTAGGAGGAAGGGGTAAATGAACAATGACAGACTGTGGAGGAGAAATTGAATTTACCCGAGAATCACAAAACTGAAATGTGAAGTTGATTAAATACAAATTTAAGCACCTTTTTATACACTATCTAGCATAATACTGCAAAAATGGAAGTTAGCACACCTTACCTTTTTTATAAGAATTCGGAGAGTTGGGAAGCTGTGGACCAGTCACCCTTGGTCAGCACAGGCATTCAGGTAATGCCTAAAAAATCTAACAGGATTCTTTCATATCTCTGAGAGCATAAACTCAATGGTGGAAGCCACTGCCATAGTAACCTAGGATGCTAAAAATTTGAATGGATCCAGGGATCATTTAGACACATTCATGTTGGACTGTGCAGAAGCACCCTCCAGCTTCAAAGTCTCAAAGACTGGACTGCTGGGAGCTGAGGCAGTACAGTACATATCCCTGAAAGTGTCATTCTCTGGTCTTGCTGTGGAAGGAATTTAAGAACAATTAATGGGCTGCTGTTGGAAAGGAAGTACTGAGTTGAGGCAAGCCTTCAGTATGAACCTGTTGTATGGATGCTTTTGTGGCAGTAGTGGTTATGTAAATAGTAATAAAATAGTGCTTGAAGGACTGACAGATAAAGAAAGTTGATTTTGTTGTAAATCAAAGTTTCCAAGTTGTTCTTGTATAATTTTATTGCATTTCAGCCAAATACACATTTAAACAGTAACAACTTTGGTGGCCCTATTTCCACCTCAGAAGCCTGAACAATAGCAGCTGTCGAAGGTGTGTAGTTTCAGCTGTGTGACTTGGGGCTGCACAGTGCCTTTGATGGGAGGAGAATCACTGCAGATAGGTGAGAGCTGCAGGCCTGGGGCAGTTTGTGTGTTTCTACTGTTGTGCTGCCAACTTAGTAATTTTTAGTGCAAGTCATGTTCTTTTGGTGTATTGCACTTTCTAAATGGGGAAACATAATTCTTGATTCTTCTGATTGTGAAGTTACTTTCCAGTTCTTACTGTTGAAAACATAAATCACCCCAGCTCTCAGTCTTTGAGAGACTTCTAAAAATCAAGTTTTACTCACATTTGGTAACATCCTGAACAAATGTTTTCATTACTCTAAGAAACACTGGTGGGTTGTTAGGTTGTTTTGTTGGGGTTTTTTTCTTGGTTGGTTGGGGGTTTTTTTGTTGTTTTTTTTTCAGTCAGTTGAGCTTGTTTCAATAAAGAAACTAGTGGAAGTTTCTCCGGTAGAACTACTAATGTCCTGTTAAAGTCATTGGTGGTAGCACAGACATGCAGTACAGCTGTACTTACAACATTTATCTTGAAAACTTTAGAATAAATAGGCTGAGTAGCTTGCAGAATATGTTTGAGTTCCCAAATCTATCTGGGAAACTGACAATCTGCCAGTCTTTCTCTGAGGTAAGGCTCTGCCAGCACATTGGGTGCAGGCTCAAGGCTCCACATGGTGCTCAGATTGCATGTGGCATGGATGCCAGAGCACAGAGAGAAGCATAATTCAGTGCAAAGAGATTAAAGAAGCAATGAGAAACTTGAGTATTGGGATACAGTTTGTCTTTGCCAAAGGTGCTGGGGTTCCCAGCTGCACACACAGGGAGGCAGGGATTTTACAGCTGGGCACAAAACAAGTGCTGTGAATGCAGGACTGGACTGAATGTGGGAATAGGAATTGTGGTGGTAAAGTGGTAAAAAATTAATAGGCTTGCAAGTTGAGATCCGATTTGTAGGAAAGTAGAAGAAAGAAAACTCATTTAAGGTTGTGTATCTGAGGAGTTTCTGTAGGACCTCATAGCCTATCTGAGACTGGCATTCATGTAGGTTTCTTATTTATGTATTCAGTTGTTAGGGCTCTGGTAGAAATGTTGCAAAGCTGATAATGATGAGAGTAAAAGAAGTACTGTGAGATGTTGAGGTTGAAGATCCTTATTCCTCTCTTATCATTCCTAAATTTTTATATTACAAGTTTGGAACCATTAGAATAATCTTTAGCCAGTAACAGGAAAAATACCTCAGACTGCTTTCTCTGTTATTGTCTGTTACCATGTATTTACTTTCTCACATCTCCATTAACAGTGGTCACTGGTGTGTCTGATTTTGTTCATAACTCTTGGAGCAGAAGCTTCCTGCCTGTATTTGCCTGGGAAGCACACTGCACTGTAGACATCGTTACTTTTGTACTTTTACCAGTACCAGCACATTTTAGAGTAGTTTAGGATTATGTTGCAAAGGATATTAATTAAATAGCTTGACTTTATCTTGTTCTGAAGGTAAAATTTTGGTTAACATAATCTAGAAAATAACAACCAAACAGTTTCACCAGCACTTCAGTTCAGAAGTCTCAACCCTTACTCTGAGTAGCTATGATTGTCATTTAACTGTGGATCACTGAGTGAAATCCTACCTTTTTGCAATATTTTCCTAAGCATCACCTGGAATTTGCAAGGAGGTCATAAAATACAGCAGCAGAGATAGCAAGTGGAGCATGACAGTTTTTTAACCTTGATATAATTTAGGAGTTTCATCTGCTTTTAGGAATATGTTAAAACTGTTACAGGATGAATTGTGTAAGTACTCTACTTACCTTTGTATAAGATTTTAATACTGTCTCAATGTGGTTGTTTTTCTTTAAAAGTGGATTTTCTTTTATGTTGTAGTCATTATAAAACATGAGAAGAACGGGCAGCTCTTCAATTTTTGTTAATCTTTTAAAAAAGAAAGTTCTGGTTTGGCTATGTGTCCATTTTAGTTTGTTTTTGTGGCAATCAGGTGCATTGGCTTCAATCATTAATTTACATACCTCTCCTTTCTCAAGTGACTAGCTTAGCAGACTTTAAATGCTGGCAACACTTTTAAAGTCCAGATTTCTTACTATTAATTATATTACAGTGTTATTCAGAGGACTTTTTCCAAAAGATTGACGATGAGGTATAGCATTAAACATTTCGTTACAGTGCCCTATAAAAGGGGGAATATCATAAAAGGGAAGTGTAAAGGGACAGGAAGAAAAATAGTGTTGCTACTAAGTGTTTCTTACAGGATGAGATGAGTGAGGGTGCCATGGAAGAAGGAAGATAAAGGCCAGCAAAGCAAGTAGGTGTGAAGTGTGTAGGACAACAAGTTTAAACATTATGAAATTGAGAGATGTAGAGGGATATAGGAGAAAAGTCATACGCTGAAAATGACAGGACTGGAAAAAGATCTCATCAGGCTGTGGATGGAAGCGACTTGATTGAAGTGATAGTGAAGAGGAGGATGTAACAAGTACTGCTGAGACAGAACGCATGTATTAGTGGCAATCAGAAAAGAAAAAGAATACTGGATTTGGGGAATACAGAGGATGAAGTGGGAGATTTTGAAACACAAAATATGTGGTCCTGGAGGCAGGGAACTGCAAAATAACTCTATAACAGACTGGAGTGAGTAGGGAAACATGAATTTGTGGAATCAGTAAGATTGTGATGTTTTTTGGCCATTTGGTATGATTACAAACCAAGTCTGTGACAGAAGTTGCGATGTGGGTGTGACCCAGAGACGGAAAGAAAGACTGCTGATTAAAACCAAGCAGGTTGGGTCAGAGCCTAATGCTGGAGACTGCAGAATCACCACAGGTTTCTGGAAAGGTGGAAAGGGTCCCTGCATAGGGAGAAGCACTAATAAAGTACCAAAGGCTCATTAGGATAATCCTGTGGTATCACTGAAGGTTAAAACTTCTAGGACAATGAGATTGTGGTATATAAATGTTGTAAGAAGTGTGGAGGATTCTGAGATAGTCTAGGTTTTGAAATTTGACTGGCTATTGGGATCACTGAGGATTTTGGTGGAATTTATTTTAAATCTTAATTTTGTAGCTGTCAGAGCTTCTAGTGAACTCTTAACATACCTCCTTTTCCCTTTGATGAGTGCTGGAGGCAGAGGCTTACCAGAAGGGTAATCCAGGACGAAAAATCTCCTTGGGAAGATTAATTCACACCTACGCTTAGTGAAACCGGATAGGAGCTCTTTCTTGTTTAGTTCTTAGCATAAACACCAATCCCTGTGGAAGACACCTTGCTGAACTTGCAGCCTGGTGAATCATTCCATCAACTTGTGATCTCCTTATCATAAATGGGAGTGGGGTTATTCCCTAGGGTAGGAAGGTCTAACTTGTTTGTCATGTATGTGTTCTTAGTTTATGAAGAGAAGTAAAAAGTTTTTCTTTAGGAGAGTGTTTTTGACAGGAAGAAGCTGAGCTCATTTGAGTAGAGCACTGTATCAATCTGAAGGGATCTGTCATAGTTTCCTTCTGGTAGCAACAATTCTTGCCTTTTTAGCAGCTGTAAACATCAAATTGCAGCTATAGTCAAAAGGCCAAGAGCAAAGCACTCATCTCATGATTCTGAGGGCACCTGGTCTTCAAATACCAGTATAATAGCTGAGGACTATGGTATCCAAAGAAAGTAAGTTTTTGATTTGGAAATTAATTTGCAATGACTCTGAAGTACTTCAAGAGCCTGTTAACATTATGTTTACAGTTTTTAACTGCTGCTGTGGTTCAAATGCTTGTCTGGAATTTGTGGTTAGTCTTTTGTCCACAAATCCATGTCATCCAGGGGGGCAGGGGGGAGCCACTCATCAAGCACAGCTTTACCAGCATAACTCATTGTTTGGATGAAGCACTCCCAATAGAGGAACACTTTTGTTGACTTTGCTGATGTTGTTCAGAGAAGTTGCATTGCCATGTCAGGGGAAAAAGCTTTCACAGAACGTATGGTGCCTGTGTTAGTTACCCTGATGCTGGCCTGTAATCTGAATTCTGTCTGAGGTTTTTGTTTAGTCCTGTCTTCATGCAGACTTTTCTATCTACCTCTAAATGAGTTGTTTTACCATGTCTGTGCTTTACCTTTAATTTGAAGAAACTAATGCTTTCTTATCCCTGCCATTTTATGGCTAATTGTTAGGAGAACTGTGTGTTCCATATATTGTACATCAATCTTAATAATTATGTCAATTTTTCCTTTTCAAGTAGAATGCTGCAACAGGGATTCAGACAGGCTTGGTTTTGATAGGAACAATGCCTGTATCAGGTTGAGTCTTGAGGTTGTCTTATAAAAGTCTCAGTTTAAGCATGAGATGATGAAACTCGATGTCTGTGGCCAGCTGTAGAAGTTAGGTTGATTTGTGGCTTTTAAGTTTCTTTTAAAGTAGCAGTAGATGATGTAAATGATGGACACAGGAAGACACTGTGGGTGAGATTCAGCTCATTTAAGATGGGATATCGAAAATGTAGACAGTGATATCTAAGCTTCTTACTCATCTTTCAATTGGTGAGGAGAATTAGGCCCTTTTAGGACACAACTCATCTTACCTACTCTA
This sequence comes from Illadopsis cleaveri, assembly GCA_013399915.1. Classification (NCBI taxonomy): domain Eukaryota; kingdom Metazoa; phylum Chordata; class Aves; order Passeriformes; family Timaliidae; genus Illadopsis; species Illadopsis cleaveri. The sequence goes on along the minus strand of VXBB01010195.1, from coordinate 79,021 downwards.
GATGCCTGCTTTAGGATGCTGATTTCCTTTTTCTCCCTGGTGATTATAAAGAGAGTCTAGATGTCTAGCTCAGATGTCAATGTCTACTACAGATCAGAAGAGCTGTCCTGTGTGCCCGTAACTCTAGCCCATGACTGCGGGATACAAAGGGGCATTCACACAGGGCCCTGCAAGAGAGAAACTTAACAGAAAATGATGTGGTTTTGTCCAAGCAGATGAGTTTATGAGTATGAGTATTCTGAAGCTTAAAGGTGCTTGTTAAGGAAGAGGCATTGAGTAGGCCAAGCACCTCAGAGTTGGGTGAAAAGATAAATTAGAAGCAGTTCAGCATGTCTTCCACCTTCCTACCCAGAAGGAAATGTTTTCATATCTCTGGGAATAAAGAGGACAAGTTCTTGAAACAAAGCTTTATCTGATGAAAGTGGTTAGAACAAGTCTTCATTAATTCTTTCTAGTAGGTAGAAAACAACCTCATATAATAAATAGTATTCTCCTGAAGTAAATCTGTTCAGGTAAAGAACTGTGAATCATTTTTACAAGCCTTTCTGTGCTTGCCCCAACCTGATGGAGGCATTGGCTTTCTTGTAAGTGCTACATGTGGGTGGAATAGCAACGCTCAACTTTTGACATGAGAAATGGCTTCATTTTTGCTTGCTCCATATCCTGCCAGCTCTTGAGATGTGAGGCTGGCAAGGAACCCAAGAACCCTGGGCAGGTTGAGGCTGGGTAGGTTGAATGTTTGGTGAGTTTTGTGGGAGGGAGTGGCAACTGCATTGCCTGTGTGTTTGGACCCAGCGTTTTTGGCAGGTGGCCTCAGGAGCAGTACCCACTGGTGCACCGCTGTTCTGCTAATTGGGCCTCTGCCCAAAAATCCGTAACTAAGAGAATATGAAGGGAGATCTAACATTTAGCCAAAATTCCTGTATTTAAAAGGGTTGGTATAGTACTTGGTTTTGATATAAATTGCTTTGGCCATGTGCTATTAAGAGTGTCATGCTTGCTTTGTTCTCTGATTCTCAGTTTCTGGGACTATGGAGTATACTCCTAGAGATTTGAATGACTGTTTATGCTGAACCATAGGAAGGCTTGCATAATAGATGGACATTTCTGGCAAACAGTTGTGTTTTTCTCCTTGCAATCTTAACTGCTATTTCTAGCCTTGGTTTTTATTAATTCCCAAATGCTTTAATTATATACAAAAAATGGGAAATTTTTCATTAAAAGCAAACATTCACCAGTCTTCCTTCCTGTTGTACTTTTGCTGCTTAGGAAGGAGTAATGTCTCCTACTGATCTAGACCTTGTGATGTCTGATGGATTGGGAATGCGATATGCATTTATTGGACCTCTGGAAACCATGCATCTTAATGCAGAAGGTAGGTAGTATAAAATGTTGTAAGTATGAAGGGAAGGCTTGCTTTGAACAAGACTCTGGAAATGTTACGTAACAAACCAGGTTAGGATTGCTGCAACTATGACTTGTCTCTTTTTTTAATGTAATGGTAAGAAAAACTTATTTAAAACGTGAGGTCAGTGGAAGGAAATGGATATTGATTATCCTGTTACAAATGATCAGATGAAAGATGACAAACTATTAATTAAACACTAGCTGTGTAATAATTTTTTTCCAAAATTCATCCCATCATACTTTGATAACATTGCTGTAGCCATAGTTCAGAACTGTCAGAGTGTCAGGTGAAAAAACTATTGAAAAAGTTTAGCTGATAATCCAGTGTCAACAGAAAATCACTTTCCATATATGAGTAGCCCCTGATGCTGAATTTGTAGCAAAGCTAAAGTATAAATGTCCCTGGAGCCGCTGTGCTTTAAGCTTATATCCTGAGTGAAATAAAATTGCTTTTGTCAGCAAAATCGTGTGCATACAAAGCTGACTTGACAAAGCAGTCAAGTAACAGTTTGAAATTTGTCTTGCATGATTAATACATATTTTTAGATGGTTTTGGAATAGTATATGTGAATCTCAGGTAAATAAGAAGTGGATTGCGTAAAATGAAGTAAAAATTATGGATCAGCGTAACAAAGGTTTGAGAAAAGACTTGAACAAAACACAAAACTTCAAAAAATTAAGATCAACTAAATACTAGCTCTTTATATTATGGGTTGTGTCTTTATTTTGCTTTTGTATGGTCCCTGACATAGTAGGCTCCTGCTCTGCTGCTGGATCTTTTAGGCAATGCTGCAGTACACTTGTGCACTGAACCACTTCCACAACAGCACCTTGTTGGCTGTTTCAGTAACTTGGACTATGAGAAGTATTGCTTCACTCCTGCACTTGCAGATACATTGTCTCTGAATCAGAGACAGTTTAAATCAAAATTGCTGATGTCAGGACCTGTGGTGGCGTATGTTCATAGATCCGTTCCAGTGCTGCTTCTCTTTGGTTGCCCAGCATTGCTTCTCATAATGTGAATAATATGGACCTCCTCTTCATTGCCAAGGATTTGCTTGACTAACCTGATCTCCTTCCAAAGCAAGATGATCTGCTTAGTGGATGAGGAAAAAGATATTGTCTACTTGGATTTTACTTAAGCCTTTGACACCATTTTTCACAGCGTTCTCCTGAAGAAACCAGCTGCTCATTGGGTAAAAGACTGTCTGGATGGCTGGGCCTAGAGAGTGGTGGGGAATGGAATTACATTCAGCTAGGGGCTGGTCACTAGTGGTGTCCCCCAGGGTTCAGTGTTGGGCCCAGTCCTGTTTAATATCTTCATTGATGATCTGGACGAAGGGATCAAGTGTGCCCTTAGTAAATTTGCGGATGACACCAAGTTGGGTGGGAGTGTTGATTTACTGAAGGGCAGGAGGGCTGTGCAGAGAGATCTGGACAGGCTGGATTGATGGGTCAAGACCAATTGTATGAGGTTCAGCAAGACCAAGTGCCAGATCCTGCACTGGGGTCACGACAACCCCAGGCAGCCCTACAGGCTGGGAGGCAGTGCCTGGAAAGCTGCCTGGCAGAAAAGGACCTGGGGGTGCTGGTTGACAGCAGCTGAACATGATCCAGGGTGTGCCCATGTGGCCAAGAAGGCCGATGGCATCCTGGCCTGGATCAGCCATGGTGTGGCCAGCAGGAACAGGGCAGTCACCGTCCCCCTGTACTGGGCACTGCTGAGGCCACACCTCAAATCCTGTGTTCAGTTCTGGGCCCCTCCCTGCAAGAAAGACATTGAGGGGCTGGAGCGTGTCCAGAGAAGGGCAACGGAGCTGGGGAAGGGTCTGGAGCACAAGTGCTGTGAGGAGCAGCTGAGGGAGCTGGGGGTGTTTATCCTGGAGAAAAGGAGGCTCAGGGGAGACCTTACTGCTCTCTAAAGCTGCCTGAAAGGAGGGTGCAGCCAGGTGGAGATCAGTCTCTTCTCCCAGGTAACAAGTGATAGGATGAGAGGAAGTGGCCTCAAGTTGCACCAGGGAAGGTTTAAATTGGATATTAGGGAAAAATTCTTCATGGAAATGGTTGTTAAGCATTGGAATAGGCTGCCCTGGGAAGTGGTTGTGTCACCATCCCTGGAGGTTTTGAAAAGATATGTATATATGCCAGTCAGGGACATGGTTTGCTGGTGAACTTGGCAGTGCTGGGTTAACAGGTGGACTTGATTTTAGAAGTCTTTTCCAACCTCAACGACTTTATGAATCTATGACAGCCTTCTCTGATGCATTGTACTAATACTGTCTTTTTTTTATTAATGGAAGGAAGTGGAGGTAGATATAAGAAACTGTCTCTGTCTTTTTCATTTGCCTATCAGTTTCACCAGCTTCACAGCAGCTGCCTATTTTTACAGCTATATTAGTTGCCCACAGTCTTAAACTCTTTGTTGATCAGTGAGGAAGGATGAAGGAAGCCTGTGAGAGAAAATAGTGTTATTTGTGGGAGAGTCCCTTTGTTTTTGTTTTGTTTTGGTGATGTGACGTTGTTTGGATTTGAATAAATTTATTCCAATTATTTTTTCAGAGATCAGTGTTTCTTTGTTCCCTGTGGGATGCATACATCAAGATCCTCCCATGAATTTCCTATGGGCTAATGTCACTTTTTGCCTCTGTTAGTTCTTACAGCCTTTTCTCCATATTCATAAATGATCCTGTCAAAACTATTATTTAGGCCACTTTAGGTTACCATTTAATCAATGCATGGATATTAGGAATGCTGACTATATGGCAGTGAGCCAACAGCCTTGAACATGGAATAAAATGACAGTGTCAAGTCATTAAAAGGAGCAGAGACAACAACAGTTTGAGGACTGAATTGCAAGAGACAGAAAGGAAACTGCTTTGGGGAGGAAAAAAGCATATCCAAATTGCATAATATTATGAAGTTGATTGTTGATTTCAGCAAGTAAAATTCATGTTGATAATCCGTTTCAGATTTTGACTTTGTCCTCTTATGATTTCACATGCCAGCATCACAAGAAATGCTGTTAAGTCTTTTACAAGGAAGATAGGTAGACTTCACTACAATCGGTTTGCCTGTTTACTGTTGTGGGATTATGTTAGCAGGCACATTGCCCCACCAGGACATATACTGGGCAGTCTGTGAATATAGTGAAGATGGTCCAGCCTCAGTGAGATTGTATCTTCTAATCTCTTCTTTCTTGAGAAATCTCGTTTCTTCCTTTTTTTTAAGACCTTGCAAGCAATCATCTGTAGAAGCAGAGGCTAGACTATCATATCCTGTGTTTTTACAGGTGTGCAGCAAAAGGTCTTCATACATATTTCACAATTGGCTTGGATTTTATTAGTAGGTTATTTAGTGAGCTATAATTGGAACTTGACCTAAACTGCCAATATTAGCAGAAGAACTGGATGGAGCGGCAGGAGCCGGGGCCGGGGCCCCGGATGGGGAGAGGTTGAATGATCTTTGTTGCTGTTTTCTCTCCCACATTTATATAAACACCATTCCAGGATTATATTCTACCTGTCACTCACTGAGGTATTCATACAGGTGTCTATAGGAGTTATGTGGAAATTGGGGCTGATGTATGGTCCCCATATAGTAAGTACAAATATCCAGTAAACTAGAAATGGGTCTTCATGATCAAAGTTGTGTTTCTCTTACAGAACATGGGAGTACTTGCTTCACCTGCCATGTGAATTGGTTTTGGATGATAAGAGCAGAATGATTGTGCTGTGCGAAAAGTACAAAAAATTAAAGTACAAAATATGAAAAGGAAAGAGTGGAGAATCATAAATCATAGTTCAGAGGGAGGAATTTTTTCTTGTTCTGTTGGGTAAGACATAGCCAAGTGTGGTTTCTAAGAATTAGTTCAAGCAGATATGCTGGCTGGTTCAAGAGCAGAAATTATTTCCATTGCTATGGCCACTTCAATGCTGCTGTACAGGGAGCAAACCAAACTCCAGCCCAGTTCAGGAGTTTTTATACCGCAGGCTGGTCAGTAGGTGTGAGAACCTCGAAGATAGTAACATGTAAGAAAAGGAAGATTGCCTTCTTTTCTGCCCAGTCTATGTGTTATGTTTTAGGATAATAAAATATCTCAGCCCAATTCAGGATACTTGTAAGAGGATACTACTGAGATAAGTATCACAGTGATATGTAATCATACAAACCCTTTTAATTTTCATAAACCCACCATATATTTCATACGTGTTTACATGCATTCAATTCCCTTCCCAATAGGCTGAAGAAAGCAGTTTATAGCCCTTCTAGAACTGCTGTTTGCCTCTGTGGAGCTGCAGGGCTTTTCTGGATGAAAGAGTTTATATCCAGTAAGTCAAGATGTGAATTTTTCAGGATACTGGTTGCTGTGCACCAGTTTCCTTCTGTGGGTTCTTAGGTGTAAAGTAGTTCCCTCTGCTTTCTGAAAGGAACACATGGCTTTGCACAGGAATTCTTTATGCTTTATTCCTCAAGTCATTATAGGTAGTTCCCAAAGAACACATCTTGATGGATTAATGAAAGAATGTGTATGGTCACCAAGTGGCTCAGACTGAGGAATTCATCCCAAGTTTGAAATTGATCTAACAACACAAACAGTTCATAATGACTCAGTTTAATTCCTTAATGCAGCCAACAGCAGGCCTGCAGAAATACTTGCACATTGCTGTTGAGATGGTAGCACTGGCACAATGAGAATAAAACTTCTTTTGGTGCTACCACTACTTCAGTGTAGTTCCAAGTATTTGTGTGACTAGAGCTGTAAGTGAATTCATATGGCAATTAATGTAGTGTACAAAATGTCCTGTGAATTCACACCCTAACTCAGAGCATGCATCTGTGGTCAGACACACCCTTGATGAAGATAGGATTACATTTAGAAAGTTGCCCTTGGAGCTGTAATGTCTAGAAATGTAATCCCTATACCATTAAAAAAGTTTGGAACTTTTGTTTCTCTGAACATAATCTAACCATGTCAGATTCCTCCATGACATTCCCTTTTTTCTGTTAAAATATGCCTTTTTTTCTGTTGTCATCCATACTCATCTTCCACTGCAGCCTCTTCTTAGATTTTATGTGCTAAAGTCAACCCCACCCCAGTCTTTTCAAATTGTTGATGCTGTTGCATCAGTGGCTTGACCATCCTGCCTCCTCTCTTTGAGTCATTACAGTATCTTAATATGCTGCCCATCGGGTTGAAAGTCATCAAGTTAATACTCAGTATGGTGGAGCACCCTCTCTTTGGCATGTTCCCTGTCGTGCCAGTGACACTTGCTCCTGCCTCTCGTTCTCTCTCACAAGTGTCTCAGTGCCTTGTCAGGCTGGTTTACCAAGTTTGCTTGCTTGTATTCTTTAGCCCTCATGTCTGTTGTCTTTCTTGTGAAGAGAAAGGGATGAGACAGCATACAAGAAGCTGATCCTTTAAGATGCTTACAAGCTAGAATGTGTGAATATACTACATTTTATACTGTTGTGTTTTCACTTCTCTTTTCCTACTCTTACAGTCATTGTCGTCTTTATGAACTTCACTTGTGTCTTCTCTCAGGGCAGTGAAGCATTTTATGCATGTTTCGAAGCTAAATATCTGTCCTGAGTTCCTTTTCCTTCATCAATACTGTTTTCATCTTGGTGATGCAACTAGAGGCATTGCAGCAGTAATCATGTTTGCACCACACCAGTGCAAGTTTGCAGGTAAGGATCTGCAAACCTTAAGTGTGGTTTTTAGAACAAATTCTTGTGGGGCAGTTCATTAGCCATTTTGGAAACTGCCTGGACTCTCATCAAAACTGAATAAGCAGCAACTTATTCCATTATTGGAGCCTTGTGTGTCCTAGATACATATGGGCAGCTGAAGAGTCTTGAATCAATGCCTTTGTCTAGCTTGTGGTAGGTAACACGTTCTTGCAACTAGACTGTAGAAGTCAGAAATGCTGAGAGGATTTGGGATTTTCAAGGAAGATAAAATATTCCCTTTTTCATCTCTATAATCCTGCATATACTGCCCCCTTAGAACTGTTTGTAAGTCATTCCTCTTCTTTCACTCCCTGCCATAGCTGTGACTAAGTGGTGGAAGGAAGATTCAGGAAACTCCTACCTTCCCTGGAGATGTTTGTTTTGTGTTCATAATTCTCAGCTGCCTGCTGCAACATCTGCTCCTCCCATGGCCTCTTTCCTCCAACACTGACAAAGTGAGTGTGTGCAAGAAAGGTGAAGTTTTAGACAGGGAGCCAGCAAAGCACACAAACAGGAAGCTATTATCCTCTTCCTCTGTCCCAGATGCATCTTGTGTTATCCTTGCTCTCCAGCTGGAAATAGTGAGGCACAGCATGGGCACAGCAGTGGCATGCAAAGAGAGATGGTTGTTTTTATCAACACCATTTACCATCTTGCTGTTTTTCCATCTCCCAAGTACTCCTGTCTGTTTCACACTGTTTGCCAATGCTAATCCTTCCAGTTTAAGCTGCTCCCTGGGTAGTATCAACAAGGATTAAAGAGATTCTGTCACATTTGTTTTCCTTCTTGTCCCTATGCTCCAGCCAAGGGCTCTTCTCATCCACCTTTGCAATAGCCCTGACCCTTGAACCAAAGGACTCCTAAGACTAAGGGCCTGGAGTCAAATATTTGCTATGAGTTTGCAGTTGAAAAGCAAAGTGATTTTTTCAGCAATATTCCCCACTGCCCAAGTGCTCAGCTTCAAGAAGGCATTCAATCAGTTGATTGGAAATTAAATTTCTACTGGAAAATTAAAATTGCATTTCACACTGAGAGAACCATCTTGAGTTATTAATTTTGAACTATTGGTTTTTTTAATCCTTGAGTGAGATTGTGTGTGTTTTCTAACTTTTGGTCTATTGCCTTCAGTTGAGACTTGAAAGATTTTGCAGTGCCCACCCTCTGGTTGGCATGCAGCATATGTGCCTGCATGTTACCGTGTCGGCCACAATGTTGAGATCAGCTGGGCTACTGCTGCTGCTCTTCTCTAGACCCCTAACTTCTTTTTTTGCTTTTTCCTCTTTTGCTGACATTGCGTAAGGCTTCTTTTCATTCATGCATTACACACAGTGGGTGAGTTGTGTTACCCAGCCTGCATTTGGCACGTCTCTGCTGCATTGATGAGCTACACCCACCCAGAAATTGTTCTGATTCATTCAAGGAGTAGGTGAACTGCCAGTAGGAGCTTGATTTCCAGGTCTAGCTGGCTGAGTGAACTTTAAAGGCCATGTCCAGCTCAGGAGTTCATACTCAGCAGGTAAATGGTTCAGCCATATCCAAGCATTCAGCTTTCCCAAGATACTAATGTGCTTGAGGCTTGTGAAGAAGATTTCTGGTGCACAGTCTTCTATTCTACCTTCTTATTACTACCACAATCAAAACTACTCAGATCTATGGTATTATTGCACAAGCTTGCCAGATGTTTGAAAGGTTCCCGTTGACTTTTGGAAAAGTATCAAATCCAAACTATTTGGTCTAAGTGTCATAGACCTGTGTCAGCTGGGTAAACACCAGAATAACTGGTAACTGACACTACTTTTACCATTCCTTTTGTTGCCAGTTGCTCATGGGAATTTGCTTGAATTGCTATATTTGACTGAGCTGCCTTTTTTAATTTTGTCATTGTCCAGCTGGCAACAGCAGCTGGCAGGATAAATTTGCACTCTTCTGCCTCAGTCATTTCTACTTCTGCATCTGGGAACGTTCTGTGATGTTGCATGATGTGGGAACATTTTTGCTCAGACTCCTCACTGTTAGAAGACAAAGCTCACATGAGCAAGTTGCATGTAACTATCTTTGTGTTGTGGCTGGTGCATGAGTCTTGTACAGCATTGTCTTGGGCTCCCAGGATTGCTCACGTGGATAGCATACCCCCGGTAGGTCAGTCTGGGTTGCCTTCAGGTGCCAAAGTCTGTGAGCCCAGCTGTTAAAATGTAATAGGCAAACACTTACGCTAATGGTCAGAAAACCCTGATAACCAGTGGTCCTTTCCAGAGTGTTTATGGAAGTGGATGGTGGTGTCTGCTTCTTCCCCCAATGAAGAGATAGGATGATACCACAGCCTGTTCCACATACCACAGTAATGCTTCACTTCCTGAATCTCACTTCCTGCCAGGGATGCTTTGAAGCCCAGTAGGCAATCTGGAGGCTTCTGGCTGTATGTCAATCAAGAAAATTGAGCAAAATATTAATTTTCTGTATAATTAGAAAACCGATATACCTGTATGACTAGCTGGTATTCCTTCTTGTGTTGGGGAAAGCCAGAACGTGCCAGGTTGTATTCTAGGAATGCATATACTCCTTGGGTAGACAACGCAAGGAAACAGACTCACTGAATGCTGATTGTCACATTCTTGGCACCAAATATAGTTCAAGCTATTTAATAAGGCTGCTGTTTTTCTCAGAGCCTCTTCCTTCAGATACTGGAGAATGTTTCTTGTCCATTTTTAAAAGAGTGGAATACTCTCAAATCTCCCCACATTGCTCTTGTGCAATGGACATATTCTCCTGTTCTGTCCTTTCAGTTGTTTAGCTGATGGTCATCATGACTTCAGAGTTCCGAAGTAAATTTAATACCTCCTTGAGGCTTTGTCCTTTGAAAGTTCTTCTTTGGCCAAGAAACAACAGTGTTCTCCATCCTCCTACTGACCTCAGAGGCCTTTCAGAAACCCTGTACTTCAGCGATTTCAGGTGTGTTGAGCAGTCTAAGTGGTGTAGTTTATGATACATAGTTGGGAGTAGTCAGAGGTTTCCATTCATTCATTCCAACCTCAGCCCTTTTAGGGTTAGACAGCTGTGACTTCTAAGGAATTGATATTATACAGTATTGCATTCCAGGGAACTGTTGAGGAAGAAGATCAGTTAATGACTCTTCACCTGATTTACATTCTTTTGTGTGATAGTCAGGCTTGTATTTCCTGCATTTTGTGGTTTGATAAGACCATGAGCAGTTCTGGTTCATATTTCTCAGTCTGTCCTGAGTCTTCATGGAAGAGTTGGTAACTGTAACTGCTTGCCTTTGTCTTTTGCATGTTTCTCCTCTTTGCTTTGATAACTAGCTAATGAAAATAGAATTAAGTGTATACAAATTCTTCAGTCTCAACAGTTCTCAGAAGCCTTTAGTGGATATCCAGAAGTTCTCAGATCTGGGGTGATCATCAGGATAATCCACACAGGTGTGATAGGTCAGACTCGATCTCGAAGTCTTTTCCAACCTAGTTGATGCTGTCATTCTGTGATTTTATCATTGTCAGCTTGCTTACTGCCAGACAACCAGTGCTCATTTACTGTTGTGGTGCAGACCCTGACATCCTGATTGGGAAAGGCTGCCTTATCCTTTCTTGATTATGTGGTAGTTAATAGCACTAAAAAGTCTACTAGATATGTATGTCTGAGTAAGTGACTGATTTCTCTTTTTGGTGCATGTATTATGTCATACTCTGTAGTGCCTCAACAATAATTGTTTAGAGCTCCCTATTGGAGCTGATGGAAGCTGGGTCTTTCTGTAGTTCAGCCAAGGTCTACTTGATTGCCATTTTACCAGTTATTACCAGTTAGTTGGTTCTCAGGTTCTCTGACCATGTGTTTAAGAGCTTCACAGATCCTGTGTGAAAGTCCTGAGGTCAGATAAGACTCACATGGTTTCCTACAGTCTTGAAAAAGCCCAGAGATGGAAACTGCACAACCTCTGTTGGCAACCTGTGCCAGTGCTTGAGTGTCCATTCTGAACCCCCTCATATCAAATTGTGCCTCTTGTCCCTTGTCCTTCTGCTTTCCAACAACTGTAAAGAGCCTGGCTCTGTGTGCTCACTGACCTCCCCACAGCCTCTGCTGCAGCACTGGGGAGCTGCTGGTAGGTTCCCTCAAAGCCATCTCTCTTGCAGGCTGAACAAACTCAGGTCCCCCAGCCTCTCCTAATAGGACAAATGTTACAGGCCCGATTGTTTTGGTGGCTTCTGCTGAAGTTGCTGTTTTGTCAGTGTTTTTTTATACTTGGGAGTCCCAAACTGAATGCAGTATTCTGGATGCAGTCTAATGAGTGCTGAGTAAAAGGTGTTAATCACTTCCTTCAGTCTAGTGTTAATTAATTTCAGTCTGTTAACACAGTCTAGCTGTTTGCCCTCTTTGCTGCCAGGGCACACTGTTGGTTCATGTACAGCTTGCTGCCTGCCACTACCAAGAGTTCTTGGAGTTCACAAGCCTGTGTTGTTGCAAGGAGCTCTTCCTTCTGAGGTGCAGGATCTTGTGTATGTCCTTGTTAAAGTTTTATATTGGCACATTTCTCCAACCTTTCTAAGGGCAGTCCTGCCCTTCAATGTATCAGTGGGTCCATACCCCTCTAGCTCCCACTCCTACCCAATTTGATACTATTCAACATTATGAACATATTTTGGTAAGCTGTACAAGTCTCAGGAGAGGTTCCTGCAGTACTCCATTTCTGCTGGCCTTTAGGTGGAACGCAATCCATTAACCATTACCTCTGAGCCTACGTGTCCAACCCATTTTTTGTCCGTCTAGTTGTCCAAACAGACAGACGCTAATGTCCAAACTTTGATAAAAGAATATAATGAAAGTCCATGTCAACTGCCTTTCTGAAGTTGAGGTAAATTATATCCACTGCTTTTCTATTTTTCACAAACAATTATTTAATCACAGAAGGCAACGGAGTCAGACATGATTTACACCATGGTGTACCTGTTGAAGACTACGTGCTGATTGTCACAATCACACTCTCATTCCTGTGTCCAGGAGTTTCTTTCAAGAGAACTTCCTCCTTGATTTTCTCAGGAACAAAAGAGAGATTGATTGGCCTATAGTATCCCAGATTTTTTCTGGACCTTTTTTGAAGATGGGTGCAATATTTGCCTTCAGTCATCTGAAGATCTCATGATGACATTGGTGCATTGACTGACTTAATGTTTGAAATACAGTAGAAAGCAGACTTGCAAGGGCATGCTAGTAACAATAAGGGCTATTACCAACAGTAGAAGTCCTTCTTGTTGCTCTTGACATCCTCACAAGTTTCAACTGGAGCTGATCTTTGGCTTTCCTGATACCATTCCTACATGCCTAGGTAGTGTTTTTTAACTTCTTCTTTACAGCCTGTCCCTGCTTCTACCTGCTGTATGACGCCTTTTTGCACTGGAGCTCATCTAAGCAAATCTCTTGATACATGTACTTGTCTTCCTGAATATCAGGATGGACTGTTCCTGCCCTTGGAGGATGCTGTGCTTTACTGTCCTGTCCACAGGCTCTCACTCAGCCAGTCACCCTTCCCATGGAATAGCTCCACAGATCTGAGCTGCCCCATTACAGAGACAGCACACCCCCTCCTTGTCTTTCCTGCCGTGCTTATCTCTTCAGTTGTATGAGCCATCCCCACACACCTCAGTGTTCTTGATAAAAAGTTTTTCTCACCAGATGGGCCAAGGTTTTGGCAAAGATGCCTTTTCTCTGCTTTGTCGGGTGAATCCTGTCTCCCCCAGAAGTGTTCAACTATCAAAGAGCTACCCCAGTTAGGAATTGCAAGATGCTGATCTGCAAGATCCATCTGTTCCTCCTTTAGCCTTTTTCCTTCACTGGAGGCCACCTGTGTCTCCATGCCTTTGATGCTTTCCCCTTGAGCCATGTTGTTCTTGATACACTCCAGGTTAATAAATAAAAATAATGACAGGAATGCTTCAAGATACGACCCACACTGACTGGGAGGAGAGGTGAGAGCACTCTCCTCATGGATCCTGGTCAGGGAAGCTTTCTGGTCACAAGTAACAAAGTACAGCTATATTCGTGGCCTTGCACTACACCCTCACACAGCATTGCCTGCTGGTGTGTGACATTGATTGGTTTTGCTATACAGCTGTGTCCTAAATAATTTTCCCGTGAACCTTAATGGAAATGAGGTGGATGGAATCCATTTTTCCTTGGTGACGATTAGCTGTCTTACTCACAAGAGCAGACCATTTTTTGGGTCTCTGATTTAAGACAATGCTTAAAGCACAGGCAGCCTTACTGACTTTAACTAGGAATTTCTGTTGAAATGTAATTTTTCACTCTTATTTTCAGGTGTTTCCAATTATTGTGAAAGATATGCTGAAGGAATGAGACTTGTTCTGAACACTTTTGGGCCAGTTCCAGAATTTTCAGGTGAAACTGTGCAGAAAGTCAATCAGGTAAATAAGGAGTTGATAAAAACTGCGACACTCAGAAAAAAGAATGTTAGGGTTTTTTTAGCATTTGTATTATTTCAGTTTACTGCTGGAGGTGTGTGTTGTTTGTATTTATTGTGTGAATGTGTACTTTAAGGGAAGAGATCAGTACAGCATGCCTGTGAGTCTCTTTTGAAAGCACTTGGACAATGCATCATGGGAAAGTGACTTAGCAGTCACATTATTACCTGTAACATTATTACTAGACAGAGGAGTCAGCTGCTTGTAGCTTTATTGACATTTCATCCTCCATGCTATTCCTTACCACTTCCCTCCTCTTATCATATTATGCTCAGCCTCCTTTCCTACATGAATATTCATCCTGTGTCCTCCTCCTACTCCATGTCCCTGCATAAAACTGTAGCTTTTTTTTCTTCTCTTTATACTTTACAAACCAGAGTTCCAGTTTATAATGTGTGCAAATACACGTTTAAGATAAGCATGTGAGCAGTCTGGTAAGGTTACTTGCATGTTTATAGATAAAATGTGGTTTAAGTGCTGTTCTGGATTGGGATCTAGTTTATGTATTAACATTTCTAAGCCCACAATTTGTTTATACTCACTATGTAGTCAATTTGAATGACCATAGGAATCAAGGGAAGTATTGTCATTTCCTAAATCTGCCTTTTCAAAGGTGCCTTAATGATTAACTAAAGAACATGTGTAGGGATTGAATCATTTCTGATCAGCTGTCAGACATTAATTCCAAATACAGAGGCAGCTTGTCTGGAAGATAGCATTTTGTGTTCCTGTTTGTGTTAATGCATTTTGAGGAAAGAGATTCTTTTATGCTTAAATAACACAGACTGCTTATAATAATGATCAGTAATAATTCTGGAGTCATTCACAATCAGAAGCTTTTAATTGGCATGAAACAGTTTGGCTTTCTTAATAGAAGGCTGCTGGATTCTACTTCAGCATCTGCTTCTGTATCCCTTTATTATCTTCAGTCTTCAATGCCAAAGATGGGCTTGCAGGGATGCTCTGTTAGAATAAATCATTAAACATTTCTTATCCTACTTTTCGGTCCCTCTCTCTGATTTTTTTCTGGAGTGACTGCAGCTTGCCAGTCATTGGTAGCAGGTCCAGGTTTCACCCAGTTTCTCAACACTTGCCTTTTAAGCCTAAGACCTCAGGTCCTGTTTTGGCAAAGATGACCTTGTGGTCTCTATCTGCACTCTCAAAACAACTTTTTTTTTCCTTGGCACTTCTAAGACAACTTTGTTTGTGCACTCAGAAATACTTTTTTCCCTGAGTTTGCTATGTGTCTTCCCCTGCCATTTGTATTATAACTGTATTCTTACGACAAAATGTTTTTATAAACATGATATCCCTCACTGCATTTATGGGGAACCACACACAGGAATCTGGTTCAGAACACATTTTCAGCAACATAAATGGCCAGGTTGTCTCCTTTCTGCTTAATAAAAGATTATCATGAAAGACACTAGACAGTGACTGTGTGGAGCAAAATGAGGGAAGAGGCTGATGCTTTGTTGTTTCTGTAATCTTCATTGCCACATTCAGGGTAACCCTATCCAAGTGGGAGCATTTTTATTCCCATACAAGTTGGTTCCTTTCCAGTCACTCATGTAAAGAATTAGTGACCTATTTCTTGTGATAGCCTTAATTATAGTTTGTGTGGATGGTGACTTGGTCTGACACAGGGAAAGCAGGAAAAAAATGCTGGTGAAAAACTTTTCACTCAGAAGGTGAAATTTAGTCATCCTAAATTTTCTCTTCCAGGCACTGTCTGAAAAAATTCCAGTTGTTCCAAAAGCCCTGGATGCCAGGAGAAAATGGAGAGATGAATGTCTCATCGGTCTTGCCAAACTGAAAACACAGATGAAATCTGACTGAAGTGCACCTTGTCTAACAGGAGAGACCAAATGAAGAGCAGATCTTCATAAAAAAGCGGAAATTTTTGGTCATGCAGAAGAGGAGACTGAATGGGCAACCAATGATACATGCACAAGGAGACCAATGAAACATTTGGTCCAAATTTGCCAAATTCATGAATGACTACAAACAGTTATTAAAAAGTTCAGTTAAAATTTATCAAATTACTACACAAATGCATTAGATGTGTAAGTGTTAAGTAGCTTTAGCAACATTAATATTGTGCAATGCAGGAACACAATCATGTTTTAAATAATGCATTTTTCAACTTGCTTAGGAATTCAGCACTTGAACAATATTTGCTAACGCAGGGATCTGAAACAGGCAAACATCAGCCGTTTGTCACTGGAGAAAATAAGCCCTCCCCCCGCCAGTCACTGTGACAGTGAGGTTAATTTGTAAAGCAGTGACTGCAGATAGGAGAAGGTTGTATTGAGCAAAGCATGGATTCACCCCAGGGTGAGCTGAGACCTCAGCAGCAGTTAAGGGTCACTTCAGTTCATATCTCTTACTGTTTCACAATGTAGGGGAAAGATCTGCTCCTCCCCTTGGCACTTCTGTACCTGTATGGTGATATAAATGTGAGTAAATAGAGCAGAATTCCCCCTTCATCCCCTCCCCCTGGTTCTCGAAGGCTTACCAGAGACCTACTTGATTTTCAAGACCATGCACTTGAGAGCCCATGGCTTTGCTCACTGATGTTTGATGCTGGCTGTTGGCACTGCTGTATAAGTATGTGCCCCATTTTATGACTTGTCTGTGAGAAATAAGAGATCTGGTTTGGGAGACAGTATGGTGTAGTGCATCTGTCCAGGCTTTCTCCACAACCTTCCAAATGATCTTGGGAAACCAGTTCACCTCTCTGCAGACACGTCTGTTTTGTACATTGGTTGAAGCAAAATCTACTTCTTTAGGACTCAGTTGTAGTGAATGTAATAGCTGTAGCTGAAGGAACCCAGATATCTGAGTTGGAACTAGATGATCTTTAAGGTCCCTTCCAACCCAAGCCATTTGATGATTCTATGATCTGCTCTTCTGGTCCCCTACAGAGGGAAAGATGCAGTGGCTTAGATGGAGCATTTATGCTTTTCTGCTGCCCTTCCCTCAGGAGATACATCTCCACATAGAAAAACACAGGATACACCTGGAAGTAGGATCAACCTCAGGTGCTGCAGTGGCATGTTTTGGTCCACTGCAAAGGGTTATTGTGAATGTCTGTACTCTGTAATATAGTAGGACTTTGATATTAGCTGGAACCTTGGGGCATTACTGTTAATGCAGATAGTAGGAATAACTCGAAACAGTGCATTGCACCCACCCTGCTTGAGTTATGCAATTCTGAATTTGTGCTAGCTGGTCATGCAACTTCACAGTACAGATGCAGAAGTTTTAGGGTGTCCTTCTGCTAATTCTCATGTGTTTATAGAGGATGCAGTTCACAAACAAGCTGTTGTTTAGTAAAGCTGTAACTTTACTAGTTACCATTTTGAGCTTAGCAGAAATGTCTGCATGAACATACCAAACCCACTTATTTGTGCTTAGGTCACAGTAAAAGAGACATAAGGTAATTTGTATTGCTCGACACAAGTGGTGGGCCAAGAACACATCTCTGGATGTAAAACTAAAACATAGGATGGGAGGCATAGTGCAGAGGTTGTCCTGTGCTTCTTTATAATCAGTGGAGTGAACAGGAAATTTGTAAGCTCAAATTATTACTTTATCCCAATACAGATTTAAATTTTCATGTTTCTTCTCTTGTTTTTTATTGCCACAGTGACTGGCTCAACCCACAGTTAGATATCTGAGAGGTCAGTCTTCACTCCTGAGGCCTTACTAAGCAATAGTAAATTAATTATGAGGTTGATTTCCTCATTTTGTGTGTGGTTTTGCATTTCAGACAAGGCTGTAGAAGGTTCTGATTACTTTCAAGATTTGACCTGTTTTTCTTGTGGGCATATGACATTGTCACAACTAATTAGCTTGCAGTGCTTCTGTTTACTCTGAGATTTTTAAAAACTTGATCATGCCATGAAATATTTGCTACTTTATTATTTGCTTCTTAATAAAATATTTTAATGAAGAAGATATTCATTTGTGTGCTCCAGTGTGATTGATGTTTTAGAGACAGAGCACTTCTGTACAGTGAGAAGCTGCTCCACAGGGTTACAGCAGATCTCACCTCAGAGCATCAGTTCCCACACAGGTTTACAGCTATAAGTTAAGGTGGGGGAAGGTTCTTGACAAAAAGTGTATTTTAGCTAACACTTACATAGGAGTTCCAGCCTCCAGGAGACACTTTTTGCCCTATGAGGATTAGTCAGGCAGAGGCAGAGGTTGTCCACAGAGCTGGTGTATTCTCCCAACCTGGAGATTTTCAAATCCTGACTGGATGAAGCCCTGAGCAGCCTGGTCTGACCTCAGAGCTGACTTGCTGTGAGCAAGACATTACAGCAGAGACCTCCTAAGCTTCCTCCTGGTTTGCACTTCCTGATTTCAAGTTTTATTTGATTCTGGATAATTTTGCATCAGAAATGTTGCTCCAGACACAGTCAAATATTTATTTTGTTTGACTGTCAACAGAATGAGCAGTAGTTAAATGTTCAAGTAACTATTTTATGGTAAAATATGAGGTATTTTGGAATAATTCATCTTGTGGTTTCTTTTTTACACAATTGCATATTTTAAAATCCTGGGGTTTTTTTTATTTAGGTTACACCTATAGAATTTTCTAAGACCATCTTTGTTGTACTGTGTTCTCTGTTTCACCAATTTGATATTTATTGTTTTCCTTATTGTATGTATTTTACTGGAAGTTACTGCTGCTTATTGGAACCACTGTCCAATATATGTTCATACCAAAGCGTTTGACTTAATGCCATTAAAAAGAAACCCTCTATGATGTGTGAGATAGAAAGAAAGGACAGATGCAGGGAAATACTCAATTGCTTCACTGAGGGAAGTCTCCAATACCTGTTTCCTAAATCTCTGAGTGTAATGGAGTAGTTTGCAACTTGCAAAGCAGCTATAATAATTTACTTTCCCTGTTCTGTAGTTGTTTCCCTCTTCTTCTGTTAAGTCATGGTAAGTTTGAAAGTTAAAATGTGAGCATTTTTCTGATTGCACTATTATCTAATTGGAATGGTATTCAATTGTGTTATCCCATCTATACCATCTTTTAGGCAAAGAGTGAACTGTGCTTCATTAGGGAGGCAGGAGAAGTGCTTGTGGTGCTTGTATAGAAACAGAAAAAAATCATTTTGAGACAAAGTGATGTCACTGTCAGACTCAGTTTCTTGAAAGATGAGATCTGCTGCCAGTGCCCATATAGTTCCATGTCAGGATTGCATTGCCATAGTATGGAATTACAAAAAGGTGTTTGAAAACCTGTAACTGTGGTGCCCTTGCAGGGATGAAGATATGGAGGACAGGAGCTCTCTGTGAGAAGAGGAGCCCAGCAGATGTGAACTTAACAATTACTGGAAGTATCAGAAGGAAAACCAAATGGTCTTCTGCTCTCAGGAGCCTACCAGGCCCCAAGGGAGTGTTTCACAAATTAACTTGGATCTAGTTAGAGCAAACAAGTGTAAATGAATATGTTTGCTCTAGCTGCCTGCTCATCTGCTCTGTTCCCTCAAGCTTCAGTGTGAGTGTGTGCATGAACATGTGGGTGCTACTGCAGAGTGGAAAGACAAAAACTGACCCCAGGGGAAAACTCACATTTGATTTGGTAAGGCTTTGTATGTACCAAGCCAACAGACAAGGATTTCTTTCTGTTCTTTCCTGTGATTTCAGAAAGAGAAGGGAGTTCCTCCCTTCAGCATGTTATTCAGAGCTAAGCAAGGGTGCAGCTTAGAGCACATCACTTACAGGAAGTTACCTATGGACTGGTATCTGTTACAGTTAGTTTTTTGGGTAGAACCTTCTTCTCTAGAAAGGCTACACAAACCTCTTGCTTCTATTATAAATGGGAGGTTATAAGAAACTAGCAATGTTCCAGTTTTCTACGGAGCAGTATAACGTATTTTCTTAACATATTCAAAGAAATGGTCCATGGGATTGTGAGGATGGATTGCTCTTCACCAGACATTTAAATGGAGAGATGCTTGGAATAAAACAGGACTCGGTGGGCATGAGATTTCTTCTTGAATGTAGGTGTGAAATGGAGATTTTAACATGTGGCTTGGTAGACTCCTTCCAGCTACTTGGATTTCACATCTGTTTTCACAAGAAGCAGAGATGTGTAAGAAAAAGAATAATCCAGAAACTTGTTTCCTTATATCTATGGGTGGAATATAGTCTAACATGGCAAAGTTAAGTTAAGAATCTGTAGTTTCATGTGGATACAGGAAAGCTTTATGCTGAACTTACTTTTTTTAGAAGATTCTCTACAAGAGCTGTAAATTTGCCCTAAATTGGATGTTTGATCTGTTTAGCTTAAGCCTAAATGATGACACTGTTGTAGTTTTAACAGACTGCCCAAGGCCTCCACAAGGGTCCAACAGCTCTGTGTCGTCACAATGGAGATGTTTCCAATAGAAAACATTAAAAAGGCTCTGTAATTTAAAGCACTATAAAAACCTTTCTTTCCATTCACGATGTATTTGAACTTTAACAGCAGGTCTTGCACTAATTTTTCTAATACCATAACGGTGCTTACTTTCCACATCAAACCACAGTTGCTTGTTCTTGGCCTGCTTAAACAGGTAATGCTCCTAAGGAATACAGTGGAGGCATTTTTTGGCAGCCCAAGGAGAAAGTAATGAAGCTGGAAAATCCTCACTGTGACTCTGATATTACTGAAAAAATGAGGCTATTGTTTATGAGTCAGCTTTACTGCAAGCTCTGTTGATGTGGAGCTTGTTTTGGGTTTTTTTATAAGGCCTACTTAATGGGGTGAAATCAGCATACTAAGTCCTTAGTAGTAATACAGAAAGTATTTCTGTGCAGTTAAAAGCGTATTTCTGGAATTGCCGGTATAATACAAAGGCAGCAGTCACAGAAGTGTGTAGTTTTCCACATTCCAGAGCACCTTGCAACCATGAAACCAGATTGTCTGATATTAGTCAGCAATGCCATTTCAAAGCCATGCAGTAATGAAAAGATGTAATTGTGCCATTTCAAACACATGGGCTACTGGAGACAGCAAATTGCATCGCCAGGTGATTTCATGAAATGAGCCGTGCCTGTTGTCCATGTTGTACTGAAGTTTATGGAGTAGCATGAAGTCACATTTTGTACTTCTACAAACCAGAAATGTTTCCATTTGCTTTTGATTTTCCTTCTTTAGAAAGAAAAGTTAACTACGAACATCATCTCCCCTCTACCAGTATCTGTATCAGTGCATAGTAAAGGGTGATTACAGAAGTCTGAATATAGCTTCAATTGCTGAGACATCTCATATTACTCCAGTGTGTTGTTTACAAAACAAAGCTATTAAAAATAAGGATACAACTGCCAAGAAAAATAGAGAAGACTACTTTTCTTATGAAGATGCAGGTATTATTTATATTATCACAAATAAAATCAGATTCAATCTGATCTTAGTGTCCTAATAGTTTATTATAAGGGAAAACCAGTAGGTAGGGATTAATGCAAACATATTTAATCATCAGTAAAAGTGAGGTAGGTGCATGTTTCTTGCATTATGTAAACAGTGCTCATTTACCAATTTTCCAAGCTAAATTCCCATTTCTAGTGACTATTCACTGATAAAATCAATTTTTTCCTTTCAAGATAGTTTACCTGTGATAGCTGATATCCATCTGCCCTGGTGCTGTGCTAGTGCAAGCTCTTTTCTGTGATCCCCGGCTGCAGCTTTTCCGATTTTCACTGATGTGGGTTACTGCCAGCTGCCATCTACCTGATGGCATTACTTCAGTCTGAGGAAAGCTGGAGAACTTTCCATGAGGTAAATATTCATCTGTCAGCAGCATGGGGGCTCTTTTGTGTAGTTGCAGGACCTTCCTCTGGTGGTCGTGTCAAAGGTTCTGAAATTTGTGTTAAAAGGTAGAGGTGATCACCACTGGATTTTAGAGCCTACAATGATGGCTTTAACGTGACCATGCTCGTGATTTATTACTAATTAAAAACTAGATAATTTGTAAGCTGCCTAATTAAAGCAATGTTGAGACACTTCTAGAACAACACATTATCACCTTGTTTATAGCAGGAAAGCAAAAAGACCAGAACTGAATAAAACCCAGCTACCATGGGAAGACTGGTTTGTTTAGCATTAACACTACAGACGTCCCTTACTTTTGGCAACATTCAGTGAGCTTATTTTCAATAGTGGCACTGGAGCAGTGTTATTCTGGTTGCTTCTCATCCTTTTAGTGTGCATTTCCTCAAGAAGTTTCTCTGATGGAAGCAAAACCTTGTATTTACTGGCCATTTTACTTAAATTTATGATCCTCTGCATGATTTCTAAGCTCATATAGCCATATGGGTGTATTCTATACTTTGGTGTATTTCTTCTTTTTCGTTTTTTTTTAAGCTTTTCTTTGAATTGTCCATTCACCATCCCCCTCTCTTTCCGTATTAGTTTCTTCTGGTGATCCTTTATTACTGATGTTTCTCAGCTGCTGAGAGGATTATCTTTAATTTCAAAGATACACATTGGGATTAACTGCTACCTAGATGTAGTACCAACCTCCCAACCTCTACAAGCAAACTCTTTGTGGTGAATACTGACTATTTTCACTCAGTAGATTGGATCCAAACTCTGGATCTGGCCATCTGGACCCTGTTTCATCATGGTTGGTGTCTCAAGGGTGTGTTTTGGTCTTTCCCATTGCAGTTCTCCAGGCACAACCCAGCTGCCCACTGGCTGAAATTCCTCTGACTCACATTCCTCCCAGGACAGTGCTGTATGCTGCAGGTGCAGGAGTGCCAAACGCAGCCTTTTCCTAATCCTCTCTGTTGACAGCAATATTTGACTTCTCCAATTTAATCTCATGATAAGTTCCAAGATGAAGCTGCTCCCTATTATATGTCTGACTCAGTATTTATCTGTCAACTTGGTGCTTGCTGAGATCATTGGTGATCAACTGCTCTGTGAGCCTTAAAACAAAGTTACTGGCAGAAGGCCTTTTTAGACCACAGGGATTTTGTATTTGGATCTGGAAGGCACAGGGCAGCAGATGCAGGACCCTTGTGGTCAGCACATGTGGGACATTATATTCCTTTTTAGCCTTACAAGGCAGTTCTTCCAACCCCTAGCTCCTGCCTGTTGCCTTTTCAACTCCTTGCATCCTCCCTACAAAGCAGAGACCCCCACATGGGTTATGTGTGTTGGATGTACCAGTGCTCACTGATGTAGCTTTTCTGAGCCCTCAATCCCTCCAGCTCTCACTTCATATTCTTTCTTTCTATTCCCCAGCAATGGGATATATTTCTGCTTGTTTCCAGGTCTTTTTGGCAAATATTGTCCTTCCAGTCACGGTTTTTGCAAGGAGACCTTAATATTTTTGTTACTTGAACTACTATTTTTACATGATTTTTAGTGGTACATCCAACAATTTTACTTGGAGAAAGCTCTTATGGCAAATCTGCAACAGCTCTTCCTCTTTTTAAATTCCTTTTGTGAGGAAATGATGAAATACCTAATACATGCTTCTGGTTTTGTGAAGGTTTGGATCAGAACCAGATATAGTTCACAGAATTCCACCCTTGGCTAAAACCCCTGTTTTACATACCTGGTAAAACCACAGTAACTGGGTGGAGAAAGTATAGTCTCCACAATTAAAATGCAAGCTGACTTAATTAAGGGAAATTTATTAGGGGAGAATGTTATGACAGTATGTTTTCACCTTTGGCAATAATCTCATACACAGCACAACAGATAGCACAGGGCTGAACAACACCCTGAGCAGAGCCCAGACCAAGGGAGGCTGCACTTGGGGATCCTTGGATCTCAGCATCTCCCTTCACTGCCCAGAAAGACAGGCAATAGTCCTGGCCCACTCAGTTTCTTTTTGCTTTGTGCCTTTTTTGTTGTTGTTGTTTTGGGTTTGGGGGTTTTTTTTGTTTGTTTTTTTGCATTTGTACCTTATACTGCTCCTGCCCTACTACCCCATATTTCTAATTTTGTTAATCCATGCCTGTTTGGAGGTCCCTTATAGTCTCCCTCATTTTCCAGTTGCCTACTTAATGCTCAACTGCATCTTTGCATTCCCATTTTTCCCTCGGTGGAGGCCAGCAGTGCTCTGGGTCATGCACCCTCCTGGAGGAAGAGGATTGGAGATGGCAGAGGGAATGGCTGCAGGAGCTACACAGGAGCCTGATCTGAGGGTGGCATCTTGGCAGAGGTCACTTACTTAAGCCATGCTTGCAGCCCTGAGCATGCAAGTTAAAAAATCAAGACTGGGATCTGATCTCCTGTGAGCTCAAGACCAAGGAGATTTACCACCTGCTGCTCAGCCTTCCACATCTCCTTCTGATGCCCATGATTTTGGCTATTTTAACTGTTTGCTTGATCTTGAGCTTTGTTCCTTTTTGTAGGCATGGAGACCATCTTCACATACTTATCTACACTCTTGGGCTCAATGCTTATTAAATAGATTAAGTAATATTTTTCAAAGTAATATTTTCCAAGTAATATTTTTACAAGGTTGTACAAAGCTCGCCCTAGCTGCAAATACAAGTATCAAGAGAGTTTGATCCACAGCTTAGATTTTTTTAAAAAGTCTTCCTAAGTGTAAGTTAAGCAACTGAACAAGTTATTTAGAGCAGTTGCAGAGGTCTTTGAGTTCCCTTAGGAAAGGATTGATACACATCTCTTGGAGATGATGCAGATATAGTCAGTACAAATCAGAGATCCTTGATCCCCATGAACATGCAAATTAGAAACAATTAAAATATACAACATGGCCTAATGCTTAATGTAAGCATACACCCAATGTTCATGCAGCCACAAATTAGTTTATCTAAAGAGGCCAAGAGGAAGATGAAGAAAAAGGTGGGGTGACATTAGCTCAGACAAGGTGATTTCCAAAGGGATATTTTGGGAGCATTTAAGGTCATTGTACAAAGAAGAAAAAACAAAACAAAACAAAATCACAAAAAAAGTCCAAACCCAAACTTACTGTAAACAACAAGACAAATATTCAAGGAAGCAATCCAAAACAGAGTGGTGGTGGGCATTTTGGAAACATGGTAATGCTACACAAACAATACATAATACGATAATTTCCAGAAGGGTATGAGCAAGCCAGGGCTGCTAGGACATCCCCATTGCATAAAGTAATGAAGAAATCACAAGAGCAGACACTCATAACTTTTAGAAAGGGGAAGCTGTGAAGGAAATAGGAAATAAAGTCAAGACACAGGCATGTTGAAATAACCAGGGAAGGATGAATCACTGTTAACACTCAGGCAGTGACAGATGATAGAATAGAAGAGGGAACCAGAACATGGACATGAAACTAGTGGGAAAAGGCCGCTGGAGCATCAGAAAAAATCTGCAAAACCATGGGAGTGTAAATAGGTACCGACTAGCAGGTTTTACTGCCCTTTCCTGATTTTATGGAAGGTCACCTCAATGCTTCCTTAGATATATGATGGCAGTCAGTATTGGAGCAAGGAGGAGCCAGTCAACCCCAACAGCTGAGCAGGGAGCTGGGGATGTCATGGGCTGATTGTGCTCATTCCTTGCAAGAGCCATCTGCTTCAGGAGGCAGCATTTTACAGAGTGAACAATGTCATGCAGACACTAAAATGACAACATTGTCATAAAACAAAATAAAAGTTTCAACAAGATTGCAGTTTTTCAAGAATTAGCAAACCTTCAGGCCATTGTCTGAGGTAAGTACTAATGGAGCCAAGGAGTTGTGGAGCTCCTGTGCTTCTCATTTCCATAAGCAGCAATTTGGCACTTAGGGGCTGGGAGAGATATTCCCATGGAAGATCTGAATGCTGTTCCTTGGTCACTGCATGTAAGACAGTATAAATAGCAGACATATTGAAATCAGTGACAACACTCTCCATTGTCCCACAAGCATCAGTCCTTCCACCTTAGATTTACAGCTTCTCATCTCCATTGTCTTCAGCTAAGGCAAAGGGCAGAATGTTGTCATGCAGGAATTAATAAATAACAGATAGGTGCTATGTTTGCAGGAGATGGACTCTGCACCACTAACTCCTCCATGAATGATGACAAACGGAGATTTGCTCAGCCACCCGTGTTGGACAGTACACTGCTACTGGAACCATTCCTTGAACCTGTCTTTGGTGTCCAAGTGCAAATGTCTCCGATCCTGTGTAGGATGGGTACAGCAGGCAAAAGGCTGGGTAAATTAAAGATGTAAATTTGAAAAAAATGGGCAGATTAAAAGGATTGATTGTAAAACAAAGTGAGTATGCTGTGAGATAAAGGTACATAATGGGCTGCAGCTGAAAAGATTATATAGTGATAAGTAGCAATATATTAAGAATGTTCTGAATTAATCCCTTGTGAAAGTCTTTATGTTTTGCAAATCATTATCACTTAGCAACCTACACTGTGATTTTTACTTTTTCCAGACTTCAACTCTTTCCTGGGGGTATTATCTCTGTCTGGCTCAGCAAAATTAAAACAGTAGCTCACTTAACAATGTCTATAAGTAGATGGAAATAGTTGGCTCCAGATGTGTTATGAATTGTGTTTAGAGAATTAACATGGTTTACATCATAGAAAGTGGGGCATATTTGCTGTTCAACACTTTCTTATAGAGCAGTAATCTGTGTTTAACTTTATGAATCTTATTAAATGCTTGTTCAAACCAAGTCACAACTCCTGCCAAGAATACTTAATGCCACATTTGAGGCGACAAAATGTAAACCAGGAGAAGACCTGACAGGATTGCTGGGTTCCCTCTCTGCACTCAGACAGCCCGTGTCCAGGGAGCCCTGCTGGACCCTGCCACTCAGTGCAGGGAAACATCACAGCAAGGTTTGTCTGAAGACTCCTGGAAAATCTTTCTGGAAAGGGATTCTCCAGCCTCTCCCCAGACTCCACACCTTCCACATCTTGGAAATGTTCCCTAGTAGGTTGTCAAAGCACTCTTTGTTGCAGAAGGAAAATTGATTTCTTCATATCTTTATCTACACAGATAATATAAAACAATCATCTCCTCAAGAAGGCTTTATGTGTTAGAGGATTGTTTCCATTCTCTGTTCCTAATATTCTTTCCTTGGACTAAATGAGCCATGTTTTTAATTTTGAATCCCTTGGTGTATAATTCTCTTGATTCTGGCGCTCCTTGAATCCTTCTCACTTTGTTCAGGTCTGCAAGTACCATGTCCAGATCAGAACCATATTCCAGTTAATTCATGCAAACATCTTCAGCCTCTGTTAAATGTCACCATATCAATGCTCACTTCTGTTTTAAGAGGAGTGAAGACAACGCATGTCTTTTCCCAGTCCTCAGACTGATTTGCTGCCATGCCAGAGTGGCCCACACCATGCTCAGTGGTGACCCCAGCCAAACTGGCATGCTCAGACCTCCCACTTGGGCTGCCTGCACCTCTTGCCCTTCCTTTTGCACACTGTTATTTTCAGCCCTGTCTAGGTGAGCAAAGAGTGAATCAGTGGAGAACACAGGAGTGGATGATGAGTGGCTTTGTCCTTCTCTTCCTCCCTGAAATCTGCTGCCCAGCACTTGTGGCTGGCAGGGAGGAAGGACTGGGCTGGGCTTTGAGTCACTGTCCACTCCCTGCTCTCTTCCTAAGCCAGGAGCTGCATGTTCCCTGCCAGCTGCAAGCTATGGCCAAGGCCCTGGCCCCAGGTTTGTAAGGAAAATATCTTTCTTCTCTGTGCATATCCACTGTTGTGGCACAAACATGGCCCCATTTAGAGCTGCGCTCCCTTCCCTTTGCTCTGGTGGATGAGCCCTGCACTCCTGTGTGTCACTGCTGGCAGCAGATGCCTGCTGCTGTCCTGCTGCACAGCCCAATCAATGGCCTCACCATAAAGAATTTCAGCATAAAAATGGGTCCAAAATTCTGAAAAAACCCAGCAGTTGTCCCATGACATCTTAACACGTGATGGAGAGCAAGATATTATGGATCCACAATGTGTTTACAGTTCCTGAGCTGATTGATAGCAAGGAAAGTTCAAACACTTGAACAATAGCTGCATTAATGCCAGAGGTATAGACCCAAAGGGAGAGGTGAACTGAGGGGTTAAACATTAAATAGCTTTCAACTGTAAAAAATAACATGTCCATGGCCATAGCTTCCCACTGGGAGTTCACTTTGACACCTGAGCCTCTCAAACTCACAAGATATCAACGGAGGGATGCTTTCCATCAGGGCCTGTCCACACTCCAGCTGTAGTGGGGCAGGACAGACCCTGCCTGGGCTAGGCTGGAGGAGCCACGTGATGGGAAAGCTTGTGTACACACCTGGCACTGCTCCAGTACTGCCAGCATCTGAGAGTCAAAGGTCTGGGGTAAAAATCATGCCAGCTTTCATTGTCAAGAACAATTTCTATTTGTTGTTAAGGGTTTGGAAGGGTTTTTAAATTAGTTCTTTATATTAGAGCATTTGGATCCTTTAGGATGACTCTTTATTTCCACTGTACACAATCTGCAGGATTAATAATGCACTGTGGGAGCTGGTTTTGATTTGACTTCTTCTGCTTGCCTATGCTGTTTGCAGAGATCTTCACACTCTCCAGGTGACATAAGAAGCCCTGACTTTTCAAAGAGGATATCTATCATCAGTCAACATTCATAAAATCCTGCAAACACATGATCAGCATTGCATGGCTATGCCTTCAACTCTGCTTGGTATTTGTAAATAATTTTAAAGCAGGTTCTGTATGAAGGTGCTGAGGAAGAAGTGCTGGATTGCATACTGCAGTATTTTCTGATTATCTCTTTCTTGTGAAATCTAAGACCTCCTCACGTACGGATGGGCAAACCCTACTCAGCATCTTTGAGTGAGGGGAGGCTTTTTCACCTGCCCTCCACTCCAGGAAGAGATTATCCTTCTCCCCTGCCCATTGGTGCTGTGGGGACCCACCAGTGCAGCAGGTAGCGAAACCACCCTGGCTCTAAGTAGGCCAGTGTAGGGCCATTAGTCATCCACTCACTGCATGCCTCACTGCCTGTGCCCGGAGCAGACATGTTCCAGTGCCTTTATGTAACCCCCAGAGGGCTGGCTGCTGCCCAGGGCAGCCATCACCCCCACTGCCACCAGCGCCCAGCAGCGACCTTGTGCTGCGGTGACACTGAAGCCTGCCTGAAGAGGCAGAGGTGCCTGTGAGCCAGGTGCAGGAGGACCTGCTGCAACAATGCCAGCCCTGAGCTGAAAATCCCACCTGGGCCAAACCCCCTGGTCCTGGCTGAGCTAACCCTCGGTTCCCACTCTCCCAGCTGGGAGTGCACCATTGGGATAGAGGGTCACCATCAAACTTTGTGTCAAAAGACACGGGAGGCTCAGACCCTCCCTTCGCCCCCGAGCCTGCAGGTTCAGCCCCATCTCAAGCCAACAGTCCTGGTGGATTTTTAACAAGCATGAAGGATTGGTTTTGTCTAATCCTGTGTGTGCAACCATCAGGCAAGTTCTTATCTTGACTTAACCTACAAGTAGAACGACTCTGGTCATATTGCCAGCATATTTCAGGGGTTTATGTCCACACCCCTGTGGTGTGTGCACTCCGATATCCCTCAGGTCGTCTTTCATCATCGGTTACGCTTCAAACCTCTGCAATCAGATATGCTTATCTGAGCAACAGGGAGAAATATTTACCAAAATGAAATTTAGATGGGAAAATGGGGAAGAAAGAATAAAGGGAAAAAAAACTAAAGGTGAAAACTCAGTGTTGTTTGAAATTTGCACTGATGTTTGTTAGAAAATGAATCAGTTTCACTTTGGCACACTGGCAGTTCTATACAAGGAGATTTATCTCATGCAATAGATTCTTTGCCTTCTAGTTTGCAAGGCAATTTGATTTTTGAGATATTTGTTTTTTTCTTTCCCACATATTTAGCTCCTGCTAATGCTGAGAGAAGTTGTTGGTGAGGATCTCAAGAGAACTTGGATTGTGATGAGCCAGGGATGTTGAAAGTCCAGTTCTAGATAATGTTTCTACATTTCTACTGTTCTTCTGTACATCCATTAATTTTTTTTCCCAGAGTTTCCTCTTAAGGGATGGTGTCTTGGCTATGATCAACAGAGGATGGCTGAGATCTGGGTACAGATTGCTGAGCTGAGGTGTTGGAGCACCTGTGTGGAGGTGACCAACCCAAGTGCCATTCACCTGCCAAAGCAATCCATTGGGCCAAGGAACACCCCTGCCTTGGGACCCTTCAGTCCTTGTATGCGAGAACAACCTTGGCAACTCCTGTGGCCATGACTGGGCAGAGCAGCTCAGTGACCTTGTGCTCTTCTACCAAACTGTTTGGGGATGGCTGGCAATGTCATTTGTCCCCCTGGTGTCCTGGTGGGAGGCTATGGAGAAGATGCTAAAAACAACAGCTTCATAGATCATCACCATCTATTGCCATCTCTGCATGTGAGCATTGGCAAGGAAATCAGGTAGGATAAACCCCACTGTGGTCTCCTGCAGCATACAGCTCTGGTAGGACAGATAGGGGCAGAATTTATAATCACATTTTGCTTGTAACTGGGAAACAAAGAAAAGGAATTGTGATAAAACCAGAGCAATCTTGTGACAAAGGTGCCCTTAAGCCTGTCTCCTTGTCCTGTGCTGACAGCTGCTTGATGTAGGGCACTCAGGTTGCCTCGTCCATGCTCCAAAACAGAAATTTCTGCCTCCTGATGGCAGATTTAGCTGGTCAATCACCATCAGCTTCTTAAAGTTCCAGAACTAGAAAGCTGCATCAACATCAGTGCTGTTACCACAGGTACTGTCCACAGCCCTGTGGGGTTCAAATGGGATTCCTGCTCTTTGCAGTTGTTCATCTGGCTCTTCTGGACACACCCTGACTTGTGACTGCCATCTCAGCACTTAATTGAGGGGTTAATGGACATCTCCTCCTGCTTCTTGCTCAGTGTGGTTGTAATGGCAGCCTGGACCCTTCAGGGAGGGAGAGCAGGAATGGGTCTCCTCTGGGATCTTCTTTGCAACACTAAAATGTATTCCCATATCATGCTGTTGCCTTGTGAATATCTGATGTGGTATGGCTTACAGAGACATCTTTGTGGATGTGAAAAGTGTTAAAATGTACCTATTTATTCCATTGCAAATGCCATGCATTGCAAACTTAGGAAAGTATCTTGGGCAGCATGAATTTTGCCCTTAAGCACTAAGTAATGTGTGAATTACTACTTAAAACTAGTATCCCGTACTTCTTAGGATTTGTTTTCTTCAGTAAGTTTCTTCGCTTCCTCCTCACTCTGCATATGTCTGATGTGTGCCATTATTCTTTCAATTAGTGCAAACTTTCTACCAGGCCCACAGGGATCAGGGTGCTCTGCGTCAAGGTTTTACCTTGGGAGATTGTGACCAGCAGGACAAGAGTTATGGATGAGAACTTGGAGTGCTCCAGAGCAATCTGGAAGCTTGTAGGTACAAGCTGAGTGGCACCACCAGCCCCCAGCCGGCCAATGCCAAGGTTGAAGTACCACCCTGACTTTGGAAAGGGGAAAGAGGACAGATGAAGGTCACACATAAGTAGCTCATGTAAAGTTTTCTTTCTCAAAACTCCTTCCTGCCTCATGCCACAGGGTCCCCCAAGGAAAAGTCCCAGGGAACACTTGTTCTCTGGGGTTAGACTGGGAATCTGAGCAGGGAAGCCAAGGCGATGTGTGATTTCCCAAAAGGGTTTGGAAGACCCCTGCATTCCCAATGGAGCTGATACATGGGAGGTGTACAAAGCCACAGAGGCATGTGAAACAAAAGCTGGTCTGATTCCCTCTCTGAGCTCTACTAGGTGCTGATGAGATGGACTCAGAGCCTCAGTGCTTAGCATAGGGAGGACCTGAATGCCCTCAAAGATGAGGGAAAATTCTGACTTTTCAGAGCTTGGGCTTTAGTTGGATTGTATCCACTTCAGTAAGGCTGTTTTCAGGATTATTTTTTTATACATATAATTGAGGAAAATAAAATAGGCTCCTTCAAGGAACAGCAGAAGTGGAAAGGTAGGTCTTGGCACTATTTGACAGAGCAAGACTCTAGGAAGCAAACCATCAAGATGAGACAAGATTTTCTGCTCCTGCGTAGCTTGTGGCGCAGTCCATGGCACAGGCTTTGGATACACAAATTTCCATCCTTTTGCTGACCCAGCAACTGCCTGTGTCAGCCATGGCTCTGCACCCCAGAAGAAGGCAGAGTCTGTCCTGCAGATGAGACTCTCAAGAGGTTGCAGCAGCTGGGCCTTGGGCTGCTGCGTAAGGATGGTCCTGGTAGGGTATGGGCCACGCTGGGAAACATCACAGAAGCACCTGACAACCCCAAATCCTCTGAATGTCTGTGCCTTGCAGCTCTCCTTCCTGCTCACCACTGGGATGTGGATTTTATGCGCAAGACTCATCTCTCATAAAAACAGGGAAAGAGCAGCTATTTAGCTCTGCCTTGTACTCTAGTTTTGCAAATTTACTATTAGTTTTATAGGTAGGCAATGACCTTTATTTTCTCATTGGTGTGGTTATTTCATGGCTGAAGAAAAAGCAGAGTTGTTTATGAAGTACTGGGTAAAGAAGAACTCCCTCATGTTCAAGGCCCTGATGATATAAAATGTATGCAGAAAACTCCTGTGCTCACATAAAATACAAAAGGCTTTAACAAAAAAATCTCATGTTTCCCTTTTAAAAATTCAAAGTCTCTTAAACCAAGAAAAATGCATTCATGGGAAGGGAGTGTCAATAATAACAGACCTGCTCTCACATTCACTGGAAAAAGAGAAACAAGCAGCAGTCTCCCCTGAGGGAAGAGAGATTCTGGAAGTTAAACAGAAATGTTTATGCTTGTGAAGAGTTAAAAGGCTTCATAAGCACCCTGCTTCCCCCTCATATCCTGAGCACCTCAGGGCAATGCATCAGCCCTGGGGCACAGGGAAACAGCCCAGAAAAGACCTTGCTTTCAGCAGCCCCGTCTTCTGCAGGGAGACTGAGGAAACACCAAAACAGGAATGTGGCTAAGTGTCAGCAGATCTTGCCCTCCAAAATTCCCAGTGAGGACTACTTACATATTCTTTCTGTGCAGGAGACCACTGGTTTTTCAATAGCTGAAGCCTTCAGCTGCCCAGGTTGAAAACTACTGTTAGAGAATTTTCTTTGTTAAATTTAAGGCAACTCATAAAAAAGGAAGCAGTCTGAGTTACATGTGAATCATCCTTTACACACAAATCAACCTTCCTGTTCTCATTTCTGCATTTGAATAATTTTGTTAAGCTTGCATTTTAAACCTTTCCATAATGTGCCTTTTGGCTTGGCACAAAATAGAAATAATTATCCTGTTCTATTAACATCTATATTCTATGAGAACTCCTCCTGCAAATGTGCCATGTAATCTACACAGGCATCGATCCTAAATTAAAAGACACCATCAAAATCTGAGTCAGCTCTTCTACGCATTATTAAGTGTCCATTTTGGTTATGCCGTTGATGGTTGCCAATCCAATTTCATACCTGCCTGTCCCTTCTTTCTAGTCTTCCTATCCTGCTGGCAGAAGACCACATAGATAACCAGAGCACAGTATAACATATCTTTGTGTCTGCCTTTCACGTGGTTTTCATATGGATTTTGTCTCATGGTTTATGTCAGGAGCACTTTGGTGATTCCATTCAGTTGATGGTCTCTCCCCTCTCTCCTATCTCTCCAATCCCAGCCAAGACGAGTGGCTGAAAATCTTGCACAGAGAAAACTGAACTCCATAGTCCAAAACAAATTTTCTGGCTGTTTTCACTAGGTGGAGAATAATCTACAACCAAAGCAAATCTGGTTTCATGGCTAAGAGGCAAATCTTTCCTCCCCTGCAGCCACAGGACATCTTGACCATGGTGGAAGGACAACAATTTTGCTGCGTGCGGCAAGGGAAGGAAGAACAGAAGTCAGTTTTCAAAGGGTGACCTTCCTTCTTCACTCCACACAGCAAGGCAGGAAGATGCCAAAGTGGGAGGACAGCCATGAGGCTGGAGGTTTGCAGCCATAGGAGATCATAGCCAGGCTGTGTTATCTCATCTGAAAAAACAAACTGCTGAGCATCAGAATTTCAGAGATGTTAGCCAGTGCACACAACAAAGGGGATGACTGTCAGGACAAAGTAAGCAAGAGTCCATTCATCAGTTGGCAGAAGGTTGGGATAAATGGGAAGAGTCCTTCCTTAGGAGAAAAACTGGTTTGCTGCATAGTGAAGAAAGAGGTTCTGTAACCTAAAGAGGTTCTGTAAACCTGTCTAGCATAGACTCCACGGGGACCTTTAGGTGTCATGGGACAAGGCTTCCCACGACCTGAGTCAGCTTGGTAATTCCCACATTGCACATTACGACACAGACATGCATCCAAAGCAGCAGAAAAAATGAGAGACTGTGTCCCTCATGAACCACAGGTGCTCCCCAGATCTTCCTGCTGCCCCAGAAAATAACGTCATCATGCCAAGCCAGGCAAAGCAGAGGGTGTGACTGTCCTGCATTGCCCAACCTCTGCCCACTCAGCTGATGTCTCCCTGGCCACGCTGGTGAAGAAGAGCGGAGAGAGCTGGATGGGCATCTGGACCGGGGGAGCAGGTTGGTATGTTAGCCCATGGTTACCTAGGAACGACTGTGGCCTGGGGTGGTTTTTGATGGGATAGGCTGTCCCTGGGTGTAATCCTAACTGCAGTGTCTGGTTGGAGACACTGGCTAAGCAGAGGCCATCCCATTCTGCTGAGCAGGAGTTAGATGAGAGGCACTCACTGGCCACTGAAAGTCAATAGTGTTGGCTGAATGAAAACTCTTAGGTAATACTAATGGGCTCAACAGACAGGCTAGAAGGGTGCCAATAGTCGCTGGCTGATCTCAGCACCATGTCTCTCACAGCAGCCCACACGCTTCAGGGGATAGAGGACACCCCATGGGATTACTGTAATGATGTCCTGTGGGGCAAAGGATATATTTCTTACTCCTTCAGGTAGGATCTCATACAGGCCATGAGGTATGAGTTGTACCTGACCAAATTAAAGAAAGGCTGTGATTTGAACTGGGACTATTCTGACAAAACTGTCTTGACTACCTTGACCTACCCATCTGGGGATCCTGGCACTAGAGGAAAGATTATCTCAGTGGCTTCAATTGATGGGAACTGAGAGTTATCACAGGAGGGATGAAAGCTGGAAAAATCCCTTCCTCCTTTCTCTTTCTGCAGGGACTGGCAGCCTAACTTAGTGATTCTCTCCTGAAAGGAAGAGGGGAGGTTTGTCAAGACCTTCTTTAGTCACTCTGTCTCTGTAAGTTAATTCTTTCAAAAGTTAGGCAAGTGCTGGGGCTGGGGACAATGGTGCTTGAGCAGGAAAATGCTGCCAGCTTTCTGCTCATGTTGCAGAATCCAGTTTACTCAGCTTGTGTGAGGAGTGATTAAAGCATTTCACATTTGAGGTTCTCCTGTGGGCACGTGCTGGGAATGACTCCTGTTCTAATCCAGTAGCTGACATAGCAAAATCTTGCACTCCATTGTTGCAAATCATTAAATCAAAGTCACAATCCATTTGGAGTAACTCATGGAAACTCATTATTTTTTTGCCACTGCTTGCTGAACTGCTTAGATAATCAAAATGCTTGTGAGAACAGGGAAAAAATCTTGCTCTTTGCCTAGAAAATGAGCAGTGACACGCCCCAAGTGAGAAGCAGCAGGATATGTGAGAGCAGAGAAGGAGGACTTGGGAGGGGTATGAGCCACAAGACCCCCTGGAGTTCCATGGACCTCATCAGAGTTAAACATAATGCTTTCAAGGCAGGCTCTTTCCTGCTCTCTCATTTCATTGCTAAGGTGCAAAGAGGTAAGGAGGAAGTTAATGTGAATTAGTTCTTTTATATAGCCAGTATGGGAAAAGCACTTGCCATGTTTTGGAAGCCCAGCATTCCCTAAGATAGAGACAACATAAGATACTTGACCCAGTTGTCTGGGGAGACATGGGAAGCTCTGGGAGAGTCTGCTCCTTTTTCAACTTCGAAGTCTGGGAGTGAGCAGCAAATTAATGGAGAATGTTTCCTTTAAGTCATGAGGAAAAATGTGAATTACTGCTGCGGCTTTCATTCTGTACCAGTAGGAAGCCATTTTTCCACTCTGGCCAAAGATGTTAAAGAATATTTGGCACATGAGGACAGCACTGACACTATATATTTCTATCACATGGGCTTGAGATTGATGCCATTTACTCATTAAGGCTTGTTTCTGCAAACATATAGGTAGGTTACCTGCTTATTCAATGGTCCCTGTGAATGATTTTGTGGATTTATGGAAACATCCATGTCAGACCCTCATAGCCCCAGGAGCATCAAGGAAAATGTACACCTGAAGCTCTGAAGATTGACATTAGTTGTGACACTTCCAATAAGAAGGTAAATGACAGCATTTCTCAGACATGATCATTTACAAAGTGAAAATGTCAATGTAACCAATAATACTTGAAGCTATTTTCTTATCACTAATTATATCTCTGAAAGTGAATATACAGCTGCACTTTGCCCCAGTGATGGGATACACTTTAACCATAATCATCCTTTTTGCCAATAGAAACCATAACCTTCCACAGCTGAAGTGTATAAAAAAGCATAAAGAATATATGAAAGCAGTGACACTGTGGAATTATGCAGGTTCTGAACAATCATGGAAGAAGGGAGCAAAACATTTGAAGGAGACAAGTCACTTGAGAACTTGGCAGCTAATTCATTTTGACCCTTGTGCTGCATTTATTAAGTTCCCACACACATTGTGTTTCTCAGGCTAAATCCTGTAGACCCTTATCAAGCTCACGTTTAAGGGTTAATTTACAGAGCCTCTGTCCTGCAGAACATGGTCCGTTGTTCTTTGCACAGCTGCATAAAACAATGTAAACACTTTTTAGCAAAAAGTCTTGGAGTAGAAAATAAAAGGCAAATCTTAGAGGAAGACCTTTTTTTAAGTGGTGAGTCTGGATCCTGTGACAGTGAAGCAGCTGAACTAGAGAGTTATATATTTACTCTGCCTGACTGAGCCAGTAAGGCAAATGGACAACTTGTGTATTTATATAGCTTTGTATTTATATAGTCTTTCCCAAATTCATGCCTCTTACCAGCTGTGAAATAGAAGCAGGTACAAATGGTTAAACTCCTTTGTCCAAATTCTGCTGTTATCTATATTCATTAATTTTCTATGACCTATGCAGAACCCCCTGACCTAGCCCCTGAAATGTGCCCTCTACAAGATGTGCCTCGTGAGGCCCCTCTTGCTTCTTGGAAGTTGACCTTCTTTCAGAAGAGTCTGAACAAATACTTTCCAAATTAGGGGTATTCAACCACTCCTGCCCAGAGCCACAGAACATAATTACCAACATGATTTATCTGGAGAATTTTCAGCTCTTGAACATACTTTGGTGACATTTGCTGATAGTATTCTTAGCATGCATGGGAGGGACGGGGCTTTTTGTTAACATGTATCTCTAAGGTTATGTGTAGGATACGGACTTTTCAGCTCCCTGTACTAATGTTAACTATGGATTGGCATGTTAGAAGTTGTCCTGTGTTTATAAAAATCGTATAGCAAAGACATTAGGAAGGAAAGCCAGAAGGATGCTGTAGCAGAAAAGGAAGTTCTTGGCTAAAACTGTTGTTGCTGACATTGCTTACCATGAGGGGAGCCCTCACAGCTCTGGAGACATGGGGTGAAGTCACACACTGACCCAGTGATCCTGACTCCCATCAGGACAATCCAGAGAAACATCCTGTCCTTCACCACAGCTCTGTAATTTGAAATGCAAAGGAAGGAGAACTATGGGATTAAAACAGAGGAAGACAGAAAATTCTTCAGATTTCCAGATGTTGAGAAAAGAGACCTCAGCCACCTCCCAGTGCATAACTAGGTCTGCCTTTCATGACTGCATCACAATGAGCATCTCACAATGCACTGCAATTCTTCCCTGCATGGAAGTGCATGAAAACAGCTACACATCTGATTTTGCATTTATTTCTCAGTTTGAGATAAAACCACTTGCATAAGTAACCTTGTAAAACTTTTGGGGTTTTTATCTCCTGTATTTTTTAGAGCATACTGACACCACTATATTGATAATTATATCATTGCAATGATGCCAATTGAAAGTTCTGATGAAACAACTTGCACAGATCCAACTTCATTTCTGAAGGAAGAGTGCTTGATATTGGTGTTTTCCCAAGGGGCAGTATTACCTGAAGTGCAGGGTGGGGCTGAAAAAGGGAACAACTTCAGGCAGTCATTAACATTTTAGAAAAAGACAAAATGCTTTATACCAATTAAAGGTAAAAGGACACAAATAGTGTTTAACCATCTATGCAGCATTGGTTTTGCCATGGGAGTGCTTTGCAATTACAAATGGAAAGGCAGGCTTTTAATTGAAGGGCAGTCCTCAATTTTTTCTTAACATGTGCTCCACACTATGAAAAGCCTGGAGCATCAATATTTTGTATATATCAGCTCTGTGAATGCAATCATTATCAGAAAAATGTCTTACTAAACACAGAAGATGGAAGATAACAAGAAGAGTCTGGCACCTGCTAATTCTGTTTCTAATTTTAATGTTACTTTAATTGCCATCACATAGAATGGAATGAAGATTCTGAGGCCCAGTCCTGTTCTCATAATGTTTTATGGGAGGTTTGGCACCAGCTTTCATGGGAACAGGACTGGGCGTCATACCTTCATATCCCAGTAATGTGAGAGGGATTGCCAGTATCAGTATCATCTGCAAAGACTGATGGCCTCTGTAAAATAGCAAATGTGCAGAAGCCAACAACAGGAAAGGAACTGCAAAGATGATTTCCAAGGGAATTGCCTATAGAGGGGAGAGACTGGATGTTAGAACAGCAGAAATATGGCTGAGCTGCATTAACTAGGGTACAAAAAAGCTGATTATACTGCCTACCATGCTGGGAGAAACTGAAGAGAACTGGACTCCTTTTTAGGAGACTGTAAGGAAAAGAAATAAACTGAAATGTGACTGAATTTAAAAAAAAAAATCCACCAAAGAACCCATAACACACCAACAAAAAAACAAGCCCCAAAACCCAAAGACTGAGCTCTCCTAAAGCATCTTCCAAGGTTTTTAGGATTTGAAATCAATGGAATCTGCCATATGAAATCCAGAAGGGTTTGAGCAAAAATGCCCTAGGAATACAGTGGCTTTTATGTGCATGAAAAACGGCAGAGACAGATTAAATCACTGCAAGTGACATGGAAGACCCCAAACCATGCAGTGGAGGTTTCTCCACTGAAAAGGTGGTCAGGCACTGGAACAGGCTGCCCAAGGAGGTGGTGGAGTCACCATCCCCGGAAGTGTTCAAGAAACAACAGGACATGGCACATGGGAGTTGACATATGGTTTAGTTGACAAAATGTTCAGTCAAAGGTTGGACTCAACCTTGGAGGTGTTTTCCAACCTAAATGATTCTGTGATACTATGAGTGAAGGTTCCTTAAAGACTTGAGGGGGGGAGAGGGGTGTCTTTGTAGACAATGAAAGTCTTTCTTCAAGAAAACATCAACACACCAGTGAAAAAGAGAGAGCCAGAGGAAGGAGGGGAAACACACCCCATATCTGTTCCCAGAATACAGACGCCAGATTTCAGCTGGCAACTGAATGATGGTCCTTACACTGGAGAGACAAGCACTCATTCCTGGACTTTCTCCCAATACATGACAATGAAAAATGAGTGGAGAGAGTGCAGAGGAACAGGAAGTATGTCATGGCCAACAAGGCCTGGACAATGCAAAGCCAGGAGGAATATCTGCTCACACAAGATGTTGTGCATACTGGACTGACAGCATGGGCAAAGCTGACCTCACCTGTATGCACTGAACTGAAGTGGTCATGGAGGAGTCTGGGCTCATGCTGACCATTAATAAAAATTCAGACTTACACCTTGACATAATTACTTTGGAGAACAGTAATTCTCTGCTTGAACTAGTGCGTGCCTACTCCCAGACTGACATCAGAAGGAATGTGGAGCAGAACAGCAGAGAAAAGAGGACAAGATCTACCTATATCTCATGTTTCTGCTGAATGGAGACAGTGAAACACAGAAAGATAAATGAAAGAGATCTGGGGAGATTGGGGAATGAAGTAAGGGCTAGAAAGTGGAGAGTCAGCAAGAAACCTGAACTACCATCAGAACATCTTAGGTGAAAACAACAGGCTAAAGAGGAGGAGCAATCAGGGAAGATACCCTTACAGCTGACACAGAAATCTCAAAGCAAGTGAATGGATCTGGGGCAGGGAATGGATTAAAAAGAGCCAAGAGCCTAGAGGATGCTAGATAGCATGCCACAAGAGAAGGGAGGGGTTCTGGATGATACCTTAAAGGAGGAAAAAAATGAGTACAGGTAAGTAGTGGAAATGAAGGAAAGAAAGAGAGCATTGGACAAGTGCTGATGCCTGCGTAGGATTCCTGGGCAGAATAGGATACAAAAAAATCCCACTACAGGAAGGGCAATCTGTCATGCATGAAACAAGTGAAATGCAAAGCCTTCAGGGGAACTCAAGAGCAGCTTTAGAGGAAACAAAGCGGGGAGGGTTACTGTCAGACACAGGGGTGAGAACTCCAGGAGGAAAAGTGGAGGTAGTCACAGGGCTAAAGACAGGAAAAAGCAGAGGAGAATGGAAAGGAGAATTAGAAGGTGAGTGAGAGGAGCTCTTTGGGTAGGTGGCAAGCTACAGGAATAGAAAAGGGAAGCAGGAAGGTAACAGAGGATGCGGCTAGAGTAGAACAGAGAGCAGGTTGGCAGTAGAACAGAAGTGCAGGCTGGCATAGGACAACGGGCTGAGGTAGACAGCACGGATTAGGAGCCATGAGCCGTGCTGGCAGCTGCCAGCAGAAGCTTGCTTATTCAGCAAGTCAGGCGGTAATTAATTAAATCAAGTCAGGCAGCAATCAGTCAGTTAAATCGGGTAACAATGACTCAATTAAGTTGAGCTGGGGAACAATGAATTTATTACATCAAACCAGGGAACAGTGAACCTATTAAATCAGCTGGAAGCCTCCACGGGTCCATCCAGAGCCTGGGCTAGGTGCCACCGCGGTGGGGGACTTGGTGCAGCCGCCTGCTCCAAGAGAAACATCACCACAGCAACGAAGCATCGCTGCTGACAGCCTTGCTCGGCTCCCTCTGCCCAGAGCGGGGAAGGACACGGCAGTCTACAGCCGGTCTGATGAAATGCTTGTAATAAACCAAAGGGGTGCGGAGATGGAAACTGTCAGCTTCCAAATTAGCAATAGTGTTGCAGAAATTACTGGGCTGCCTAAGGATGAAGAAAGCTCTGCCTGTCAAATCAGGCTGATGCCGGATATCCAGAGCTGTCAGCTTAAGAAATGGAGAGGCTTTGATGGGTGCCTGACAATGGGTTTGTCTGTCCTAACTAGCAGGCAGGAGAGCTACACTTTCCAAGGCCATCCTGGGAGAGCATGGCTATGTACTAAAACAGCTGTCCATGGCTATTTTGACATTAAAAAGTGTAAATTATATGGATTGGCATGAGTCAAGGTGGTCATGTCCTGGCAATGCTAAGAACCATTTTCATCCCCTTTTGTTGATTCTCCATATCATTTGGGATTGAGGGGGGTTTTGGGTTTAGGGTTTTTTGGGTTTTTTTCTCTGTTCTCTCCTGTTCCTTCTTCTATCTCCAGAAGTAGGGGACATCACTAAGATCATCAGGTTACCTTAGCAGGAAAGTAGCCATTATGTTTCTCTTGGGACTTTTCATGCATATCAGTAAACTGAAAATGAAAAAGGGAAGGTTTCATTGATGAGGACAACCTGAGGTCAAAAAGATGAGGGAGACAGCCATCTGCCCATTATTTAAGAAAAGTGCAATCATAATCACTCTCTCAGG
The DNA here is from genome assembly GCA_013399915.1 of Illadopsis cleaveri. Lineage (NCBI taxonomy): Eukaryota > Metazoa > Chordata > Aves > Passeriformes > Timaliidae > Illadopsis > Illadopsis cleaveri. The sequence continues at coordinate 37,540 of VXBB01010195.1, read as the reverse complement.
CACCTGTAAGGCCCTTGCAGGTGAAAAAATGTACTGCTTCTCAAGGCAGTACAAATGCTTGATGTGCTGCAATGGTTAATAAGCAAGGATATTACATGGGCAACCTTTATCGTACTACACATGGTCATTAAAGTAATTATATTGAAAAGGAAATGACTCTTTGGGTGGTTTTTTCTGGCTAGATGAGGCCCTGGGATTTGCCCAGCGTGTGTAAATCAGGGCCAACACTATCCCTGTAGGAATGCTTCCCAGTAAATTAAACTGAAAATAAAAGCTGAAGAAGAACACCTTCCTGAGCAGCATATAACAAAGATGGGCTTGGTCCAAGACTTAGTATATATTATCAGTACCATGTGTATCCCTGTTGTCCCCTAATAAATGTGCCACAGGATAGGGTGAACTTTGAGACACACTGGCACAACAGTTTCACACTGAAGGACTGGACATAATTTTCTTTTCCCTGCTCTGAACTGCTAAATAGTCAGAAGGCAAAAAGAGTCTAAGTAGAGATGTGAAGGTTTGGAAAGCAAGCAGAAATTTTCAAGAAAAAAACCCTCCTGCTTCCAGTCTGCATCACAGTGTTTTAGCAGCCATCTGTCTGCCACAGAAAAATGGAAAAGAAACTTCCTGGGGTTTGGTTTTTTCTCCTCTTTTATCCCTTCTGAATAATATTGAAAGACTGAGCAGTTGGACTTGCTCTTGTGCAAATCTTCAGCCTAATGAAGTACATAAAAATCGGGTTAAAATTTCAGTCAATAGTTCCAGTCGTTTCAGACTCCAGTTTATTAGTGCTCAGAAGAAAAACTTGACCTATGCCAATATTTCAAAAAGCATAATTTAAATGCTCTACAGGACAGTCAGTGATTGTGATTATGACCTTGACTGTGATTATGACATGCACTATCAAAGAGGCTGACCTTATCCTAAATTTGGGCTTTATATCTAAAGCTACTTTTGGTCAATAGGATGTTGTGACAACTCTCTCTGTTTTCAAAAAAATAATTATTTTCAAACTGCATTATCTTGTGAGGCATCTAGCAACACAAAATTTCTCAACCCTGTAAGTTTAATTTTCCTCTTTGTTTATTTATCAGTAATGGAGGGGGTTTATGTTTATCCATCCCTTACTTCACACTTTTTACCTTAAAATCATGTCAATAAACAAAACATACTTATATGTATTATAGTGCACTTCAAGAGAAGGGGCTATCATAATTCAAAATAAACAATTCACATGTATTTATTTCACAGTTTTATCAAACAGTTATTTTTATATGCTAGCTAAATAATACACTATTTTTATATGCTAGCTAAATAAAAGATTCCTCATCTGTAAAAGATTAAGTACAATTTATCTTTGTTTACTAAGTGGTCAATTACTAAATATATGTCATTTTACCCTCATAAAAAAAAAGATAAAACACTGTGATTAAGACTAGGACTTCCAGTCCTTTAATTTCCAGCACTGACATATGTCCCACTGACATTCTTTTTTTTTCTAGTGTCCATTGAGTCATCATTTATAATCTAAGAAGGTGCTGATACTACTGGGTCAGAGAAATATCATTCAATAGACGAGAGATGAAAAAATTACCCAGTAGAGGAGAACCTGGTCTGTTTCTCCCTGCCACTCATCCACCTGGTGCTCCCCACTACCTAAGGAATAGATAGTTTGATACTATTTAATTTTGGAAACACAGAATATCATTTAAGACTTTTCTTTGCTCTCACACCTGGGTGCTTCTGCCTTGGGAGAAACACCAGGTGTTGGCTTCCAACTGTGACACTCCTGAAGGCAGTGCAGTGAAGACCTGATACAAGGCAGCTCAGAGAGCTCCCCACTCTGCCCATGGCTTACCTCCTTTAGGCTTATCTGCCTTTAGGTGACAATGAGACCCATAGGGCCTTGTTTCCACTGGCTTTTCATGGAAAAGACCTTCAAGATCATTGAGTTCAACCTTTGACTAACACCATGTCAACTGAACCATATCATTATATGCCATGTCCAGTCATTTCTTGAACACTTCCAGGGGTGGTAACTCCACCACCACCCTGGGCAGCCTCTTCCAATGTCTGTTCACCCTTCCAGTGAATAAATTCTTCCTGATGCCCAACCTCAATATCCCCTGGTGCAGCTTGAGGCTACGTCCTCTTCTCCTGTCATTGGCTGCTTGGCAGAAGAGGGCCCATCTCACTACACCCTCCGTTCAGGCAGTTGTACAGAGCAATAAAGTCTCCTCTGAGTCTCCTGTTCTCCAGGCTAAACACCTCCATCTCCCTCAAGCTGCTCCTCATGGGACTTAAATTTTTGATTTATGTTTTCACAATATTTCTCTTACTGAAAAAAATCAAACCAAAACAACAACAACAACAACAACAACAACAACAAACCACAACCCCAAACCCCAAACCTCTTTTTGGTGGCAAACTTAGCCTTGAAAAAACAGCACAAAACCTAAAATCCTTTGCTGCAGCTAAACATAACCAATGTTTAAAGTATTTCACACCTTAAAATGATACATGTCACTTTTTCAAGGTCACTGAATCAAACTGGAGTGTGACTGGAGAGAGAACAACACATGAGTTCCAGATGTCTCTTCTAAAGCTTTTCTTCCATTAGGAGATAGGCTTTCCCTCTTGGAAAGTGCAGATGCATGGCCAGGCCCAGAGCCACGTCCCTTCCTCACACACGCCATACACATGGACCTTGAACATCACCTGAACACACAACTCCCACAGACGTCAGTGAGTACAGGTGAACTCAGCCTTCAAGTATTTATTGCATGTCTAGCTCAGCATCACATCATATACCTTGGGCCTGATCCTACAGCTGCTGCAGTGAACCAATTTCCTTGGGTTCCCCCTGGATGGGGTATAACTAATGAATGGTCCCAGAGCTTTGACCAATAGGTTGGATTACAAACCTCCTCAGATCTCTTCCAACAAATTTTCTTATGGTCCTAATGGACAGGTTCTATGGATGTAACTGCAAGGGTAAGAAAGGGCGGGAGGAAAGAAGAGCAGCAGAGAGACAGAGGCTAATGTTTAAACCACCTTTTTTATTTTCTTGAAAGATTTCTTATCTTTCAAGTATCAGACTGTTTGTGCTAGAAATTACTACCTCTTCTTCCTGGATGTGAAATCAAAATTAAGTATCTAATTTTTGCTAAATATTTTCCCAGGGATTATTTGTATTCTAGAAGGTGGAAAGACAAGGCAGCAGAATTTCATTGGAAATCATTTATCATTTGAGTCATTATACTCCAAACACGCACAAACACTTTGAGTTTCTCACCTGAAGTCTGAGTAAATGTCCTGTTTGTCCAGTTGTGGTGTATGTTTTCTTTGGAAATTTAGTTAAGAGAGGTTTACAGGCCACTTATTTAGTTTGATGCGCCTGTGTGCAAGAGAGGGTACAGCTTTGGGCAAGGATTTTTGAACTTAAAGTGAATTGTTTCCTCAGCAACTGTATTCTTTGGAAACAGAAAAGTTTCCAAAATAGGTCTTTGCACTGGCAAATATACACAGCTCCGTGAAAGACTGCGAGTCTGCAGGGCACTGCTGTAGCATTTCAATTGCACTTGGAAAACAAACCTCGAAAAGCCAGAATCTACTGGCTCTTCCCTTTGTGTTTGGCCAGTAACCCTTTTAATGATTTCCAGGAGAAAAGACCTGGCTTCTTTTCTGTCCCAAGGCCCCTTCTGAATACCTGGATTCCTCAAGAAGGAAACACGGCCGTTATCTAAACTACATTTGCGTTTCCCCTGAAAAAAACCCCTACGTATCTGCTGTTACCCTGATCTCCCTTCCCCTCAGGGTCTCCCCCTACAACCCCAAACCAGCCCCATCGCGGCGAGAAGCTGCCCCGGGGCGGACACAAGCCCTTCCCACCCTTTATGTTGGCTCTTTCCTGCTCACCTTGGCAGCCCCGCTGGCCGCAGCCCCCTCCGCAGGGCACAGCGGCGGGGATGGGCGCTGGGCCCCGCCCCGGGTTCCCGCCAGGAGCGGGGCGCGGGCGGGGGCGGGCGAGAGGCGGGTTAAAAGCGGCGGCAGGTGAACGGGGAGGGACCTTAAAGCTCCGGGGCGGCGAGGCTGGGGCCGCCCGCTCTGCAGCCACCGGTGGAGCCACGTTGATCGGCGCAGCCCGGCCGCGGCGCCGGGGGCTCCCGGCGGGGTGAGCGCCCCTCAGCAGCGGGCGCCGCTGAGGCAGGTGAGGGGCGCGGCGAGCAGGAGAGCAAGGGAGGGAAGGGGCGCGGCGGGCGGCAGGCAGGG
>VXBB01010195.1:15048-33168 GCA_013399915.1 Illadopsis cleaveri | reverse complement strand
GCGCTCCAGCGCGGGGTTGGGGCCGCGGCAGCGCGGCCGAGAGCTCTGGTGGCGCTGCCCACCGGGCTGGGAGTGGGGCCGGGCACGGAGCGCTGCCCGCCCTGCCCCGGCAGGACTTACCCTGCTCGCCATGGGCGCTCTCCGCTTCCCGTCCCTGGCTTGAGCGTCACGGGGAGTGCTCAAAGCCCGCCAGCAGTTTTGGTTGGGAATGGACGTATCTCTGTTGGTTACGCGTTTAACTTACAGTGAAATCTTTATTTGCCTCTCAGCAGCTCTCTGTAAGCGCGTTATGTGAAGTACGTACGACCAGCTCCAACACCGAGCAAAATCAAGGCTTCTGCAATTACAGGTAATTTTCGACACGCCTACAGATGTTAAGAGATGTGAGGGAAGGTAAACAGCTTGCATCAGTACAACTGACAGGTCCTGTGAGTGTCTGATCACGCACTGGAAACATTCCTTAGAATTACAGGGGGAATAGGAAATGAGGTGTGAGTCAAAAATAAATATATTTGTGAGTATCGGGGCTGGATAAGATCGCACAAAGAATGAGTACTTATGGCCTTAAATAAAACAAGAAGGACATGCTGGAGTAAGGGCAGGAGTGCTTGCTTAGCTCCTGTCGCTAGCTAGTAGCTGGGCATGTTCTGGGCATGACTGGCTTTTCTGTCATCAGGCTTTCCCAGATTGAGTGTTACTTTCACAGTCTCTCATGTTGAAGAATCTCTCCCCTGCTCTCAACAGAGGAAATTATTTCCTTGTTTTGTACCCCATTAGTTTCACCATGTAATCTGGAAATACTCTTGAGACCACAGACAGAGGGTTGCAGGAAGAAAGTGGCCTTTTGTCTTAAGAATGCACTTTTAAACCCAGCTTTTATAACTTTGATGATTAATGGCTGTGTCCTGTATGAAATACTGTGAGGGTTTGGGTCCAGACTGGGTTTGGGATCACCACAGCATGTGTGTGTACACTGAGTCAAAAGCAGAATAAAATATGTTTTCGTCCTTAATTTTGTTAAAGGAGTTATATAATTTTTAACATTTCTTGGCCTCCAGTGCTCAGCCTGGAAACCCTACTTGCCAGATACATCCTTTGAAGAGCCCTAGAGAAAAGATAGCAGGCAAAAGGATGTATGTGTGGTTGGGTTAGGTCTGTCTTGGAGAGCAAGGCAATGGTGGGACAAGCCTCAGCCTGGAACAAGGAGGTACCTCCTTGTTTCAACTAGGCATTGCAATGTAAATTTCCAGGTGGGCTTTTCAGCACATTTCCAGACAGACTACAGCTGTAAAGCATGTATCAGGGTTTCTAGGAGACTTCAGATGGTTCCTAGAACAGTCAGTCTCATAATGGGCAGGAATACATATCTCAGAGCTTAAAAACGGAATGGCAAAACCCCATGAATTAGCATATTTCTCTGGAGAAATTGATTCTGTCCTGACAGGGCCAGTTCTCTCAATTTGCTGAAGCTGGGCCTCTGACACTGTTGCTGTTTTGCATCCCTTGATGCACAACCCAGACAGATTATTTAGGCAGCCTCATTTATTTTGTGCAAAAAAAAAAAGAGCAATTGTACATTGGAATACGTATAGTAGACTACCTTAGTAGCTGAAAAAATAACAAGTTCGTAACCATCATTACATAACCTTGGTGGGTACTTGTGAGTAAAGAAGATGCTTTTACAAGTTGATTCTTGCGAAAAGTTCCAGTTAAATCAGTGGTCCCAGACACTGCCTGAAATAGGAGCATGGGTTGAAGCTGGTTGTTTCTTTTTTTTGATGTTTTCCCTTGTTCCTTGCTGATTTTAATTGTCACTTAATGACAACTGATGAGGTATCTGAAAGGAGAACTGTGACTCTTCCCTGGCTAAACACCAGTTTGTGTAAGGAAAAGCTTGAAGTGATGATATCAGGTGAGAACCTACTGTCAAAACAGCAGGAATGTGGAAAAAGAGAAGCACATCTCCTATTAATTGATAAAAGAATGTTGAAACTAATTCTATTCCTTATCTCACATCTGCATTTCTTCCTGTAATAGAGTTTTAGAAAGGAGAAAGTTGCTTTTGACTTTACTCTTGATGAATGAAATAACAAAATACATGCTCAAGGAAAAGCTGCCGTGCATTGTAAAATGTTAGTGTTTATAAGTTAGTGTTTCCAAAAGGGTATGAGTTCTGTGTGTGAAAGAAGACAGAAGCTTGTTAATTTTAGAGGAAAGAAGAGACTTGTAGAGGGGATGTAGACATTTGCCTAGGTGTAGAGGGATGAAAATAGGTAACAGGCTTTAAAAAAAGAAGTAGTAACATTAAAAAGTCATAACTAAAAAGTTACTTTGATGACTGGAAGCAGGGCACAGTATCTCTAAAACTTTCTATAAGATCCGGGAAATAGGACACTTGTATCAGCGGAGGCACAGTCCTCGGGTATCCGGCTTTCTTCCAAAGTGAGAAGCTTTAAGCACACTTTGAAGGACAGGTTTACAGGGGAAAATGGCTGAGACAGGCTAAACTCTAATAGGGCTTGTGCTGTCTTGTTATGTCTTCAAGTGTGACCTCTGATTTTCCTGTTTTGTACGAGTGGAATGAATTTTGTGCAGATGTTCTGGAGGATAGTAATCTCCAAGTACCACTTGCAGGCTGGTGAAATAGGTATGGATGTTTCCAAGCATCTTGGAAAATGGCTTAAAACTTATGTGAGGGTATGAATATGGGACAGTCATAAGGGTGTCATTGTGGGCAGAAACTGAACCCTTAAGTGCTCTGGATATTTAAGTAGCATAATTTTTTAATAACATTTAACTACATACAAATTGGGTCCTAATCTGTTGGGTTTTTCTGGATTTCATGCTGGGATTAATTAGAGCAAAGAATGCCTCCTGTTTTCCTAAACTTGAGTAGAAGGAAAGAACAATGCTTGTAATGTTCAGACCTGCAATTGTCAGAGGTTTCCTGTTCCTGATTAGTCTTTGCCTGTTCTTGTGTCAAATCAGATATACTGTAATCCCTCTGTTATGGCTCTTCTCTCCAGTTTCCACTCTGATCTGAAGATAGGTATTCAGAACGAAGTTTAAGAGCTACTAGAGAGAATTACAAAGGTTTTGTGATTGTTTGGCTGCTCCTTTGATCTTTTTCAGCTTTTTAGGAAAGAAGTAAGAGTTGTTGTTATTCCAGAGTCTTCCAGCTGCATAAAACGCCTCGAAGTTTTTAATATACTGCTGTAAAATTAAAATAGCTGGAAGCTACCTATTAAAGGACTTTAGTTGCCAAGGTCTGAGTTCAAAGCTTTGTCTTCTTGCATTTTGAACTCTGCATTAAAGCTATAGCAATGTAGGGAGCTGCATTCTTTTTCAGGTGTCAGGAATATCCTAGATGATTGAATTCAGGCTCTGTGCTTCCAGCTTTGAACTGTTACTTATCTGTCTTGGTCCAGTAAGCCTGTGAAGCTTGTAATTGCAGTAGGGCATTACAGGAGAACAGCCCTGTGAGATGGTGAGATTTTTGTTATCTCTAGTTTAATGTCTGGGAAACTGAGGCATGGGGCAGACTGACAAATTAGGTAGGAAGTCTGAGCAGGTTAGCAAGTGATTGCTGTAGCCTGTGTACCAGCCTTTCTTGGTGAAATAAAAGGATGCTGTCTTTTGGAAGATGTTAATCTGTGTTTATTAGACGCTTCCTTGCTTCAGCCTTGGCAGTGCTGCTATTCTTGTAGTACAGCATCAAAAGCAACTCAGCAATAGGAATAACAAAATCTACACACTGGAAATTAAGTGCTTGCTGTAATCCAGATGGCAGGGTGGAGGCATGCAAATGCAAAACGGCAGAAACCCAGACTAGTGTGTTCTTCAAATCTGAGTAATGACCCAGCATTGTGCAGCTCTAAGACACCTCCATGCTGGTTATCAGCCCCTCCTCTGAGCCACTGTTCCAGTGCAGCTGTTGAGATCAACACCTGAAGGGAAAGTTGTCTCAGCAGCACATTTGAATGCATGTTGGACCTCAACATGCAGCAGTACTTTTTGTGTTAGGTTGGGTCTTAAAATAATTTTGGTAATGATTGTGCATCTGTTAATTTAGATGTTCTGAAGCTTTTCTATGGCAAAGGTGCTGCATTAAACTGCTACTCTTGGGTATGTGAGTTACCTTTGTCCCCAGCTTGGGGGGTAGGCAGGGACACTTGAGACCAGTGCTTTTTTGCTTAAAGATTATCTTGGTTAACACATTCCCACATGGGATAAAGTAACTTTTGTCTTGGCAGTCTGCTGATCTTTTATCAGTATCCGGAGGCACTGCTGAAAGTGGTAGAATGTCACACCAAATTGGTAACTCCTAGTACACTAAAATCTGATAGAAGTGGAGTCATTGCTAACACCCATTAAATTTCTGTGGAAATCCAGTAGGGCAAATAAATAGGTATCCAAATTGAAGGTGAGAAGGGTATAATCTTAGTCTGAATTTATGCATAAATTAGGGGTCTGTTGACTTCTTCTTGAATGGGACTCCTAGATGTTTCTGTAGCATAAGCAGATATTGTAATACTTGCTAATGACTACTTTTCTTTTTGCTTGATAGTATCCTATAGCACAAGCTCTATATATGTATGCAATAGAGATGTATCTTCCATTGTTTTTACACCTTCACTATATTCCAGCTGTGAATTTAGCCACTGAGTAATGATTTTCCAGTGTAGCAGTCTTTAACAAAGGAAAATGGTGGCTGTTAACAAGCCAGCTGTACTCATAAACAGGGGAGCTCAGTGATGATTGTCCTCAGTGTTGTGAATTGCAGGGATTTTCACTGCCTGTATGAACCGTGCTGTGATTGCGGTTTAATGTAGGCTTACAGGAGCTAGCTTTAAAGTAGAAGGCAGTCTAGGCCATGCCAGCACCGAGCTCAAAATACTGCCCATAAGCTGTGGAACTACAGAATGAGTTAAGCTGTAGTTCTTCTCTTGCTTCTGTCTAGCTTACTAGAGGAAAAAAAAAAAAAACACAAAAAACCAAAAACAAACCAACAAAAAACAACACCCACGCCAAACCCCACATGAAACACCTGTTTATGTGGCTATGTTATGTGATCATACAGAACTGTTTCCCCTGTAACTTAACTTTTCAGTCAAGCATGATGATCTTTTATGATTGTTTTTAACTGTTAACTGTAACAACCATATTCCACTGTGGTCCTCTAATTGTTGAAATGAAACAGAAGATGCTGCTGGTAGTAGAACAGATATCTATGTGGAGACTTGGAAAAGCTTATTTTCATGCCTAGTTGCAATTTTTGTGAAGTAGAATTTAACACTTAATGCACTTCCCTGTTAGAAATTATTCTAAATGCTTAGTTACTCAAGCTTGCTAACTTCAGCTGTCTTCTGTTCTTCCCCGTTTCTTCCTTTATAACCAATCCTTGTCCTCATTACCACTTGACATTTTTTTCCCCAAAATTCACCTAAGCTTTCATGTCTTTAATGTGTTCTTGTAGTGTTCTGTACCAGCAAACTAGATAAGTCCTTGGCTGTCTACATACTATTTCTGTAAGCATTTAGCTGGATTTGCTCACAGAAATAGTATCTGGACTGGCTTTATAAAAATAGGACTTACCAACCCATTAAAGGCATGTAATTTTCCTGCTTTCTTCTCCTTTGGTCAGCAAGACAGTTAATATTTTACGTGCTAGTGAAAAGGAAAGCAAGTATTTGAAAGAAAGATAAGAACCTGTGATCAAGGTTCCAGCTTTTGAGCGAGTTAAGCGTAAATGAGCCATCACATCAGCACAGATAGCTCTGATGGGGTGTTTAGTTGGAGTGATCTGCACTGGTGGCCTTAATAGTGTGAAGGGCCATACTTGGCTAACTTAAATTCTGCTTAGGTCACTGTGTCTGTTTGTTGGAGCGGGGTGAACACTTTGGCTGTGTGTGATTTGCCTTCATTGGAGCCTCTAAGTTGCATTGAGGAGAAGTGTTTAAAGCCAGCTAGTAGGAAACACTGTGGCCAATTCAGTCTTCCTGGATATGGCACTGCAGTCTTAGATGTGCCACCTTTCAGGGAGAAGATAGTGAGCCTTCACTGGTGTCTGATTAGTGCCTGTAGCACACTGGAGTGATCTAGAAGTCATATGACTCTCCACCAACATCAAGACAAGCCTGAGAGGCTGTGAGCAAGGAGCAAAGGTTGGTGACTTGCTCAAGCAGTGGGAAAAGCAGTGGATGGTGGCAGAAGGAACTGAAGAGATAGCTGGAAGATTTGGTAAGGTATGTGGGAAGGATTGAAGGGAGGAGTGTTTGGGCAGATATGAAAGACAAAGGCTTTTTTGGAGAGATGTCACCAGAAGCCTGGGCAAAAGACGATCCCTTTGAAGTGTGGTGGCTTTTTCTTCTTTCTTGATCCAGGTACAGACATGTCTTTGCTAGAATTGAAGCACAGTTTTTTGACTTAGCAAGCACAATATACTCTCAGAGAAGATGAAGCAAGTCAGAAGAAGAGTGTGTATTATCTTCAGCGTTAAAGCTTTGCCAAACCCTCTTTCCCACTGACTGCTCATTCTTACCTGTGCTCTGCAATTTGCAGCCTGGGGGTTTTGTTGGGTGGGTTTTTTGGTGGTGGTGGGGTTTTTTTGTTATTTTTGTGGTTTTTTGATTGGTTGGGGGGGGGTGGGTTGTTTGTTTTTGTTTTTTTGGTTTTTGGGAGTTTTTTTGGGTGGGGGGTTTTTTTGTTGGGTTTGATTTTGTTTTGGGTTTTTTGAAGTTTTTTTCTGTTTAAATTAGGTTATCCTTTTCAGATCATCTGTGAGTCTGTGCCTTTAAGCAGACTGGTGAAATGGATCAGGTTTAAAAAGACCAAATCAACCAAAACATACTAGTCTTGGGAAGAACTTATGGATGAGTCACCTGCTTTATAATGCACCTTCACAAAGTCACAGGAGACGAACTGTAGTGTGATCTTAGGAGAAAACCGGACGAGGGGAGCTTCTTGAGCTAACTACACACTGGGGAACTTGTATTTTGAATCTCCTTCTGCACAGAGAGGGGGAAACAAATCCACGTGAAGTTATAACAAAATGGCAGCACTATCGGTGTGCAGTGAAATGTGAAGATAAGAAACAGGGCTTAGGAGCAGATACACAGGTTTCACTTCACAGCCTTTTCACTCTAAGAAGATGGTTGACAGGCAGGGAGAAGGAATGACTGAGAAGAAAGTAAGGACTCTGATGGAGTTACAGGATACATGGATAACGTGTAATACCAGTTTGCATGGTGCCAGTCATCGACAGGATTTATTTTCAAGTGCTCATAAGTATTTGTAGTCATAATACTTAGTTGTAGTGTCATTTTATAAGTTCTGTAATTGACATATGAATGTAATAGTAACAGAGAACACAAAAAATTGTAACTGTCCCTCTGTTTAACAATGCAACAATTGCCGAGGCAAATTCTGAAAGAATTTGCATCAATCAGATGACAGAAAAAGGGGTGGAAACAGCTAAAAATCCAGCTGATATGTTTAGTAAGGATCTCTGGTATTAAGGGTCTTTACTGTGTCCTCATAGGGTTATTAACCTACAGAGGCTTTCTGTAACTGTATGCTAATGAAAAAAGGATCTTTCTTCTTGGAAAAAATAACAGGATAGCACGGTAAGTCTGTTTCAGGAGTGTTTTCAGTCACATACAGAAGAAATAGCCCATATAGATTGTGCATCCTGAAGGAGGCTCAGGAAAAGTTCTGTCTGACCTGAAGGAGATCTCAGATCTTTGCCTTGGTTTTCGCTTCCTGGAGTATAATCCCTTAGCAGGATCTGAGGGAAATGTAGTTTATGGAACTAATGAAGGGAGATCACATTTAAATGCCAGTAACTCAAGAAAAAGATACCATTGTGTTGTGTAACCATTAAGTGTCCTTATTTTCTTGGAGCTGTTGTGTACTTTGATACTCAGTCAGTGTGGCCTATTGATTATATGTAACTCACTGTAAACCAGGAAGGTTTTTGACATTACTCAGAATGGGAGTGTGACGTGGAAGGACAACTACAAAATAGTGTCATAATTTTCTTCCTCATGCAATGTGATCCAGCTCAGAGTCAGGAAAATCGTGTGATTTATATGATGACCTTTTTGCCAGTAGCTGCTCTTTAAAGCAACTTTGATTTTGCTTATTGGTGCCTTGCACTGTAAATGCCAAAGAAATATGGGCTCTGAGATACAAACAAATTAACAAAGTTGTGAAATAAAAACCTTCATGAGCGATTTCAGAGCCAAGAGATCTGTGAGCACTCTTAGAGGGTCCTGGCTGATAGGCACAAGAAATGCCAGTTTCTTGAATACACAGTAGCTTGCAAACTAACTTCTTGTAAGTGCATCTGAAGTGGAGGGGTGGGGGGTGATGGGCTGAAGTGCCTCTGAATGGTCTATGTGAAAAGGTGTTTGTGGAAACTGTGAAAACACAGACAATTGTGGTGTTCCTGAGGAGACCAAAAGGTGAAATCCTTAATTCATTACAGACATAGCACTTTGAAACTCACCTGCTGGAAGTGATATGCTTCTGTTGAAAAAGTCTCTGAGCTACTGCTGGCCTGTCTGAACTCTTCAAATGTTGACTATAATACTATTCCAACCTCTGAAATATATTCCCAAATCTAGGATTAATGAAGTCTGTGTTAGGAGGGGAAAAAGCCCCAGCCTGCCAGGCATTCACCATGAAGGAGTCTTTATCCAGTTACCCTTGGCCCTTTTGGTAGTTAGTGGAAAGAAAAGCAATTTTGGTATGAATCTTAAGCATTGATTTTAAATGTCCAGCTCAAAATGGATAATGACCAAGATTTTACCTTCGTTGCTTCAAGCTGGTGTGGAGTTTGCTTTGACTAAGAATGCAGTCACACTTTTTAAACTGGGGAACACAGGTTATCCAGACGTTCTCATGAAAGGTGCAGAGCATCAGCAGCAGTTATTCAAGGTCTGTCTTTATTGCTGTAATGTACTGAAATCATTATTTGCACTAAAGATAAGGATAAACCAATTGGCCTAGATTTATATGGGAATTCTATCTGTCTAACATGTTTTTTAACATAACATCCACCTACTTCTGATATCTTCTATTATTTTGTTACTGTTATCAAGCTGCTAGAAGTTGTATCTTTTAATATAAAGCTGTGTTCATCATTTTCCCATCTGTCTTTCTTACTTAATGTGGCATTGGCAAATACACCTAGGAGTTAAATGAATGTGGTGCCGTGTGTAATCCAGTATGAAATATTACCTGCTGATATCTGATTAGGTTATTATTTATGACTAGTTGTAGGCAAGCCCACTGTGTTAACAAAATGCTACCACAGCCAGTGGATGTGCTGCAATTATGATATTGCCTTTATTTTAAACCACACGCTTGCTGGTATTTGTTTGTCTTGATTAATCTTAGTTTTGTTTATTTGTCTTGTCATAGGTCAGAGGATTGAAACAAGATAATGGATTGGGGAGCTCTGCACACCATTTTGGGAGGTGTAAATAAGCACTCCACCAGTATCGGGAAGATATGGCTCACAGTCCTCTTCATCTTCCGTATCATGATCCTGGTTGTTGCTGCAGAGAAAGTCTGGGGAGATGAACAAGATGACTTTGTCTGCAACACGCTTCAGCCTGGCTGCAAAAATGTTTGCTATGATCACTTTTTCCCCATCTCTCACATCAGACTCTGGGCCCTGCAGCTGATCTTTGTCTCCACACCTGCGCTGCTGGTGGCCATGCACGTGGCTTACTGGAGGCACGAGAAGAAAAGGCAGGTCAGAAAAGGAGATCAGAAATGTGACTTCAAGGACATTGAAGAAATCAAGAAACAGAGGTTTCATATCGAGGGCTCCTTGTGGTGGACGTACACCAGCAGCATCTTCTTCAGACTGATCTTTGAGGCCGTCTTCATGTATGCGTTTTATTTCATGTACGATGGGTTCCGAATGCCTCGCTTAATGAAGTGTAATGCCTGGCCCTGCCCCAACACTGTGGACTGCTTTGTTTCCCGACCTACTGAAAAGACGGTGTTCACTATTTTCATGATTGCTGTGTCCAGCATTTGCATTCTTTTAAATGTGGCTGAATTGTGTTACTTACTGACAAAGTTTTTCCTCAGAAGGTCTAAAAAAGCTGGAAATTCGAAAAAGCAACCCAACCATGAGAATAAGGAAGAAACCAAACAAAATGAAATGAACGAGTTAATATCTGATAGCTGCCAGAACACAGTTATAGGGTTTTCAAGTAGCTAAGGTGGTGTCAATGCTGATGTTCACTCTTTTTGGAGTGAATGTTTATTTAAAGGCTGCAAATGAAATTTGTTGTATGAAACAAAGTTGGGTGAGATTTTGATGTATAGTGTCAGATGTCAAGTATGTACATGTCTGGGGAAAGTCAGGGCAGCCTAAACATGTGAAAATTGCGTGAGGATTAAATAGGAAGATATACTTTCCTATGAGTACCCTTACAAGCTGACTATGACAAGTGGGAAACCCACTGCTGCCTTCATGCTGACACAGCTCCTGAAAACTAAACGCAACAGCAATAAGAACAAAACCCTTCCCAAGCTAGGTTTTCTAGTATTACAAGATGTTTTGTAATAGCGATAGTTTTTATTTGTGAACAGATGATTAAAATATTTTTCTAAAATCTAAGATTCCATGTTACTTAAGGTGTTATAGTACACAACTGACTGTTTTATTTCTTAACCAGGCATGTGCAGGTGAACCCTGTAATATCATATTCCTAGAGAAGAGACAGCAGTAGGCTACATACATCTTCACAGCTTTGCAAGTACTGCTTGAGTCTGGGCAGGTAGCTGGAGATGCTTGCATACATGTTTCTGGCTGTAGGTGAATTGTACGAAAGCCCACCAGTGTGGATAATTGAGGTAGCTAGATTCTGAGTGCAAACTCATGCCTAAAAACAGCACAAGAATATAGTTACAGCCTATGTAGGTTTGTTTAAACATCCAGCAGACCTGGTAATCTTACCAATCTCTTAATTGCATACTGCCAGTTTTATAGCAACTTACCTAAGTTTATGTAGATGTTTATTTCTCTAATGTATTAGCTGTACTTGTTTCTTTATACTGTATCACATCATGGAACTTCTTTGGTTTTGATTTGTTTGCTTTTTTTGTAGTAGACTGATGGTGCTGTTATGATAGTAGAGTCTGTCTGGTTTTGAGGACATGGAAAAGTATTACTGGAAATGGAGCAAGTCTTCTGAATAAAAGGCAAACACTTAAACTGTTCTTAGTGAAATGGGAGTCTATATGTCAATGCTGGCAAGGTTTTAAGTAGGAACTTACAAAAAAACTTTTTCAAGTAGAGACTCTACATCCAAAGTGCACATAACCCCTAGACACCCCTCATTCCCATCCAGGGCACTGATGCCCTAATTCTCTTGTCCATACTCTAAGGGAGATACACAGGTAACTGGGTGCAGGCAGCACTACGTGGCTGGGAGGGGTGTGCTTGTGAAAACAGGGGAACCTGAAAGTCAGAGGTGACTGCAAAACAGCTGTATTGTCTTGTGCTTCCTGTTTTGGGCCACTTCTCACCACCATGGATACACTGATCCCGGCAGAGCTAACTTTTGGGGGTTTGTTTGTTTGTTGTCTTTTTACAAATGAATTAGCCTCACTGTTTTCGTATAATGGAACTACTCTTCCAAGGCACAGAACAAACAGCAGATATCCTTAGGAACGGATATTGCAGAGTGCCCTTTTCCTCATGCTGTTGTATCACACTTCTTACAAGTGCTGGCACAGCTCTGTGTGTGTCCATGCTGTAGGAGGGCTTGAGTGGGTTGGTTTTATTTGTGACTAGTAAAACCCTAACAGGGAGCAAGCACAAGCAACAGAAGAGAGAAAATACCTAGAGTCAGCTCTGTCCCTGTATGAGGGCCAGAGCTGAGCCCTGACATCTATTCTCTTCCATTGGCAAACTCCTGATCTTTCCTGCCTTCACAGCACATTTTCTTTTTTAATCACCATTGTGAAAAGAAATTGCTGCTAGTCTTCTGAATGTGTCTACCAGCAAGCTCGAGGAAAAAGTTTACACAACAATAGTATATTAGTGTGTATTATTCTCTCTGCACATTTAAGGAAGCTGTTCCCTTAGGGTCAGGAAGGTGGGTGCTTAGGATGTACCTTGCTGGATCACCCCCTAGTCTGCCCAGAGGCACAAGCAGAGGGGTGGTTCCAGGGTGTGGAGATAAAACTACCTCTCTTCCAGAACTGTGTTTCATGGAACAACTTGAGACTTTACTTTCATCTGGGACATCTGTGGATCACATACCATACCCTGAATATGAATGGAGATCAGTTAATAATTATGCTTGATTGTGTCTTGCCTCCTTAGTGATCAATTTGAAATAGCCTTATGCTGAATGCCAATAAACCTGTGAAACACTTTGAGGTAGATATGTTTTCCTCAAATGGAGGAGGGGTAGTTTTTCTTATCTACAATAAAATGCAGGCCTGCAAACCCCCAATGGGGGATATGATGATAGCTTTCTCTGTGGTTTTTTTTTTCCTCCTTACAAGTTTTCAAACAGTGAGTTCTATTCCAGCAGTTAGTTTTTTCTAGAACATTAGTTCCACGACTATTTTTCTTTTCATCCTGCGTAAGTGGGCAAAGTTCCAATGAAGAAATTGGTTGTCTGTGGTCCTTTGTAGGCCAGCACAACTCTGTGTGTGGCCGTGCTGTAAATGGGTTTGGGTTGGCTGGACGTTTCCTGCATGGTAGCAGGACCTGGTAAGGTGCAGGCTGGCAACACTGCCCTGTTGCTGTGATGTCCTGGCAGCCAGATGGGTTGGGAACAAATGTGCTAGTCCTTGTCCAATCTGCACCAAGGGCAGCTGTAAATCAAAGAGCTAGAGCTGATCCAAGACTTCACTAGCACTAAGCTATTGATCATCCCAGCAGGCAAGACCAGTTGTGACTAATGTGTTTGGCTGAAATATTTCTTCTTATTCTGTGTACAACCCTCATTATGAACAGTCTCCTCTGAAATATCCCAAACTTCTGTTACTGCCAAGGTAAAGTCCCTGACAGCTTCAGTGCTCTCTTTATTCCTAGTAGATGGCCTCATGATAAAATGACAGCTTTAGTGACTTGTTTCTTCAAGTCAGCTTCCCCCTGCCTGCTGCATTTTGTGGCCTCAGCAGAGGAGGCAGCTGTGTCTATTAGGGTCGCAGTTAACCCTTTCTGCAGGGAAAAGCCTAGCTGCTTTTCTTTGTTTCCAGCTTCCTGTGCCTTCCCAAACCAGCTGAAGTTGGCTGCAAAACATACTCGCCCCCACATGTTCTCTGTGCTTGCCCTTGCTCCTGTCCTGCAGCCATCCCTCCAGGAGAGGGTTTCCCCAGCCCTCTTAATAAATCTGACCTACTGGTGACTGGCTTGTACTGTACTGGCACCACCATCCTCCCATGGTAGTTCAGCCAGTTTTCTCTGATGACAGCTGGTTCAATTGTCTCTGCCCCTCCCTGCTGCAGTTCCCCACCCTGTGGTTTTTCCTTTTTTATGCCTGGGGCAGAGACTGCTTAAATTGGTTTTGATGCCAAACAATTAATCAGAGCCTCTGGAAAAGCTCTCCTGCAAATTCCCTGCACTCCCTCCCACGTTCTTCTCTTGCTGTCCTTTCAAATAGGCAGGAGCCCTGGCCACCTCCAAGTGCAGCAGCACTGGCTGCTGGACTCTGTTCCTGTTATGCACCATGGCCCTTGACTCCAGCACCACTGCACACCCTCCTCCAACCTTCTCTCTTCCTCTCAGCCCAGCCCCATTACAACTTTGACTCCGTTTTTCCATTGACCTAGGCCGGTCCCAGCAACCCTGCATGCCAAAGATCTAAAAGCAAATGATACCAGCTGTAGGATGATCTGAACTTGCTCTCCTCCTTTTGCACAGTCAGGCTGCTTCTCCTACATCAGGTGCTGCAGCCATGAGCTCTTTGCTGCCAGGTTAGAGTCACTTTGTCTCCCCAGCCCTTTTCATGGTGTGTGTTGTGTCAGCCCAGTACCTCACCTGCCCTTGCCCTGTGAGAACATGCTGGGAAGCACTGCCACAGCCAACATGAAGCATATCTCTGCTCCTAGCTGCCTGGTATGTCCTTCTATTGCCACTGTTACCTGTACTCCCTTACTGAGTCAAAGCTGTATTACCATTCTGCTGAAATAAATCCATTTCATAGAATCATAGAATAGTTTGGGTTGGACGAGACCTTGAGAGGTCATCTAGTACAACCCCCTTGCAATGAGCACAGGTATCATCATCTCGATCAGGTTGCTCAGAGTCCTATCCAACGTGGCCCTGAATCTTTCTAGTGATGGGGCATCTACCATCTCTCTGAGCAGCCTGTTCCAGTGTTTCACAATGTCATCCTTATATCTAGTCTGAATCTGCCCTCCTTTAGTTAAAAACCACTACCCTTATCCTATTGTAACAGGCTCTGCTAAAAAGTTTGTCACCATCTTTCTCGTAAGCCCTTTTTAAGCACTAAAAGGCTGCAAAAAGGTCTCCTTGGAGCCTTCCCTTCTCCAGGCTGAACAATCTTAATTCTCTCAGCCTGTCTTCGCTGGAGTGACCTTCCATTCATCTGATCATTTTTGTGGTCCCTCCTCTGGACCCATTCCAACAAGTCCACACCTCTGTTCTGAAGACTTCAGAGCTGGATGCAGCACTGCGGGTGGGGTCTCAGCAAAGCAGAGCAGAGGGGCAGAATGCCCTCCCTGGCCCTGCTGGCCACACTGCTTGGGATGCAGCCCAGGACACGTTTGGCTTTCTGGACTGTGAGTGCACACTGACAGCTCGTGTCCAGCTTCTCACCCACCAGCACCCCTAAGTCCTCTGCAGGGCTGCTATCAATCCCTTCATCCTATTGATATTTAGAGTTGCCCTGACCCAGGTGCAGCAGCTTGCATTTGGCTTTGTTGAACCTTGTGAGGTTTCTGTTGGCCCACTTGAGCTTGTCCAGATCCCTCAGGTGTGTCATTTGAAAACTTGTTGAGGGTGCACTTGATCCCATTGTGTATGTCTGATGTCACTGATGGAGATATTACAGCATATTCTGAGTTGGAAGAGACCCACAGGGACCATGAAGTTCAACTTTTAAGTGAATGGCCTGTATGGGCATCAAACACACCACCTTGGTGTTATTAGCACTATGCTCTAACCAACTGAGATAATCTCCATGGCTCAAATTAAAGGTCATATGGTTTGAAACCGCCTGCCACGGCGGAGGAAAGGGGATATTAAACAGTCTAATCCCAATACGGAAGTGGTCCCTGAGGGACACCACGTTTTACTAATCTCTATTGGGACATTCAACTATTGACCACTCCTTTTTGGATATGACCATCCCAACCTATTCTTCTTTAAATGAACAGCATAGCCATTAAATCCATCTCTCCATTTCAGAGAAAAGGATGTTGTGAGTGGACTGTGCCAAAGGCCTTACAGAAATGCAGGTAAGTGACACCTGTAGCCCTTCCTTTGTCCACTGCTGTAGTCACCCCATCACAGAAGGCCACTGGGTTGGTTGGGCAGGTTGCCCTCGGTGAAGCTGTATTGGCTGTTTCAGATCACCTCCCTGTCCTCCATGTGCCTTAGCACAGCCATGCTCTCAGACAGCATGGCCTCTGAAGCCAGAAGGACTGTCCGGATGAGATCCTACATCACACTGGCCACTGCTGTCCCCTCAGGTGGGTCCATGGGTAGAGACCATCTCCACCTCTGCAAACTTCCTCGTAGGGACATTGCATTGGGCTGCAGTGAGAGCGTGACTGGTGTGGCAGGCTTTCCCCTGCCAGAGGCAGTGTGTAAACCCATATCCCTGAACAGCCCTATATTGTCAGGCCTGTAATTCTCAGTTTAGACATGTAAAGGTGAATGGCCTCCCTTTCAACTTCCAGAGAAGCTGAAAATTTGCTTCACCAAAAAAAGATGGGGGTGGAGTGCAAAAACACTTCTGCAGTTTCCCACCTGCTTGTCCCTGCACCCCTGGAGTACGACTGCTTCTCCAGCAGGCACGCAGAGCCGGGTGGGTCAGCTGGGCTTCTCCAGAAAGCACCACCCAACGCCGTGACTGACACACAGAGCCATGGACAGGTGGGTGCGTGGGAGGAACAGACAGGGAGAGGTCCTTCCAGAGCCCTGACTCAGCCATCAAGTCCCAGCAAGGGCCCCAGTCAGTGTCCTGTTTCTTCCCTGGCAAGAGGCACATGGACAGGAATGCCGCTCCCTGCATCTTATCACCACTGGCTACCACCGGGCCGAGCCCATGGGACACCCGTCAGTGCCGGAATTTCACTTCAGCCTCCCCACACCCACTAATGCTGTGAGCATCACGTTGGCCCTTTCTGCAAGCTTGCAGATATTTCAGGGCCAGATCCAAAGCTCCTCACTGTCACTCAGCAAATCCCTGTTGATTCCAAGCAGGCTTGGGCCAGGCCCTTTGGAAGGGCGTAACTCCTTAAAGACACTGCAACACCACCCAGACGCTTTCTGCACTCCCCTTTTGCAACACCAGGTCTCATTTCACACAGCAGCTGTTACCTCCTGGCAGCAGATCTCCACATTGGATATGTAATTTCCAGTTCAGGCCAGTCCACCCGCTGCCAGCAGTGATGGTGCCCGGTGCTGTGCAGGCTGAGGAGCCTACAGTGATGTGTGGTCATGCTCCCACAGCCATTTCAGACATTTTCAGTTTCTAGTGGTGGCTGCGGAAAAGACTTTATTACTTAGAGGAGGAGGAGCAGGGAGCTCCTCAGAATGTTCTGGCTTAACAAATCCAAGAGTCTTTTTTTTCCCTGCTGTTTTGGATGTTGGGTAGCCATTTATTTGTGTCTGAGCCCATGAATCAGAAAAGCTTGGGACAGCAAGATCAGCAAAACAGGAAGGTTTTACACCCTGCTGGATCCCAACCCAACAGGACTCTCAGTCCATGGCAGTCAGGCTATTTGACTTCCCTCAGACCCAGAGGCAGAGCTGGTTCTTCTCCTAACAACCCGGAACAACATGGTGCAGCCTTTCTGTATTAGCAAAACCACAGTGGAGTCCTGGCTAATCTAATTTCTTCCAGTATTTTATGCCACCATCCTCTTGTTACAATTTACATGGTGCACCTCTCAGGCCAGTGACCCATCTCAGTGATGTCTTTGGGACATGTGGGAAATTTAAGCAAGTGTTAAACAACGATGACATCATATAAAGCATGCCAATGTCCTCAAGAAAGAATCCTTTGATGCCACCTAGGATATGTGAAAAACTTGGAAAGAAAAGGAACTGGTGAACCCTGCAGCCCAGGTAAAACTCCCTGTATGTCCCTGGGGCTAAAGTTCACAACAGTGAACCTGGAACGGCTCTTGCAGCTTTTAGCCAGATGTGGGTGACACAGGAGGGAAAATGTAATCCTGCTATTAGGGATGATGGCTTGGGTTTATTTAAAATATTGCCCAGGTAGGCACACGGTGTGCATTCAGTTGAGGATAACAAAAAAACATTTGAAAGCATCCAACAGAGGCTGTCAGAAAAAATTGCCCCACTCAGTTATTAACTCAGTTTTTTTGTTTCTTATCTGGTAAAATTTTAACTAATTCACCAGTCCCTGCAAAGTTTCCCAGAGCAGATAAGGCTTGTGCAGTGAGCCAGAACACTCGTGTCTTCCACACTACAGCTGTCCAAATGGGGTTGAATCCAGATCTGATCCCACAGTTCCAAAGGGAGGAATAATGAAAATAGTAGTTTGTATTGACACAGAGTAAGTGTAGCAAAAAGTAGGATTTCTAGCAAATGTCTTAAAACCTGGATTAAGGACTCAAGTTTTTGTTTGGCATCCCTTATAATTATTTATGTTTAAAGGGATATTTTCAGCAGAAGAGACTGAAAGAAGATAAAATCATTAGATGATGAGAGAGAATTCATTTGAAAAGATCCAGAAAAGAATTAAGGCACATTGGGGAAAGATCTTTTTATCAGTAACACAATGGTAGGTGAAAAAATTAATTTCAAGGAAAGATTTTAACACCTCATCCTACTCCCTGGTTTCCAGTGGCCTGAACAGCTTCAGGAGCAAGAACTGTCTAGGCAGGCACTTCAGTCAGCTCTGCTCTGTGCCCTGAGGT
>VXBB01010195.1:0-15004 GCA_013399915.1 Illadopsis cleaveri | reverse complement strand
AAAAAAAAAAAAGGGCAAAACCAAAAATATTTTGATGTGTAAAAAAAAAATTGCTAATGAAATAGATAATTATATCACTCAGTTGTGCTGGCAGGTGTGAGGCAGGTTCAGCTGTCCTTGGGGATCAGAGACCTAAGGGGATTGCTCCCAATGACACACGTGATTTCTGGCACAGA
Source organism: Illadopsis cleaveri (assembly GCA_013399915.1). Lineage (NCBI taxonomy): Eukaryota > Metazoa > Chordata > Aves > Passeriformes > Timaliidae > Illadopsis > Illadopsis cleaveri. The sequence goes on along the minus strand of VXBB01010195.1, from coordinate 14,828 downwards.
GCTGGAAGGTGTGTCCACACCCAGCAGAGGTGAGAAGTGATGACCAGAAACACCTTCCTTTTTCTTGGTCACTGTAAGGAAAAACAGCAGCATCAGTGAGAGTAACTTCTTCACTTGTTCACAGACACATGAAACTGATAACCTGGAACTGCATTTACTGTGTATTATTTCACAGGAATCAGAGATGAAAGGGGAATGCTTCATAACTCAGTTTTACCTCCTCACAGCCAAGAGGGATAACCTTGATTCCAAGCTTATTTTTGTGTTTATCCACTGCTTATTGTAAAGATTAAAGTCGTCTGGGGCTTCCTCTGGAGGGAGAGCCTGACTTGCCAAACTGCCACGCACGCCTCCTCCCTCTGGGATTTCCCTTGTTCTTCCCAGCACCGAGGTGGGGTTGATTTGGAAGTTATATGGCTTTATATGGGGTAACATGGAGACACCCCTTATCCACCCCTCTGGTCCCTGCAGTGACACTAGAGAGAGGAGTTGTGGATGAACTTACAGATGATAGTGGAAGCTACCCAGTGACTTTAAGTGCCTGGAGGGCTGGGTGGCAGCTGGATAGGGGTTTCCTTTATTACAGCTCTGAATTGAGTAGGTGTCTGACATCTGTTTAATCCTATCAAGTACCTAAATAGTCTCTTGGATCTCATCCCAAAACCTATCTAACCCCTTTAACACTGTGTAGGGAAACGCTGATTAGCTATCAAAGGTTTTGGCAGTCAAAGACATCCTACCAGCTAATCACCAACCAAAGGCAATGAGGGAATACTTCACAGCCTCTGGAGGACCGACCTGTACATACAGTTGTATGTCCTCGGCCCGAATGACCTTGTGACATCACCTGGTTCACACACAATCACCAGCCTAATTTACTCCTCAGCAAACTAACTCTCGCTTTCTTTTTTCTTTTTCTTTTTCTTTTTCTTTTTCTTTTTCTTTTTCTTTTTCTTTTTCTTTTTCTTTTTCTTTTTCTTTTTCTTTTTCTTTTTCTTCTTCTTTTTCTTTTTCTTTTTTCTTTTTTAACAGTTTTGGTATTTTACAGCGTCATTTACCAAAGAGCTGGGAGGTATTATCCAAACGACCACTGAAGAATAGCCAGCTATTAAACATGATTAAAATCCAGTAGAAAATACATTGTTTTTTAATGGATCTGTTAGAACGATAGGAAGAAATGTTACTTTTTTACACACTTGCCAACCAATGAAAAAAGTTGAATATTAGAGATAAGATATCACAATCTGCAAATCTGAACCAGAATCAAATTCACCTGGATCATACTTGAGGTGTATTTGACTTGAAGAATGCTTGAGGAATAAGGGCTACCTGACCTTGCTTGAGCATTTTCTATATCAGAAAGGCTGCTTTGATTCACTAAATTAATCTTATATTTATCCTGGAAAATTCCTGTGGTAGATATACTTCAATTAATCTAAAGCTTGGATACATTATTTTAGCTTATTTTGGTAAGATGCAAAACCAACTTGAACTAATTCTCAGCACTAGCCAAGACCAGCAACACTGTCAGCAAAAGCCAAATATTTGTTATTTTGGGGTTTAACTTTTAATTTTCAGAGGGTGGAGGACACCACTGAGGACTGAAACATGTTGCTGAAGTGATTCCTTTAGACTGCAGGGTTCAAACACACATCTCCATCTAACCTCAGGGGAGATCAGTGAGAACACCTCCCCCACCACAGGCACAGCTCACAAGCCCTCTCTAGCTGTCCTGGGCTGTGGTATTAAAATGTAATGCTTTCCAGAAAGTGTTGGATTTCAGAAATCTGGCCAGCAACTTCTAGGCCTAATTGGAGAGTATTTAAACAAGTTTCTCCATCTCTTCCTTTGCTCTCTGGAATTTCAAAGGGAGCACAAGCTGTTTTATTCCTGAAGCCACAACTCTGTCATATAAGCAAAAGCAAAAATAATAATTAATTTAGCTATTTTTAGAGATCATGCTGTGATTTTCATATCAGCAGGCAGTGCTGTTACGTTACTGGGTAGTGCTGGAAGTCTACTGAGTGCCACAGAAAAGGAAAAAGATGCAAATACAATTAACTGGGTCAACTGGAGCTATGTATAGCTAAAAGGGCATGAACAATCTTAGTTTTCATGCCCTTATGTTTTTTATTTCATGTCTCTGAAGTCATAGACAGGCATGTGAATTTTGCTGACTTACAGGCAAAATACCTGTTCCCAGGAGGTACAATGGGCTGCACAACAATGCAACATGTCTTGACACAAGGAAGAATGACCTCACCTGGGGCTGTGGGTTGCAGTTTGGAAATAAAGTATCTCAACAGCAACTGCAATCCCTGACAGGAACTGAAAACTCTGCATGTTCTGATCTTGAATGGAATTTCCTTGTGGCATCACATAAACGCTGTCAATCCAAATAATTTCCAGTAGATTCCATCTCTTTTGAAATAATAGAAACTATTGCAAGTGATTTATGAGCACCACCCGTGCCTAATGCTCTATCCATAATGATAAAATATCTAGCAGTAAAACACCTGGTGTGGTTTAGACCTGATTTATTTTACAGTTTTTCCACAAAGTAAACATGTACAGAGTTGTTGTAAAGTTGTTTTAATCCCATTTTTCTGGTGTCCAGGCAACACTCCCTGCACAACTCAGGACATCAGCCAGCCCAAATGCCAGCAGGAGCACCATGTTCCTTCCCCACACTGGTCCCAAGAGGTAAGCCCCACTGTGAATGCCTCCTGATCTCATTTTGGTTTGTAACCTCATCGCTTGTGGGTCACCAAGACTTGAAATTTGCCTCTCTTCCCATCCTCTCCATTTGCTCTGAAACCCCAACATATTTGGAGAGCAACTTTTTTCTGCTTTTTGCATTTGTACACTTAGCTATGTGCCAAGAAAGCCCAACACCCAATTTCTCCGTGCTGCCTTGACCACAAAAGATATCCCAGTCCTCCAAAGTGCCAGACTGAGAAGGGTCTGCACACACAGTTTGGAGAGAAGAGAGAAATTGAGGTGTGTGCAGCAGAGAGATGACATACTCGTGGCTGCTGCTGAGATTAGACACAGCAGCATGGGGAAAAAGTGGTCTGCCAAAAGTGCTAGGAGTTATACTAGGGCTCACTTGGAGGAGTATCCTACCACAGATAAGGGATTCTGGTAAGGAAGCCCCAGCTAACACAACTCAGCATGCACTTAATGTGTGGGGTTTGGGCATGGTGGGGTTTGGGCACTTCCCCTTCAGCATGCCTCAAGCAATTCCAACCTCTGTTTTCAAAATGCTACCCTTTTATGTAGTCAAATAAAAAAGGAATAAATGTGGGGTTTTTTTCCCATGGTCAGTTTATTCTGCCACCCACCATTTACCCATAAAAATGTCAGTTCAAAGGAACCACCTAGCAGCAGGCGTGTGATGGTGCTGAGAAAGAATCTCAAATAAGGAGCAGCAACCTGGCAGAAATTTATTTCCTAGCAAAAGAAATTATCTACTGACCCAGTAAATTATGCCAGGAAGCACTAAGCACTTGTTCAGCTGGAGCCCTTGACTTCATCCCAGATTTTAAGTACTGAGAGTACATGGATAATGCAAACATTGCAAAAGACAGTAGTTTTGTTGGATTTCCACCTTTCCCTGCCTCAAGCAAATCCCTTTATGGTGTACTTGAATAAAATGAAGAGAAGAGTTAGAAACACTCCTGACCCAAAGGGATTTGGTTTTCCTTCTTTTGAGGTGCTGGTTGAAAGGGATATTTCTTGTGTTTACCTGGAGTTTTTATAATCCTGAATGCTTACATTTCTTAGCAATAAGCTCAGTGACTTTTCTGAGGAGATGGTGTGTGGCTTTTTGCAATTTCTTGGCATAATATCTCTGCTTCTTCCACATCTACATGATCCCACAGATCTCTGCAGTGGGCTCTGCTGGGACTGACTCCTGTGGTTAGCAGCATGATGACAAGCAAGGAGGTACCTGGAACATTATCTTCCTGGGGCTCCACCACCCTCTAGAGACAGAAATCAAGGACTCTTTCCTCATATTAATTTAGCAATAATTGCTGATCCAGTCCTAAATGATCTGGTCCCTTTGGCTTGTTCCAAGTCCAACTCATTCAGTCTACATGTAGACTTAATAACCACCTGAGCTCCTGTGATATATGGGATATATGGTTTGGGAAATTTCGTGTATTAAAAGCATATTGTATAAATTATTCAAGAAATTTGTAATTCTGACTGTGATTCCCCAAGAAAGCACAGAAGCGTCCCTGGCAGAAACTCCCTTATCAGCTCCATTCTTCTTGGAACAAAAACCCCAGCCAAGGACCATTTGCAACCAGAAAGATGCGGCTGAAGCAGGAGATGGTTCATCATGACCTCCTCCCATGGGCCATCAACACCTGATACGAATCTGGAGCAGCGGAACCCAAAGATTGAGGATTCCATGAACTCTATACACAAGCTTGGACTCTGCCAGGAAATCCTGTGAAAACATGAATAGAGGGAGGCAAAAACGAACTTACATATGAACAGTGAATAGGAACATACAATGGACTTGTCTGAGGACACAAAAAACCCTATAAAAACTGGACCTTGAAGCCTGGGTGGTGTGGACAGGGAAAGACTGCTCTCTTGGAGACTGTCTCCCTGCCACCCTGCACCGGTGCTGAATCGCTTTTATTGTGACTGTTTTAAATTGGGTATGGGATTGTTTAATAAACTGTTTGATAATAATTTTTCATTCCGATTTCATTTATAACACTCCTTTCCCTGGTTCTGTGTAGTTAAAATACACCTGCAGCTGCAGAGAAATCCTTGAGATCTTTCAGGGAACATCCTGGCAGTTTGCAGTTTACCTTCTTTTCAGTCAGTTTCACCTTCTTTTCTGCCAATAGAAGTCTCCTCCAAGAGCTTAAAAGTCACCTTCCACCACCCAGTCAAATCTAGGGAAAAGCCTTTCTTCTCTATGGGACTATTCTGCACACCAGAGACTTCTTGGTACCCAACAAAAACAAACACAGAAGTGAGACAAGTTAGTTTTTCCAGCCTGTGGCAGCTGCTGACAAAAAGACCGGGGAGAGTGACAGGGCTGAAAAGGCACTGTCCTTTGGGCAAAAAAAAGGGAGTATTAGAAAAGTCAGGACTGGGAAGAACACATTTAAAGTTTGTAAGGATATCAGGGAGAGCCTAAAATGGCAGACCAATAATTGGGACTACTGGGGCAAGAATTCCAAGGATTTCTTCACCAGCAGCCTTTGTACCCCAAGGATACTGGCACGTTCAAAGTGTTCTCCACCTCTTATTGCACGAAGCAGGGGAAGGGCCAACATCCTTATCCCTTTCCAGCCTATTACAGACAAGAGCTATGAAAATGATGAATACAAAACCACCACTTCACCCTTCCCATAACTATTCATAATAATTTATGCTGTAATAAATTATTGACTCTTTTAATGAAATACTGGTTCAGTCCCTAGTTGTTATTTTCAACTGTCATCCCAATTTATCAGTAGAGGTCATAAATTAAAAGCATTTACCATTACTCAGCCCTTAAAAATCAGAAGTTCTTCTATTTATACCTAACATTTGTTTATCATCTGTAGAAAATGCAGGAAAGGAACATGTTATAAATGAATCGAGATCAAAAATTATTATCAAACAATTTATTAAATTATCCCCAAAACCAATCTGAAATAGCCACAATAAAAGACCAAACAACACTGGTGTTGGGTGGGCAGGGGGACAGACTCAAAGTGACCTGTCCTTCCCCATCCACACCGGGTCTCTGAAACTGGGCTTCTTTATACGGTTTTTCCTGCCCTGGAGCAAGTTTTGCTGCACATTTCTTGTCCGGAGTACGTATTCATGTTATCCTTTTCTTTTTCGGGGTAGTGTTGAAAGAATTTCCTGGCAGAGCTGCACCTCTGAATAGAGTTCTCGGAACATTTTCTTTCAAATGCTGAAGCCCCTTGTTCTCCTGGTTCCGCTGCTTCGATCCATATCAGGTGTTGATGGCCTACAGGTGGGGTCCCCACCTTGGACTTGATGGGCCATGTTCTCTCTGGCCACATCCTTTTCTTTTGCTAATAGTTCTTTCCCTTGCTATTATTTCGAGGAGTTTCACACTGATATGGATTTCGGCAGCTGGGGATGTCTGTACAATCTTGTTAAAGTCAGAACTTGGAACATGATTTTTCAGGTTATACATACAATGTACTTTAATACACGAATTTTCCCAAAACATATATCACAGAACATAACAAACCAGAAACACTAGGGCAAGAAAAGGGTCACACTGGCTCATGAACATTTTTTTTCAGGTTCAGGATAAGTATTTTAGTAAAAAAGTTGTTGGGATTTTTTTGTTGTTTTTTATTTGTTTGCTTTTTAATGTTAGCAAGGCATCTAACATTTTCCCTGGCTTAACTCATGCATTTATTTCTGAGGTTTTACATGCCAAATACACTGTCTGAGACTTATGCTGCTAGTCTGGAATTTGTCTATACCACAGAACTGAGAAGAGTCCTTCTAAGCATCTCTGCTATGCTGTAGTCCAGTCCCACATCCCCCAAACCCCAGAGAAGCATGATCTGCCTTCCTCTGACAAAGGAAACTGCCCTCAGCTCAACAGCATTTTTGTGTACTTTGCTGTTTGGTTTTGTGTCTGGTTGTTTCAGGTCAGCAGAATCATTCCAGCAAGCTGACCACTCCCCACTGTGCTGGTAACATTTCCCGCTTAGGTACAAGGTGGTGTATAACCTGGATGTCTATCCTTTTTTATTACACACTTAGTGGCCTTGGCCAAACAATCTTCCTGAAGCCTACTTCAGCTTCCTTTATTATTTCCTGTATAAAGCAGAGTCTCACAGTCTTGCATAATTTCTGTTAACTTTACAGCTCCAAATTGTTGCCCATTGACCAACTGCAGTCAAGCTTGAGCATACAGCTGCCTGCTTGGTTCCTGTCAGGACAGGAGCTCTCCTAATGTTGTCTCTGCACAGGGGCACCAGTGCCAGTTTTGCACACAGCTTTGTGTGCTTCAGTGCCCAAGAGCTCTTCAGGTGCTGCAGATTTTGCCCCATGAGCAAAACAATCTTACTGTCATCCTGTGTTCTTTTTTAATCTCCTGCACTGAATATAGATGGCTGCTGAAAGTCAGCAAATTTTGAGCATTCTCCAAATTATGTGCATCACCCCCTTGCAATGTGCTAATTTTTTTTTTCAATCATCAGTGGCAGTGGAGCCCTTGCTCTTGGATACCTACAGACTAAGAGAGAGCTACGTGGCTTTGACATGTGAAGGAGCCATCTGAAGGGATGTGCAGCTGGTGTTTCACAAGTAGTTGAATTGCCAAGAAAAAAGTTTTGAAGTGGGGAATGAAGAAAACCTAGGGAATGAAAAAACAGAGTGGGCATTTGAGAATTTCACTTGTCCACATGTCCTGGGTCACATCCTGAATACATCCCAGACAGCTTCACAAGCATGTTCTCATGGCCATTGCTCCAGGGAACAGCACTGGGCATGGGGATGGCACCCAAAGGGCCCTGGGATTGTCACTGACTGAGAGCACCACACAGACACACGACCTCCAGGGCACAGCTATAATCCAGCACGGATCTGTTGGAGGAACATGTTGGTGTGGGCTTGACCATAGCTTCTGCCTGGAAAGCTCTTTTTAATAGTCACTGCTTTTCTTGTTGACAGCATGAGATTTCAGCTGTATCCCTTTAGTTCCTCATGACTCTTCCTTCCCAAATCCTTTCAACTCCCAGTCCAACTCCTTTATCTCTGAATAGTTTAGCAAGAGGAAATGTTTCCCATTATATACTTGCATGCAAGGAATGACTTGATTAATATGATGCATACATAGGTGCAACCGGTGGTTACTGAATCATCCTAATCTTGTTTTTATTCTGATTCAGGACACAGATTTCAGACCTTGGCAAACTGCTGGATCAGTCACGTAGCCAATGATTTGAATATTGAGAAACGGAACAAGAGAATGTACTTTATTCCAATTAAATTAAAACAATGGAAAAGATGTGAATCCAGCCCAATTTCCATGGAGGAATCATACATCACATCGTTCTCAGATACCGCCTGCTCCCCCACCATCCCCCCTGAGTTCCTGTCACTGGGTCCCACGACCCACACCAGAAATTTTAATCACAACACTTCCCACCCACATCTTTCCCTTCTCTTTGTGGGGTGTGAAGAGTCAGATCTTTTCCCGTTGTTGGCATCCAGCCTCTCCTCAGTCTTCATTGGCACTACCCTTTGTATTTAGCAGCTTTTATGGCTGTCCATAAAAGCTCCATCATCCCAGCTTTTAGCAATTTCTCTCCCCAGCCTGGAGTATTTGCCACAGATCTCTCTCACAGTCTTCTCCCCACCCTTACCTGTGAATAAGTAAATTAATGCTGGTTTCTTCTGTTCCCTGTGTTCTCCAAGAGACAGAGAAGACAAAACCTCCTCAGATAAGCATCAAAGATTAAAAGTGTTCCTGGCAAACCTGAGAAGTTTGCCTGAACTCTAATAGTGCATTTACAGACATGGAATATGCATGGCAAAGGGTGGGAACTGGTCAAACGTAAAGTCTACCCCTAGCTCTAGCTGTGCCCTACACACCTCTTCTTTGGGGAGAGATTATTTCTGAGAGACAGTGGAAAGCACCTCCCCAGATGCAAAGAGAATCACAAAGCTCCTTTATAGACCCTGCACTTCCCTTTCCTGGCCTTACGGTGCATCCTTGTGATCCTGTCTGTGAAAAGCTATCACTCTGTCACATGAAACTCCCCACCACATCACAAAACTCTTTTTTTTTTTTTTTTTTTTTTTTTTTTTTTTTTTTTTTTTTTTTTTTTTTTATGTTGAGAACAGTATTATGTGTTGTGGATTATNTTTTTTTTTTTTTTTTTTTTTTTTTTCTTTGCAACTGGTAGGAAACAGGGGTCCTACCCACCGACTCTGTCTTAACCGTGAAGGGGTTTGAGCCTTTGTACACAAGCAGGGCCAGAGGCTGCGGAGCTGAGGGCAGTGCAGACCCTGAGAGCTGCAAGGCAAGCTGGACCAGTCAGATGTACCCCTGAGGGGACAGGTGTGGCCCTGTGAAGACGTCTCTGGAGCTGCAGGGCTTGGACTAGAGACCTGAGAAGTTGAGGGAAGCATACTTATCTGTTCTAATTAGGGAGAAAAGGCAAACAGCTACTACAAAGAAAATCCTGGTTGCCACAGGGGGTTGAAACAAAGGATCGGGCAGCTATTGACACTTTAAAATGTGTCACTTAATGTTGTGTTGAAGTGTCTTTTTTACAGCTGGAGAAATGATGAAACTTGATTTAACTTCCTTGTTATCCTGCACAGCCAAGAGAAAAGGCAGAATCCGTGCTGCTTTATGAAATAAATTTGGAAGATGATTTTGAGGAACTTCTGAAAGACAGTTCTTACTCAGAGAAGTAAACCAGGTGCTGTGTTCCTTTCCAGAAGTCTCCTGAATTGTTTGAACTAGACAGCAAACCTAAAAGAAAGTTGATGTCTTCTGTGCTGCCTTCTTTTGTCAGGGGTCTCAAGCTTTGTCTGGCGGAGACTGTAATGATCATGGGACTGATCCAGAGAACTGAGAGTTACCTGCAGCAACATTGATATAAACCAGCATCTCTGCAGCCCTTACATCAAGTTGAGTGCTTACATCACACTGAGTGCTGTTTTCACACACAGAGCAACCTCTCAATCCCCCATCCTCCTCCTACAGCATAAACCACAGCAGTATTTTTATCACATTAACATTTTACTGTAAAAAAAGCTGAAAGACGAGACAGAGTAACAAAGTATTTATGTCAAACAATGAAAGTTTGTTCTTTGTAAACAAAATGTTCCTTGAAAATGACACATGAGCCCGTAACTTCTTGTGTGGGGAGGGAGGAGGCAGAGCTGTCCCCAACATGGTGGCTCTGTAGGCTTTAAGAATTTGATGTTGTGTAACAGACATGGAAGCTATGGTTTTATGGATTTGAGCTCCTACAATCATGTAGTTGTATTAGCCAGACCTTGCCAACAGCACTTCAGGCACTTTTCTATAAAATAAAAGGCTTATTTTTAAAAGGCTTGGAGGGCAAATAAAGTGAACATAATAAAAATTACGGGGTACCTATTTCAGACACTAATAAACATGTAAAGATATTGAAGGAGGCAAAATTATTTGCTCAAGGGCTAAGCAAGTACAGTATTTTTGGTCATATAATGACTAAAATGAGTGTTTGAACAGCAGAGGCAAACTGGCTATGCATGCTGAGTTGAACAGGGAAGGCGCTTTTATTGCTGATGTTAGTGCAAAAATGCCAGGTGTAACATGTTGTTTTAGGGTGATTTAATCCAACTTCAAAGAAATGAAAACTATTTCCAAAGTATGATCTGAGTCTATAGCTTCATTTCCAGTTGATTAATGACAATTGTGCAAGACAAGTAGTAAGTAAGCTGCTAGGTGTTGAAAGAGCCTCATTTGAAGCAAAACTGGTGAATAAGGAGGTTGCTACACATATGAATCAGCAAAAATCAAAATCTTTGTGAATTATAAAAGTGGTGCTTTGTGGTTGTCAAAACTGAACCTGACCGTGAGGAATAGCAGATCTTATCCAGTGTAACAGGATAATAAAATTGCAAGTGAACCTGGGCATCTGCTGATGCAAACACAGTGTGAAAATTAGTTAAAAATACACCTATTCAAGTGTATGGGCATATATCTACCCCGGGAGTACTCTTCTAATTTCTAACAATGCTTAGGAAAAAATCTTGGTCCGACTATGAAAAAAATCAACTTATTGCTACAATGTATCTGAAAAATGAAAACAAGTAAATAGGAGTTACTAGAAAATTATGGCGAATGCCACAGGAAGCATTGCTCTGTGAGTTTATAGACTGTGCAGGTACTTGGACTGCTCTTGTTAAAAATACATACATCACAATTTGTGAAGAGAATAATAAAGATACATAACAGCTCCTGCATGGAGCTTCAACAAATTAGGCCTTTCAGCGCAGAATAAAAAGGATGGAGAGAGGATATGACAGAAGTTTATGCACAGATGATGAACAGGGAAAGACAATTAGCTATTACTCCCAATGGTGAGGACTCAGGAATGTCCCATGAAGTTATCTAAGAGGAAGTTTTCAGGAAATGAAACTTTTTTTCTCTTTCATCACACATAATTAAGCTATTGAGTTAATTACTCCAGGATCATGTTTATTTATTTATTTATTTTCATATTTATGGGATAAATATGACATATTTATATAAGCAATATAGAGGTGACATCAAAACATAGTTAGGCAAAGCAGAGAGTAAAACAAGTGGTATTAAAAATATTAAAAATATAGATCCAGACAGAGCCTCTGGAGGTGCCTAGGGGCCGTTGAATGCAGAGATGAAGACACAGTGTTTGGAAAGCCATAGGGTATTACTAGAAGATGATGCCAAGATTTCTGCTATCCTAACATAAACTAAAACCTGTTTCTGAGTTGAGGAAGTTACAACAGTATTTATTTTCCTATTTTTATAAAGCTTTTGTTTCCGCATTACTTTATGACCCACAAGAAACAATGTTTTGTATATACACAAGAACTTGGTGTCATTCACCAGCTTCAATGCTACCCCTTCCTTACAGATGAACCTTTGCAGATTCCAAAGTTGTTAAAACTTGTCTCTTGCTCCTCCTGCCAATGAGACAGGTGTTAAGAAAAGTGCAGGCAACAAGCCTGCAACTCTGGATTTATGCTCAGCCAGAATTCCATGCTAGAATTTCCCTCTCCTTCCCAAATAAAGCATTACATACATGAGCAAGCAAAGAAATATCAAGGAAACTAAAAATATCACCCAGCTTTAACACAGAATTTGTTTGGTTGTAAATGAAAATATTGTGGCAGTGGTGAGCAACACCAGCTGCAAATTTCTTCCAAGCATTTACAATTACTATGTATCAAACCAGGGTATTATTTAATGAAACATAGTTAACTATTCAAGATCTTTCTTTTTAGATTATATAAAGATCTTAAATTTCAGTGAAGCTTTTAATACTCTCACAGCGCCCTTCTGGCAAATNATGGAGAAAGGCTTTGAGGGGAAGTCATATGAGCAGTGGCTGAGGTCACTTGGTCTGTTCAGCCTGGAGAAGAGGAGACTTAGGAGGGACCTCATTGCAGTCTGCAACTTCCTGATGAGGGAAAGCAGAGGAGCAGACATTGACCTCTCCCCTTTGATGACCAGTGATAGAACCTAAGGGAATGGCCTTGAGTTGTATNGTGACCTGTCACTACTGGGGTTCCACAGGGCTCCATCCTCTGCCCTCTGCTCTTCAACATCTTCACAAATGACTTGGATGCAGAACTCAAAGATATACTAAGTTCACCAATGATAGTAAGTTGGGGAGGGCTATTGACTCCCCTNCCAGCCTGACAGAGTTCAAGAAGTGTTTGGACAATGCACTCAGGCACATGGTGTGACTCTTAGGGTGTCCTGTGCAGGGCCAGCAGTTGGAATCAATGATCCTTGTGGGTCCCTTCCAACTCAGAACATTCTATGAAGTCCAGCTTAATTTTCTAAACCTCTGAGAGCAAAGCCAAATTAATTTGTAATTTTGCAGATACACAAGTTCGAATTTCTAGTAATTCTTATCTATACAAATTACTAGATCAAGTTGAAATGTTATTTAAGTTCCTACAGATTAAGTTCTCTACTGAAGCATTTCTACTTCCAGAGACATGTCACAAAACCAGGCTCAGTACTAAGTTTAACACATAGAGCTTTACTTCAATATATAGTAATAAACACAGCATTTTCAGCAGTATTTTATATACTCAGACAATATTTTTTTCCCCCTACACATCCTTTTTAACACAGCATTCATTTCTGGTAGAAATTTTTGTCAGTGTTTTGAAAAGGCAAGATTCTTTACTAAGTTGTAATCAAGCATCATTTAACAGAAGTCATACTTGGTTGGATGCTTTGAGTGAAGTGCAGACTGTGTGAGGCTAACCTGAGCCTGAGAGCAACATCGGATATACTTTATATGTTACAAGCAAAGCCCAAGGTAAGGGCTTCTAGTGTTGATGCAAGTAATTCATGCCTGGCTGGCTTGGACTTTTTTCACAAAACCTTTCCTTAAAGATCGGGCTTAAAGAGTACTATAACAAGAAGAAATTTTTTTTAAAAAAATTTTTATTATTATTCTGAACATGTCTTGGGTTTTGTAACCAAAAAGAAAAAAAAGTTTGTTCTATTCCATCTGTTGAAACCCACTGGGGGAGGCGTTTTTTTCTTTATCTGCTGTAACTCCAGGAGGGAGGGTGCAACTGCTTTTATGATAATAAGCCAGCTGTTAAAACCAAGTTGGCCATTGTTTCTTATCTCTGCTCACCCTCCCATTCCCTTCGTGGGGATATCTTTTGTTAATGGGCCATTAAAGCTCACCAGTGACATGACACATTGCATAATCACATTGTGAGATGCTCTACCCAGGGAGGAGGAGCCAAACCATTTCCACCTAGATAAAATGAGCCACAAGTGTCACCAGTCATCCAGTGTTCCCACGGGACTCCCAGAGGAAGACTGGACTCATCTCTCGACCTTCTTTTCTCTACGGGACCATCTCTGCTTCCAACAGGACCACATCTACAACTCCAGGAGGGCTTAGTTTTGGACTGTTTCCAATGCCCTGACCAACAGCGTGTCAGGTTGTATTTCTGACTCTGTCAGGGTTTTCTAGGATTTCTTGTTTGGTTGTTTGCTTGGTTATTATTCTGTACCACAAAATTAGTATTTTTTTATATATCCTTAGTAAAGAACTGCTATACCCATTCCCAAAATCTTTGCCTGACAGCCTTTCAGTTGCAAATTTATAATAATTTGAAAAGGGGGGCTTACATTCCAAGGGAGACTCCAATCTTTCCTGGCAGATACCTGCCTATCTAAACTAAGACAGAACAACAGAGCTCAATTGCCAGACAAATAACAGGTAGTGACAGATGTTCATATGGCAAGTAACTCTGATTTAAGTCACTCTTTATACTTCCTGCTAGATTACTTTCTCTCACAAAACCAACTTTAACCCCCACTTGCTTTGCACTGCAGCAGTGAAATCAAGGCTTTTTCAAAGGAAAACCAAGGATCTTACTTCTATCCTGCCCTTAGCTGCCTGATGCCCTTGTTATCCCTATATCTGGCTACCCAGATCAATTTTTTATTATCAATTCATTAGCTAGTTTACCTATTTCTTGTCTTCCAAGTTCAGGCCTTCTAAGAAGGTCTCTGAGGTTTGTTCTCTAGCCCCGCCTCATCCTTGAGAAAGTCTATGGGAGATGGGTTTATCTGACTACTATCCGAACTTTCTCAAGGTGGTGATTTCCTCCGGCTGCCAAGGCTGAGGAGCAGTTTCGGAGCGCCCCGCGGGACTGATTTCCCTCCGGGACATGTTTTCTGCCAACACTCGGGAATCAATCCCGGCGCCGGGCCTTATTTGCAGGGTACTGGGTCCGATCCGCCCCACCCGGTGCTGACGGACGTCCCGGGCGGACCCGAGGGCGCTCCCGGGAAGGGCACCGTCCCCAGGGCCTCTCCGTCCGCGGCCGCTCCCGCCCCGCGGGCACGGCAGGGCAGAGGCCAGCCCCAGGTTCCCGCTACCGCCTCCGCGGGCGGCTGGAGGAGCGGGGCGAGGGCAGGGGCGGGCGCGGGCGGCTTAAAAGCGACGGCAGGTGAGCGGGGAGGGACCTTAAAACGCGGGGCCGGAGAGGCTGCGGCCACCCGCTCCACAGGCGCCAGCGGAGCAGCGCGGGGCGCCTATCGTGTCCCCAGCCGTGCCAGCTCA
>VXBB01010194.1:894983-928589 GCA_013399915.1 Illadopsis cleaveri | reverse complement strand
TTTGGTTTATTACAAAAGGTTTAATTTGCACAATACTCAGCCTTTAGATTTTTGCCTTGCAATGAAAAAATTACTATCATTGAAGGGGTTAAAGGACCTATCCCTGCAATTACAAGGTGCTTCATGTAGAAAGGTTTCCCTTGCAATAATAATGAATCATCTCAAAGTTCTTCTAATAATTAAAAATTCCCATGGCCATGAACAAAAAATATTATTTTACTACAATACAATCACATCAGAAGAACAATCTTTCTATTACAAGTTTTGATCTACACTGTATCTTAAGTTAGAAGAAAGCATAATTGCCAAAACATAAACGGATCCCTCAAACACACCCAATTTGTTTAATTTGTACTTAAGTCTATTCTAACATGGAATTAAATTTCAGATATATGTGTTCACAGTTTGCAAGCACCTACTCAAATGTTTGGTTGTTTTTTTGGTTTTTTTTTCATTTTGTTCAGCTGAAAGCCCAGTTTTTCAAATCAGAAACGTTTTCTCGGAGTACATTTTCTCACAACCAAGGCTGATCGGTCCCTTAATCAGAGTACTTATCTTAAATATGCCTTTTTAGGATATTTAAGCATGAAGGCACTTTAAAGAGCTATGGCTTTTCTTGAGAGAAGTAAACAGGCTGCTTGTGCTTCAAATGTCCTGTGTGCTGGCTCCAAGAACACTTGATCTCTCTCTTAAGAGCCGATAGAGTGCCAATTGCTCTTTTTGGGACTGAGAAACTGAGTAGGACTACACGTCAACTGTAATAAAAATTAACCCACTCTGAAGACAATGCAGATGTATTTTCAAGTTTATTTTCATCTGGTAAAATTAAGCATTTAGACTGACAACACTGGTTATGCCCTACCTCAGAGAACAATCTCAAAGCAAACTACAAAGCCACAACCTTATTAAAGAATAAGTGAAAAGCATTTCACAGGCATACCTATGGAGCCCTACCAAATCCAAAAAAACAGCTGATGGAAATTTAATCATCTCCAGTTCTACAGAATATTCTATCATGCAGTAGTTTGCCTCAATTGCACAGCAAAAACACTTCAAATTAATACTAGATGGAGTATGGTTAGTTTACTGGATGTCTGGGAAGTTTTTAAGACAAAAGCCAAGAGAAAAAATCTCAAGACACAGCAAACACCATAAATGTAGCCCTGAAGTCCCATAACAAATCATAAGACTAGCTGATAATTTTTTCACTTTGAATTGACACTACTGAAGATGTTGAGGGATTCTAAACTTTCTCTTGTACTTTAAGGACAAGCCTAATTTAATGTCTAGACTGATTTCTCCATTGGTCTGGTGGATTTCTCCATAGTCTGGTGTGTTGTCATAAATACGCTTAGTCCAAAATCATCACCACAGGAAAGAACAGAGATGATAAATTCACTCAAGGAGTGAACCAACAGCTTGGAATTTGAGCTTTCCTTTAACAAAAAGCACAGAAGAATTAGCGAAGGAAACAAAAGAGACAAGGTGGGCAAGAGGCATAAAAGCACAGCAGGTATCACTCCAGGCACAATTTATTTTATACCTCAGTTTTTCATGTTGCTCAGAAGCAAGGAAGTTTCAGAAATACTGGTCACAATAAGAAAGGAATTTGTTCCTAAAAACTAAATGTCAGACTCATGGCTCAACAAACTTGGCAGAGGATTTTGAAACAAACCTTCCTCCTGCCTTGAGGCAGTAACTGCCTCCCAGCTCTAAGGAAACGGGGAAGTCCTCAACAGTCCACAGGAGACTCCCACAGGACACAGTCTGACAGTGAACCAAGCAGAGTTATCCAACCAAAGATAAAGAAAATTTTGTATTTATAGGTAAAGGAAAAATAACACTTCACAGCCTTTCCCCCCACCCCACCTTTCCCCCCACTTTAATCTTCTTCAGTGAGACTAAAATAAGGTGAGACTACAAAAAGCATTTCAGTTTGAAATTCCCCCTAAACTTTAGATTCACAGCTCTTCATTCCATTTCCTAAAGACAACAGAAGTTAAACTTAAAATGTGACAGTGTCAATACAAGCTAATAAGGAAAATTAATTACACGCATACCTTCAAGCGCTCATTTCAGCAAAGCCCCTGAAATTTGTTTAGGAATACACCATCAGAACAGGTTCCAAAGCAAAAAGGTACATGCACCTCACAGTCTTTCATCCATCTTGCATTTGCTTCTCCCTAAACAGCTGCAAATGTTACAGATTTCAGAATAAAAAGGACTGACAGACCAACAAACGGGGAATAAGCCTGCAGTTCTCTCACACACCTCCTTTTACATACAGACACTGGAGCACAAGAGTTATGGCCGTGCCAAGTCTGACAGAATGACTCCAACCAGGTGCTCGCAGTTCCAGTCTGGAACTTGTTAAAGAGCCTGAAAGAGCCTTTTTAAGAATACAGGGACACATAGAAGCTTCATGATTTTTCACAAGTACCTGGAATGAGGTAGACACTTCCAAATCTAAAATTTAAATGCCTTTAAATCTTCCCATTAGTTCACTCAGAGCAATGTAGTAGTTAGGAGTTATTTCAAGAGACTGACTACCACACATCATTTTTGTTCTTCAAGGATGTTCAGCATCCACCAAGAAAGAAAAGCATGTTTTTCATAATAATGTATGGCAGTTCCGTGGAAGCCTGCAGTTTCCATGCCTGTCTTTTACTGATGAATTCAGAAGTGTACCATGTTGTGCTAGGTTTATGATTCCTCATTCCTAAAAAGCCATATGGGATAAAGGGAAGCCTCACAGAAAAGGCAAGCACTATGAAGTATCAGCTTCCTAAGTAGGAAGACTCTCGTCTTAAAATAACTATGCTTCTGTATGCCGTGATGACAGAAGGGGATTTCTTCGCATTTTCCAGAAACAAAGGAGGTGTCCACAATATGTCCAAACCCCTGCCAAATGAATATTCACTTAACTGGGATTCCTATTTCCTTTCATTTCTGTTTTACACATACGTTAATATATTGCGGTTCCTTAATCAATTCAGTGACACCTTTCAAGGCAAAAAACCTTTATGAGAACAATTTTTAAAGACCTGAATACAAATTGGAGTGTCAGATAGAACAGGGATTAATGAAAGTACTGAAAGGCAAGTGTTTTCAAGAATTTTACCTGATATTCAAAATAAATTTTTTCACAGTAAAGGCAAACATATTTTTATGTTAAATCCTTACATAAGGTGTCACTAAAATCTTCAAATGGTTGAGACAGCCTCAGAGTGAGCTTCTTTTAATCTTTCAATTAAAAGCTCCCAAAGCAAATCACTCCTACTCTTAATAATTAAACTCCTCCATATGGCAAGTAGGCTGAGCAGCATCTAACAGTTAACTTGACAAAGTAATTTGTGACATTATTTTTCACTCTAATTATTTAAATAAAAGTTGATCATTATAGCACATCTTTCCACTAAAGTCATAAAAAAGAAAAAAATCACAACAAAAAACCAATCCACCAGATAAAATTTTGACAAAAAGTGTAGAATACCTTATCTTCTAACCACAACAGTAATGTTATTTAATTGTGCTTCCTGAAGAGGAAAATGTAATGCTAATGACAGGAGGGCAAAGGAAGGGGTGCAACAGGAAAGGAAATTCAGAACATTGTTGTCCCCAAAGATTTCGAAAATGGTTCACATTAGGCTTTTCCATTGCTCTGTATTAGAAAGTCAGGTGACTTCTATAAACTCATGCAATAACAATAATTAAATTCATAGATGAAACTCCTAACTCCGAAGTCTGGTATCTGGAGTACTTGTTTCTGAATATAGGTGTAATGTTTAGTGACTGGTAACATTGCAGTTTAAGGCGGGGCGGGGGGGGGAGGGGGAATCAACAAAAGTCCCAAATTATTTGCAGATAAGCCACCTGAAAACTGCCATGATTCTTTTAAAATCCACTGAACACCTTCAGTAAAAAAATGACATTTCAAACAACTTTAAAATAAATCATTACAGCTTCAATACGTAACAAGCGATTTTCACATGAGATTCAAATCTGATTTTGTCACTACTGAAAAGTGTCCATTTATTCTGCTATTTCAGTATCCCTTCATACATAAAGATCAATTAGATTCCTTCCCCCACACAGAAACTCGATGAGACAAGCAAGGCTTTGATTTTTTTTCTTAAATCATCACTAGCTCATCTCTGCTTTCTCCACACCCACAAAAAAGCTGTCTAATTCTGAACTTCATTCTCTATACACTGGGAAAAAAAAAAAGAATATCAGTGAGATCCGTTTATTTAAAGTACTAATTCAGTCAAATAATATTATTAACAAATCAAGTGCTAAGACAGGTTTCTTAAAGCTTTTCTAATCTTTCCAAGATAAATGCTTCAAAAGAAGCAGCAGGCACTTAATTTTCTGATCATTTGTTAAGACATTCAAAACATCACACACTATCTCAGAAAAATATTTAAGAACTTCGTACCCAGATAAACAGTAACCCAAAGGAAAATATGACAGGAATTCCCTAGAGAATTAGATTTGATGACAAATTAATTTTGCTTTAATGTAACTGCATTAAAAGCAACTATTCCAAATCAGCAATGCTTGTTTAAAAAGGAAGTTGCAAAAACGGAGTTGAATATGTTAATCATGCCAAGGATCATTCTGTCAAGATGAAAATATCAGTATAAATACTTAATTTTGACTGATAGGAAATTAATTATTAAAATTACAATGCTGCTCTATGTGACTAAATAAAAATCAAGAAGATGAGTTCATGGCTTTTCCATCTCCTTCCCACATCCTCCCTGAGCAATTACACAGTTTGAAGGGAAGAGGAAGTTCAACAACGATTGTATACAATGGTCAAAGTGGACTGATTTAGAAGAGGAACTCCTGCCAACCCTAACAAAGCAGGACGAGAGGAAACTGGGAGATGCATCTTATGCAAGCCCCAAAAATCCTGTTTTTTCCTCCTTCTAACCTTACTTGTACTTCTATGATACTTACTATGCAAACCTACAAACACATATGGATGGATATTTAGTGTAAAAAAAACTATGTCAAATGTCTGATACTTAGTCTCAGCAACAGAAAGTCTCTTTAATTTTACTTATATTTATTAGTACAAGACCAAGAAGGGAAATACTTGAAGTAGTTTAAATCTAAGTTTTCTAATGATTTGGTAGTAAAGACTGTTTAATGCATCTTCAGAAATTTATGATGAACTCTGCATATTATAGTGATTATCAACACTATAAAATTATAATAGCTCCAAGAAAAAAAAAGTACAGACTTTTAAATATAACCTGAATTCACCTGGAATAAACACATCCTTCACTCTAAACAAAATTTAAAAGGACAGTCTTATTTTCCATATGCGTTTAGAAGAAACGTGTTTAGAAAAAAAGGATTTAGTGAATTTTGAGTTCATTTGTCAATAGAACATTCATTAATCTGATGAAAAAAGTTACAGATTTGTATTCATATGTACTTGGTGACAAGGTGCAACATATACCTAAGCACATATAACAACACACTTCTAACCTTTTTGTGTATTTTAGGTCTGAGTGATTCTTTACTGCTCTTCTAATGACTTTCTCCCTTTTCTAACAGCAGGAAGCTGGAAAAGATGCAGTATATCCCTGATTATATACTTTAATCTGCCCAAGAATTTGTCAGCTCTTAAGAAAGAGCAGCAGCATAGCATTTAAGCCACTTTCTTAATTTGGTCAGGAAATGAGAAAAGTGATATATACAGGCGACCTTCAAATGTCCGATAACATCTCCATGTGATTTCAAAAGCAAACTTGCTGGTAACCATTTTCTTACCAAAACCTCATTTTCTTGCTTAGAATTCCATCCATATTAACACATTAACCTGGAAGCCTGATCGCTAGATGCCTGGTGAAAGCCTATAATCAATATTGAGTGTACTAATTTCTATTCAAGTTTGGCTCAAGAGCTAGAAGGGGCACAAATCACTAAATTCCTTTTTGGAAGACAGTGTCTGCAAAATATAGCAACCATGATAAAACGGCTGATATTAAAAATTCACAATTTTTTCACACTAAAAAGGTAGTTCACAACTTCCAAGACTGAAAAAGGAGAAGGTAAGGAAGCACTGGAAAAGGATTTTAGCCCCTCTTTTTTTTTTTTTTTTTAAAGTTTAATAAATGGCATAGAAAGTTTTATAGATGTGAGTTTTAAATTTAAAAAACATCTGATACTTTCAGACAAATAAACTGAAATTTTCTAAAATTAGAGGAGTTTATTGAAGTCTAATTATTTTTATATAAAATTATATATAGATGTATATATCTTTAAACAAAGTTTTAATCGCGTCAGTGTTTCCTCTGATATATTTGTTTTCACATGTGATTCACAATCATATCCTATATCCATGAATCAGGCATGTAAGCATGACATTGCTGGCATTACTGAATTACTTCACTCTTCTACACCATCTGATCCAGTACGCATATTATTAACTGTTCCAACCAAGGAATCAAATTTAATCCTCTGTGAGCACCATCTGTAGCATCACCAGTTCCCTCACAGTTCCTGTAACAACATGTTGTCAAGATGTATTTATACTTTGAGATCATATCAGAATTATACAACTGAAACTTATATTAAAAAATGTAACATAGTTATATCTTCCTTACAATAAAGGAAGATTAAAATAAAGCACCAGGGCACTATTTTTTAAATATACCATCTGTTAGGATTCTAGCATTTGCATATTAACTTTGTCATCCTACATTTATACTTTCAGAAATACAAAGGCACTCAATGCATAGATTCACTTTATTTAATAACACCATAATGAAACACTTCCTTTTAGCCCCATTCAACATAGCAGTAATCTTAAGTATGTACAAATATCATTTTCTTTAAATAGTCCTATTAGCTTTTGTGAAAATTTAGTAGTACAGATTGTTGGCTAGTTAAGGACTATCCTACTTCCAGAAGCTTACGTGAACTGCTCTGCTGTTAGCACTCCAACTCCAGATTGCATAACTGGCAGTTTTGCTCCTACTAATATGCTGCTAAATATTTTTCTCATGATGAATTTCACCAAGTGATAAACCAGGCTGACAAATCTACTTATGGTGTCTCAGTTCACCTTGGCTTATATGATGGAAATTAGATTTAAAGAGCTTTTTAAAAAACTTGATCATATAAAGAAGAAAAAAAAAAGAAATAATTAAATAGTCATGCATCTCGGGAGATATCATATTATCATTAGGCTGTTGCTCAAACTTAGCACAGGTAGTAAGATGTACACCTATCAAAATGTTAGAATAAACCATAGCTGCACATATCTTGGATACATCTTGGCTGATACCATTCTGGCAAATGTATTTCTGGGCCCATAAAAACAGTAGCAAATGGTGTACTTTTCCACTAAGTATTTCATAGCTGTTAAAGTAGTGAATAAAATAGAAGGCAGTTCTTACACAATGATTACACACTGAGCATATACTCTGTGCATAAAGTCATGCACTGGAATCACTCAGAGTAGAAAAAGAGGAAACTCAGTAATGAAACAAGAACTCCAAAACCTAGAATAATAGATTTAGCTCAGACTGTTTAACAAAAGGCCCATGCTACAAACACATGGCTCTTGCCATCAAAATGACTTATATAAAATTTGCATGAAAGTTTAAAGTAGTACTATTCCACCTCTAGACAAACCTCAAGTCATTGCATACAGAATAAAACAATAAGGGAAACTCTACATTTGCTTGAACAGCATACCTTGTACAAATACTACTTGTACAGCTTCAAACACTGTCAGCTGCTTCCCAACAGCATGAGCATATCTGTGATGCAAAGAAGAGCCAAGTCAATAATTCCACACATGCTCTAAGGCAGAATAAGCCAAAGACTAACGCAAAAAGGATTTTTAATTGTTTGTGCCCCTGCTGTTCATTTCTGTCCCTGTACTATCTCCTTCCTGGTACCAACAAAAGCACATTCGTACAATCCCACTGCAGGAAGGATCAGGAAACTGATTCCGTCTGAATTTGTTCTCTAAGCACCTGCACAAACAATTTTGACAGCAAAGATGCTGGGAGGAAGAGGAAGCCCACTGAGAAGCAGAGAGATGCCCTGTACAGCCACAGTGCTGCTGCTCAGCCCTGGTACTGACACACACCATGCTACAACTGAATCCAGCCAGCAGCACGGCAGGGGATCAATGCACTGAAAAGATGGAAAGGAACAACATCTACACTACTTGAGTGGAAAACTCCACCTCCTTTTTTAGATCCTGGCTTTCACTACTAGGAGGTACAGGACAAGGATGTGTCCTAGACAACTTGTTGCAATTAACAACTATCAAGTGTTTTTCCAAGTTTTTTTCTAGTGTATTTTGTAGCCTAACAAAACCTAAAACAGACCTTTGCAATACTACAGCAGGAGACGAAGTAACAGCAAACTCAAAAAAACCTCTACAACCACATCTCACAGAACAGTTTCAAACTGTGAGCCAGTAATCTCACAATACAAATTTCTCCCCTTTCTCCAAGGCCCTCCCCATGAGCCTGGAGAAGTCACATCCCCAGGCACAGCCCACTTTGGCAGCAGTCAGTCCACATCATAAACAGTCGGCCTTGACAGACACCACATCCTTACAAACACACACCAGCAAGCTCAAAGTGTCTGCTAAGTGCACGCCTGCCCCAAACACTGCTCTAATTCATGTTGTACCTGCATTTAAGCTCCAGATTTTTTGACCCTTTTCCAAAACCTTGGCACCAGAACATGCACTAAGAACTAAATACACAAGACTATAAAAAAAGCAGCATAACAGAATCTGTCCCAAAGCTGACAAACTATGACACTTGGCTACACAAAGCCAAATGAATCTGTGTTTGAGAGTGTTTTGCTTTCCTTAGGGGCTTTTTAAAATTTTTATTATGGGCAGATAAGATGACAGCTTCCTGAAGAAAAGAAACAGACAGACATACTTAAGGAAAGCTCAAAGGAAAGAGCAAGAAAGTACAAAGATCTTTTATAATTTAAGACTGTGACAATTGAAGTTATAACCAATTGTGAAAGACCAATGACATTAAGTGATATTTAATCTACTCTTAAGTCCTCATTTAAATCCCATTGTATCTTCTTAACACAAACTGGGAAAAGTCAAGAAGAAATGAAAGGCAGTGTGCTTTTTCCAGATGATGACACTTTTACTTCTGAGATTCATTACAAGTACTTTATGACATTTATACATATTATTTATTTAAGCATAAAATTTTAGTGTATAGTTTTGTCACATAAGAATTCAAACACTAACACTGATTTGTGTCTACCATATTTGAAAATACTAAAGCATGAAAAATAGTATTCTAGATTTTTTTTTAACTCTCCTGGACACATACTGCAAATGGAGCTGTATCTCTTGCACTGCACTACCGAAGGTTCTGCTGCTGCTTGCTCTCCCCAGCAGTAGTAGGAAAACGGGCACCGAGGCAAACTGCAACAGACAAGTGTTTCCACTACATTACCTCCTCTTAATGTATCAAGTATCAACACATACAGCCAGTCCATTATTTTCAATATCAAAAAGGAAGCAACTTCCTAAAGTTCAAAAAGCCATTTGCCCGTAGTTAAACATAAACAAAAATAAACCAGAACCATGAAAGATTAATTCTACTTCAATACATTCAATTACACTCCATTTTCAAAAACCACAGGAAGTTAATTTCACAAGAAATTAATTGTGATTCTGCTTCCCACAGACATACACTACAAATAGAACATATAGAAAATAACACTTTTAATAAATCGGAATTGTTTTCAAATATGTTGGGGTTTCTGTCTTGTTTTGTTAGACGTCCTGTTGCTGAGCTATGGCCTTCATAGGCAATAAAATACATCTAAAGTTCTTCATTCATATCTCTGAGAAACAAGTTTCTACTATTCTGCCTTGTAATTTCACTTTGATTTAATCAAATATAAGGAACATACATACTCTAGGCTTTATCTCTGAGGTCTGTTCTCATGCCCTAAATGCAATACCCAACAAAGCTGACATCCAAAAAGTAACTATTCCATGTCAGTCACATCTATCAACCAGAACAAATGTTTGAATATTTTCTACACCAACACAGTGATTTGTAGCCTATAAATCTTTGCTTTAAATCTTTCTCTGTCTGTAACTATTTTAAAGCAATTTTTATACCAAGTCATCTGCTGGGAGAAGGAAGACAATGTTTTTCTATTCTGAAAAAATACTGAGCACAGTCAACATATCAACAGATATCTGAAAATGGGTAACATATTTATGCCTTACTGCCCATAACAAAATGCTACATTCTCTATTTGCACTACTAAACAACAAAGGAAATGGTTTTCTCCCTTCGTTAACTTAATTTCTTTACTGAAATTTTAATTTTAACACATACAAGGTAACACTTGAAAAAGTTTCCAGTTACTGGGAAAACGGAGAAACATTTAAAAATCCTCTTTTGACATTTAAAACTTTCACTGAAGTTCTCTTCGCACAAGTGAAATTTTACTACCAATGTCAAACCAAAGCCAGGTAACATTCCTCTAAAATATTTTTAACCTTACTCAGTTAACACTGTCAATATGCTCAGAAAAATTTCACTCCTATTCAAAAATTCTCTCTAGAGAAAACACGCTGGAGACAGATCAAAGAACAGCAGTATTTGCATAAGTGACAAAGATGAGGCTATCATGAAGAGAGAACCCAACTTTGAAAACCATGGCTTTAATAGTTTATTTCGAAGTGGTATCATTGTAAATTGAAAGTTTAGTACATTCACCATATTGTAAGCAGATGCAGGTTTTCTCACTTCCTTTAGCTATGATAACATTACACACAGCCGACACCAGACTATGCTACTGACCCACTTTCCTACTAGCTTAGTAATAATCAATTAAATTCTCAATTTGTCCTTCCTTTCTTCTTTAAAATTTCAATTTGGTATTCTTAATTTTGTTTAAAGGAGAAGGTATTAAGGGAAAAGTCTTCCATCCAGGCATGTCTGAAATTCAATTTGAAATCTTTCTTTTAAGCACGTCTATAAATTTACTTCTCTCAGTGTTTGGGAGCTGGCCAAATTCTGCGTTCTTGGAACGGTGACATTCCTGCCCAAAGCACAGATTTGACATTCAGTGGTTCCTTTTCCATCAGCATCTATCATCTCTTTGCAAAGGCATATCCCACAATAACAAGTATGTCATCATCATTTCCTCCCCAACCCCCTGATACTGAGGGCTCCAATTCACAAAAAACAAATAAAAATGTCATCCTTATTTATGAAATCTTGTATCCTCACCCTATTTTCTTAGAATGCTCCCAGGAAGCAATCTTCAGTAAAGAAGTTGCTGACACAGCATGTTTTACATCTCAAAGTATAAAGTAAATTATAACATAAGAAGAAACAAGGTAAGGCTGAAGACCCATGGGAAATCCTGATCAAATCCCAAAGAGGATTACTTGTGCACAAGTTCTGCTTCCTTTCAACATGTATCTTGTGTCAATAGTAAAGAATGTCTATTCATTCATGCATATAAATAAACTTCTAAGCAATGCCTTGGCAAAATCTGTATGTTTTTGCCATCACATCAGTCAGAACCAATACATTGTATACAATGAAGAGAGACGACTTTCAGTGGAACTTAAGGCATGCTAAGAGAACAGGGTGTCATGCATTGGTATGCCTGTAGAAGCCCAGAGCTTGAAAATAGGGCAATAACCATCCAGAATAAAGAATTCATCTCAACAAAAACAGGCATGTTCAGTCCAGAATGAGGATTTCTGTAAAGCTCCACTATGTTGTATGAAATTGCTTTGCATCTTGCAGTTCTTAAATAACTACATTTTACACAAGGAGACATTTTGTATGTACAGCCTTACAAAGGAAAAAACTAAAAATCTACCTACATGGCCATGTCTAGCCCCAAATAAATGATAGTCCACACTTTCAAGTGAGATCTGTTGCAAAAGTCTACACATTTGTCCCACAGCTGGAGCAAAGAAACTCCCTACAACTGCCAGTTCTCTAAAGTTCCAGTAAAATTCCATGTTGTTTTGGTAAGAAGCCTCACCTTTGCTTTCAGTGATTTAATCATTGAGACATCTGAGGATGTTCTCTGGGGATCAATATATTTAAAAAGTTTTATATGCCTTATGACATCTACCAAGTTTTAAAATATTTTGAGAAGAATTAGCAATTCTCCTGTGCAGAAGGAAAATGGAAGAAAAGACAGGGTTTTTTCAAAAGGTTTTTACAAGCCAAAAAAGTAATTAATGAAAAAGTGTTACATAAGTTAATGCACTACAACTGCAGTCGTGATCAAAAATAAGATTCAAGATGATGTTAGCTAAGTTGCAGTCAAAAGCAGGGGGAAGGGAAAGAGAAGAGTATGGAAATAGTAGAAAAGTAGAAGAAAAAGAGACAAGATGGTAAACCACCAGTTTTATTGATCTACTTAACAGCAGTGTAACAAAAGCACCTCTCAAAAAGACATTCAGTGTATTGCAAAAATTATTTACAACCCTAACCTTCAACTTTATCCATATTTTGACTGGAAAGCTGTAGAAATGATTGCATATCTGAAATGCACTAATAAAGAGAAGCAACAAAATCAGATAAATTGAAGTGGAATTAATGCAGAATTAATACAACCAACACCCTGAAAAACCCAAATCTATCTCAATAGAGTTTAGTTCATAAAGAAGTTCTTCTTAACATGAAAAATACTGAGCTCATAGCTCATTTGTTTGTAGCTACCCACAGCAACACCTTACAGAAGGTGCAAACTCTGAAGCAAATTCAGGACTTACACAGAACATCGAAAGAATTCCAACCTTTTCTGAACAGCATTAGCTGTTCCATGGAACTGCAAACTGAATTTGGACATTGCCTAAAGGCAGGCTTTAATGCAATCAATCAACCAAAAACTAGTGTCTCACACTTGCCAGGAGCAGCTTACCTAGTAAGCAGAGTAAAACTATGAACATTTTTAAGTAACAGTACTTAATCAGTCTCAAGCAACAAACTAACACAGAGAAAACAAACACTGCTTAAGTTTACTAAATGTACTGGTGTAAACAATCACAAGTTTCATTGGGCTTTTAAATCCACAGCTTTTGGGAACACAGAAGTCAGCAGACAATATAAATTACTGGCAGCAAAATTTAATCCCTGCACTAACACCTTTCTTGTTTTTTTTCCCCCAAGAAGAGGAATTATTTCAACAGAAAAACACAAACTTACTTACACTTGGGATATAACAAGTTACAACAAACAAACTTAAACTCTTGTGTTCTTTAAATTCCCTTGTTTGATAAAACACCATATGGTTATTGATTTACTGATCCCTTACAAAGGTTTATCTGTTGTAGTAAAACCTGATTAATAAAATTCCTTTAGCTTGGCAATTAAAATAAATATTACACCACTACTAAAAGCCAAAGACAGAACTGCAAGAGCACTAGACTGAGGCAAAAATTAAGGATATTACATTCCAAGTATAGATAACCAAAAATTTACAGAAACTGTCAAACAAGTAAAAACGCAAAAAAATTCCACAACTTTAATAAGAAAAAAGTTGAGAGCCAAGAACAATTTTTCAAATTGCAGTAAAATTTTGCAAATACATGCAGAGACAATAAAAAAATCTACTTTACTAAAAGTACAATCTATGATGCTATCAAAGCACCGCCTTGAAATGAACCATTCCTTTTGCCATCATTTACATGTGCCTTTCCAGGCCAAACAAGAATAGGCAATTCCATAAATGCAGACCAATAAGGTGACAAATGAAATAACTAGCTCCAGAACATGAATTTTCACAGCTTTTTACTCTAAAAGCTAATATTCCTTTTATTCTAAAAACAAGTAACAACTAATTCCTGCCTACTCTCTACCATATGCTCCCATATACATACCACATGCTACCATACACTCCATATACACTTTTTAAAAAAAACCCTTTAATAAACAGAAGCACATGCTTTTCTCACCTGAATGAGCATTCTACCTGCAAGCCTATTTGAAATGGCTCCAAGAAAGAGAGAGCAAAAGGGTAAGGACTTTCATAAAGAGAGATAATATTTTATATGCTTTAACATCCACTTGCACTTTTCAAATTAGATCAGCATTTGTCAGAACTGTATACTTCTACACATGCACAAAAAAAAAGTACATACATGAGCACAAATAAGAGTGTATATAATTGCTAAATAGAAGATATTTGAGGAAACAAAAAACAAGCAACTACAGAAAATTAAAATTAAGACAAGTAGGATTTTTGCCCCATTTTTCACACAGACATCTTGATACAAATGGTATCTGAAGATTTACATTTTCTCACAATACTTTTTTTATTCCCATATATATATTTATTATATACATAACAAACCACATAATTATATGCCAAGTTCATATAACAATACCTGAGGACAGGCCCATTGACCTACATATGAAAAACACCTGCAGTAGCCCAGTAAAACCCAGAAGGGACAAAGAGTTTTTGAGAACAGTTTTCTACCTTGTTGAAAATAAGCCAGATGGTAACTTAGAAAGAACAAACCTGGACAACAGTTTCATGTAACATTTTTCCTTCAAAAAATGCCAGTTAGAATTTGTTCTGTGATCCCTATTATCTTGATCCAATCCTAAGAGTGCCACCTGCATGCTGCTCTGCCTGCACACTGTATATGAGTCTGATTAATCTCTTTCTGCAGTGTAGCTAATTACCCACCCACGTGAAGATGTGGCTGATAGAAGCCACACCTCAGAGAGGCTTCAAGCAGAAACAAGGAAATCAGGTCAAACATACAGCCATGTCTGCTGTATTGTGCCTTCCTGTCACCTCTGAGACTCCAAACTAACTCAAAAACCTCTCTCTTCTCATAAGCATTGTCCCTACTCTGATCAAAGCTCCCCGGGGTCCCTTGCACAAGCACAAAACAGGAGAACAAACGGCAGCACAAGCTGAGGCTGCAGCCTTTGGTGTGTCATTAGCTAATCAGGAAGATAACAGAAAGATGATTTCATAAGTCAGTTTTGAGATTTTCTGTACGGGTGCAAATATTTAACTTAGCTTCCACATGCCCCAGGCAGGACTTGCAAAGTGAACATAATCACTTTTAGCACCTCACTGAGCAGTCTACAGGGAGAACCACCACCCTGTGGTTTTGCACGCTCAATTCACAGCCAGGAAAATACTTTCCCTTTTGTTAGGGGACAGAGACAAGAAATGTGTTGAAACTAAAGGAAATAATATCTCCATAATTGCATATTCAACTGGAGATACAGTAACTCACTAGAATCTAAGCAACATTACCAAAGGTTTGTGCATACATGTGCATAATACGTAAATAAAATATTGTTTCCTAATAGGAGTTAACCCCCCAAAAATGTGATACCATTCATCATTTGATATGTAAAATATTTTAGCAGAAATTAGGAAAATTTTGCTTTGTTTGGATCCACAGGAATGCTTGGTCACACGGAGCCAACAGATTCCAGACACAATGTCCTCCAATTGTTTGCTACTTCAACTAACATGTTTACCAAATATGGGAAAATTACCCCTCCCCGTAATGGGCCCTCTTTAACTCAGCCTACCAGAGAGCCTTGAGTTTTCTTTTCCCTCATCAATACAATAAATACTGCATCAATGTGTTCTAGGAGAAAAACATTCAGTCCTGTCTGAAAGATGTTGACTTTGTTTCTTGAAGGTAAGCTAGTATTTTACCTGTAGACAAATTTAACAGCCAGTAGATCATACAAAATCTTATCATAAGCTGTTGTACTCAATAGAACTTGTAAAACCAAACAAAAGACAATTTTCAGAGACAAGATTCAAATGCATCAGAGAAATATTGAACACAATGTATGGAGCACTTCTTTTGTACTCAGAGGCTTATAACCAGTTTATGCCTCAAACAAACACTGACTTCCTTTTTTCCTGCTGGAGAGCTGTAAGTTCAATTGCAGAAATGACACCAAGCATAACAATCTTCTTCCTTCCTTCTGAATTTTGCTGTTGGCAAAGGAAAACATGTCAGCAGAAAATACCACTCATGACACTTTGCAGAGAAATTCAAGTCTGTGCTGCAGAGGGAGATGTGGAGGGAAAGAGGCAGAACAGCTGACCATTGCTGACTGGCACACTAAGTCACCTGAGGTAATTAAGCATATTGGAATGTTTTTGAGAACTTCTTACCAGAAAGATTGCTAATTGGTGCTAACTCCATTAAATTATTTGCTTAATAAGCAGCTATTAAAAGTTGCTAAACAGAGAATAATTACACCTTCCTTGCTTGAGTACTGCATACTGCTCTGCTCATCTCTAAACAGAATAAGTATAATTTCAAAGGAAGAAAGGGAAAGTCTTCATATGCAACAAGCATAGGATAGAAAACAAAGTGGAAAAAAAACAAACCAAAAGCATACAGTAGAAAATAAAGTTATTCTCCAGGTCAGTATTTTGAAAACCTACTAGCTAAAAAAAAAACCAAACCAAAACAAAACAAAAACGACCAACTAGATACAAACTGCCTTTACATAAATGCCTTAATACACAGTTACGATAATGAGTTCTATTGATTATCATGTCCAAGACACCAATTTTTTTCCAAGTGAGATCTACATGAACATAAAGCCATGTTTATATTGGGTAAGATAAAAATCAAGCAGTCTGGAACACATCTTCATAGTTTAGGACACAATGCGATTAGTAATTGGGTTTTGTTAGGAATTATATTAAATTGCTGTGTGCTAGACTTCTTGCAATACCCTTTGTCAAGCCCCAGGCAGATGGTTATTTCAAGATATTAGATAAGCTATTTATTTCTTTGAATTTGTAAGGTAATGATTAGGCTGTTAAACAAGGTTTTAATCAGTTACTTGTGGACCAGTGAGTGGGGGAAGTACACAATAACATGCCAAAAATCCTATTTGCAAATAGCATCAGTTTTTGTCTGACAGAGCAGTCTCTGGAAAAAAACACAACTCCATAAAGAGGCTCCGTGGATTTCTACATTACATCAGCATGGATAATAAACATGGCTTTTTGCTTACAAAAGCAGACACCAATATTTTAGTTAGAGTTTATGCCACAGGAATTGAATCCTCTGTCCTATCAGGAAGTGAAATTTTAGCAATATGTTTCTGAATAACAGATGACAGCGATAGACGCTCGATAGAAATGCAAGTAAGTTAATTCCTTTATGAAAGCAGTAAAAATAGTGCCCAAGACCACTTTATTCTGAATACAATATTTTGATAGTCTGAAGATTTACAGTTACATCCAAAATTTGATTCCATCAATTCATTTCTTTAAAATGGGTTAACAGAAGAATACGATAGATGCATCCTCCTTGTCTGTTGGCCAAGTCTTTGAAAGAAAACAAATAATTGTAAGTAAGGCTAAATTATGTACAGCAAAGTGAAAAACCTTTAGGGCTTCCCACAGCGTATTTTCAGTACTATTGATTTTTGGACAATCTGTTCTCATGCGTACACTAAAACAAATTCTGCTAAACCAAGTTTTTTTTAAAAAGCAAACCTACTCTAAACACAAAGGTGCTTTGTCAGTGAATTAGCTACGAACTTCCAGGCACGTAACAAAAGTATGCAAGAATATGCCATGAGTGGAATAAAAAATACACAATTTAACCTATCAGGCACCGTCAGAGTGGAAAATTTCAAAATCCCTGTATTTCTCCTATAAAAATAAACATAATTAAAGATGTTTCTTAATTTAGCATTTGTTTTGCTTTGTAATTCTTTCTTATACAGTTATAAAATTTGTACAGCTAAAAAGTATTATTTACTTACATGAACAAACACACGAAAAGAATGGGAAACAAGGAATAATCCAAAGTAACATTTCACAGCTTCCTGACTCATTTACTGCTGGGAACTGTGTATGCAACTCTTTAACCCTACACAAAACCAATCTGTCACCTGTATGTCTTTAGGATAGTATGCCATTAATGGCCAGGGTTTTTTTCCTAAACAAATGCAAAAATGACTCAAGAATTTTTACAATGGATTGTGCAGCATAGACAATCTTTGCTACCCTTCCCTGACAGACCTTTCCCAATCCATGCCTTTTTCTACTGGCAGCTTTTACTGAATTGCTCTATCCATGTTCAGCCAGTATCCATCTTCTACTGAACATTCATAAGGCCAGACGGAAAACCTTTTCTTAGTCACTCTCTTCTTTCTGGCTGGGCAACAGTGACAGCTGGTTGGGACATCACACACTGCAGCAAGTAGGTGCATGGAGAGAATGCAAGAGTTAACTTTGACATACCTTTTGCTGAAAGTTGACTATGCTACTTTTAATTATGGAATATTTCATATCCGTGGAACACTCAGTTATTTACTAGCATCACTATACATAAGCAAGGTCCCCATTCAGAAGTATTAACACTGTCACACTGCATAGAACAGTCTTTTTGCATATATTCAATGATACAGGTATTCAGTAATTGGGCAGAAATCACAAAAAGTCAAAATAAATTAAGACACTAATGCAGCCTTAACTAATCTAAATGGCTGTGCATTGTATTTATTAAGAACAGATTTCTCAAGTACTCACCCTCACATCATTTACCTTCTATCTGAACCGGACTATTTTATAAACAATATAAAAGGAAAATCTGCACAGAAATCTACTTCTGGAATTTTTTTAACCCATTGCTTAGCAAGTTCCATTGGACATTCAACTGAGCAAAAGACCAAAAGTGAAGATAATGTTAGCTAGGCATCCAAAGCCAGAGTTTTCCCCAAACAAAACCAAAAAGACATATATATTTTTAAGATTACATGACAAAGTAAATAATTCTGTACTAGAAAAATCATTACTTCTAAAAATATTTAGTTATTAAAAGATTTGTGTATGAAGATCTGCCCGGAAGATTTCTAGAAGCCCTAATTACATGAAACACATTTGCTCTGTTCAGAATTACAGTGCAGAATTTAGGCATAAATGTTCATCTATTACAACTTGCATTAGAGAGAACAGGCAAGAGTTCCCGCAGATTCCAACATTAACCCAATAAAGTGAATAGCCACTCAGGAGAATCCTGTCAGATATTCCCAACAACTGCTAAAAGATCCTCAAACACAGGACAACTCCTAGCAAGCTGCAAATTATATTACCAAAAATTCTTGAAGATTCTGGGTTTTCTCTGTCTCTGTGATATCTTTCAAAGACAAGTCTATGCCATTGGAAAAAAAAGGCACTGCCCATAACTCTCATCCTTCGGACTGCAAAAAAAAAATCTGAACAGTAATAAACCACTCAGAGCAACTCCACGGCTATGGTAGCTTCAAATGCAGAGCAGGCAGCCCAGCATTCTGCCTGTGACTAACCAATCACAGCTGCACAATACCGAACAATTGTGGGCAAGCATATCACAATTTCTAATTTAACACAACATTCTGCTATGAAGTACAAAGTGTAACTTTAAGCTCCCTGATGCAATTAATGCAGAGGTGGAATTGTTCTTTCTTTTTTCCATAGCTCTGCTTCAGTCTTATCTACTAAGAGTTTTCAGAACCACGTTGGCTGATTGCAGTCTACTCTTTATTTCTGACAATTTACGAACATAGGCAGAAGGGTCTAAAACCAGGTGTGCATCTTATATGCCCCCCCAAAAAAGATCTAGTAAAGCAGTGAAATTCTTTCTGGAATCTACGGGGCATTTTCAGTTACATACTCTTGCAACCAGCATATTACAAGACCTACACAATTCCTGCATCAAAAGTTTAGCATTAGAGTAATGCTGTCTTTACGTTTTTAGTATTCCTGTTCCATTCTTAGCTTGGAGCAAAAAATAGGTGGTAAATGAAACGAGTTGAGAAGGCCTGTTAGGCTTGAGGTTCACAATCAGAACACATAAAATACGTACAGGATTTGGTGGGGTGAAGAAGGCAAGGCAAGACAAATGCAACAGGTAAGACATTTTAAAAAAAATTACCAAATATATTATGAAACATTACATCCTAAAAAATTGTTACACTGCAACTCAGACGAAGTTTGGAAAACAATTCAAAAGCTGAAGTGAATTCAAGTATTGCTGTTCTCTAGTAAATAAACCATCTACTAGGAAGTCTCAAACCTCCCGAAAGTAATAAATTATTGCTTAGAAGTCTATCAAACATGAGGAGAACAAGTTACCACCACTTCCCTTTCCCTGAGTAACATATTAACCATAGCTTTCTAGGTAGTATTACTGATTGGCTGAAGCCTTATCCTGCAACATTTTAAAACTAAATAACAGAGAAACAAAACTTAAGTGTACTTAGTAAGTATTGCAAACATAAATATCAAATTAATTATTCATTCTGTAGCATTCAAGAAACTTAAAGATGTTAAAGAAATATGGCAAAAATACCTGACTTAAAAACCATTTAAGTTTACAAATAAATATATATCCTTAAACAGAATAAAGCACTGCTTTTAGAATAGTTCTCATATAAAGGCAGGAGAACAATATTTTTTCCCTCTGTATCTGAACTAAGTGCCATCTTTACACTCAACAGAAATCTGACACAGTGAGCAGACTTAGCGGCAAGGTCCATATGTCCAAACAGCATTTCCCATCTCACGACAAAACAATTTTAATCTATTATGGAAGGAGCCCAGATGCTGACACCTCAAGAGACGTGAAATGAATCCTATCCCTAAAGATTCTGGTCAGTAACACCGTGGGTGTGCACTTCAACACCTCTGGGCCCTACAAACGCAACAATGTTAAACAACAAATGAAAATAATGTGACTAGGGGAAGCAGGAAACTGCATAGTAAATGCTACCCAAATATGCTTTTCCAACCACATCTTGAAGTTTGCATTGTGTGAAACACCAGCTCCCAAATGATGCTGCATCCTCAAAGTCCAGTACAACAACAACAGCCTTGGCATGAGCAACAGCCATTCAGAAAAGCCAAGAAGGAAGCAAGCTCACTGCTGGATATTTCCAGTGTGAGAAGTAACAGCTGCTACTGGTCTGGCTGCTTTCCTCTGCTCTGGGCCCTGTACCCCACCAGTAACCATTGCAAATGCTTCACCTAGCACTGCAAAAACAAAGCTTTCTGCCTGCCCTGCTAAATGCAAATCATTATTTCCCTATTTCCTCTGAAAGGAACAACAACCAAAAGAGAACTGGAGGATGCCTGAAAGCCATCCTTTGGATGGTGACGCCTTAACAAAAATAAAATATCATTTCTGATAGAAGGATTTAACCCATATTCAGATATTTAGGTATACCCATAGTCTTTAAAATCTTCAAGGTTAGGAATGAAATATTGAAGTTGCTTTCATTACAATTAAAACTCATATTCATTTCAATTGCCAACAGAAAAGTACAATTGTAAAATCAAGGGATTTTGCCTATTTAACAAACAAACTAGCTCTAACTTGTACTTTGAAGTAATCTCTGTTTAACAGCAGTTTGAGATAGGCCAAAGAAGTAGCAAGTTTCAAAATATTTCTAAGTGAGAAATCCAAGACTATCAGTAGAGGCTACTTCATAAAAAAGGTGAATGTGTCACAGACAATGGCTCATTATTCATGCAAACATTACAGGCGACTTAAAACTCTTGGGCAAGATGCACAGGGCAAGAACAGCATTTACCTTGCCCTAGCACTGCAATACATAGAGAACTTTGTTCTTGGTGTTGGCACCTGTACGTGACACCAAAATGAACATCAAAATTCACCTTTTACTACATCTCCAACTTACATCTAGTTCACACACTAACACTAAGACTCAGGAACTATCCTCTCCACTAGGTGCCAAACAGTGCTGGGGTTAAGCGGAATACTTCAGGAAAATTCCTTATATGCTTTAGCTCCACACAATACAGACTGTTCTGTAGTCAGGTGCTGAGGTCAAATTCACTACCTAGCCAAACAAAAAGAGCTTTGAAATACCCAAGCAGTACTATAAATGACAAGCTCTGAGTTGATCTTAGGACATAAGATGTTGCTTTCCATAGTGATTTACCACTGATTTTTCCAAGTCTCATTTGTGTGCAGAAAGCAACCAAGAATTTCATATTTAAGTCAGTCTTCTTCAAAATTTTGAATGCAAAACTTGCCAAGAAAAACAATTGATATTCTTGATAGTTAAATACATGCTCCTTTCCAGCTTCTAATCAGACTCTTAGTACATTCTCCATTAATATAGGAGAATTAAGGTTGTCCTTTATGATCATTCAAACTACAGCACAGACCTGGAAAAGCAAACACCATGTTCACTCCTTTAAACATCGTATTTCCCTTAATTTTTATGTGCACCAAGTCCTTGCTACTAGCTGAGTGTTTCACTTCCACTTTCGCTTTAATTGTGTATACCAACAAAATTTTGAAGGTAAACTGAACTAGACACATTCATGAAACATTTCTACAGTCAGTTTTCAGAGCAGAACCCAAGACAAGACCAGATAGTTTCACTTCAAGTATTCACAATCATATGAGAAGCAGTGAAACAATTCTTTTCATTCCAATAACCCTTATAAACCTTTGGGAGCTGGGCAGGTGGTAGACTGAATTAAAAAAATACAAGAGGCCACAAAGTCTGAGAGGTTAGTTATGTGCCCTCGTGTTCTACAAATAAGAGTGGCCTGGTAGTAACTACAGAGCTAATGCCTATTTCCCAAAGCAATTTGGATGAATGATCTTCAAAAATTAGTTGATCAACCTGCAAAATTGTCATTATCATCTAAAACCCTACAGCTGCCTATAATTTCCACCCATGGTCAGATCTGAAGGTAGAAGACCAAAGACAGATAGCAAGCCACAATATCTACTCTTTAAGCAGTTACACTATTACTGTATTCAGAAAACTCAGTTGGTATACTTAGTTCTCTGCCTAAAGTCCTCAAACACTTCACAGACCCCAAAAATACAGTACCAAACAACAAATGACCAGAATTAAAGAAGCATTCTTAAAACATTTTTACTAAAACATAAAAAGCATCTATTCAAATGAATAATCAACTATTACAGTCATATTTCAAGAATAAAAACAATAATTTGGGCAACAAAGCAATGGCTGTCTCGTTCTTTGGGTTTTGTTAGAATGTTAATGCACTGTTGACAGCCTTTTGGGCACAGAAAACTAAGTATGATAAAAGAAAATCAAAACCAAAAAAGTCATTGTAATTTTGCTGGCTTCTGGCAGGAAAGAAATTTCAGTGTTAGGAGACTGCAAACCAATACAAATCAACAGCAGAAACATAGTTCAATAAAATCAATTTTAAAAGTGAGTAAATGCCAGCAAAAATTTTGCCAGTCCTCGAACTGAAAACACCGATATTAGTTACACCTCCCAAAAACTAACCACATAAATTATGGATGCAGCTTACTGCAACATTATGACATTCTCCTTTAAGTATTTTACCCTTATTCTTTCTACTTTAGCAATCACTATAAACATTTGCACAAAAAGAAAAATGAAATGCTAATGGAAATGGCAACTATACTGTCAAATTGTTTTGTCTCAAACAACACAATCATACCTTGCAGTTTCATAGAAGATTAGAAAATACATATGAAATAGCCACCCTTAATCAAAGGTGTCCACCGAATTCAGTCTTGCCAAGGACTATCTAGCAGTAAGTGGTGAGGTACAGAGGGTGATGGCAACAACAACTTTTTCCCAAAACAGCACATTTTTCTTTTACAGAACAGTCCACTGTAATGAGATTTGTAGCTCAATTGTACCTGTTCATGCAGACATGTTCTCCCACTTCATCCTGGAAACTGGGAAGCAGGGTAGAGATATATCTATTTTCAAACAGTCTGCTGATTTTACAATTAATGCCTCCAGGTCTCATAGCATGAAAATAAGTACCAGTTTTCTTATAGTTGCCTGCTTTATAATACTCACTATTTCAGAGGCCTACCACACCCTTGCTATCTCCCTCCTAAGACTTGAAACCCATCTGGCTGTCACATTGCTTTTCCATCCCTTCTTCCACCTTCTTGACCTTTCAGCCCAGTGTTCATTCAACCTTTGCTTAGCTAATTTCAGCATATTATTCCAGCAAAAAATGAATCCAACAATTAAATAGAAATAGTTCAGTATGAGGAAGAAGACAGGCTGAAAGCCTAAACTGCAGTTGCCTTTAGCTTCTAAGAACTACAGCCACAGGCAGGTCTTTATTAATAGAGAAGTTCTACTAGCTTATCTTACACAAAAATATGTATACAAAAGCACTGGCAAGCTTGATTCAAGCATCTTAGCTCAGCTGGTTAGAGCATGGCTCTTGTAACACCAAGGTTGTGGGTTCATTTGCAGTATGGGCCACTTAGGGGCAGGACTCGATGATCCCTCCAGATCCCTTCTAACTCAGAACATTCTGTGTGCTTCTGTATCTTCTACATCCTTTCAAGTGACAATGATTAATATTCTATTTCTCTGTATTCATAATTTGTAGTATTTCTTCCTGACCAACATCCAGGCTTTTTTCAAAGAACAATCCACAATTGCTCCCAAAAATCTCAAGTATAACAGCTAATCAGAGATCCATTTAATCAGTTAAATAAACTCTAAGAATACACTTAATGATACAAAATCACTCATTAAAGTAAGCTCCTTTTTCTTTTTCTCCTTGCACCGCTCTTCTGCATGTCAATGCTACCATCTCATCACCCTGTCACACAGTACCATGAAATACTTTTAGAGACCTCTGCAAGCAACAGCAGCTTAGATTGAGTCCCAGTTCATCACCCCACTACATATCAAACTTCCAGCAATTTCTGATGCTCCATCTGCAACCATCTAGTACTGTGAAGATGCATCCTTTTTCTTCCCAGTAAGACAAAATAGTACCTGTGATTGCTCATCACTGTTTTGTAAGAAAACAGTGATTTCTGTGAACCTGATCACAGACCAGTTTGCACACAGAGATTCCACTCTGTTGGAATAAGGAAGTCTTACCACTTGTCAACATCAAGAGAAATAAGAGCCTTGACTACTGTTCATGGGATACTATAAACAGACACGAGGCAACATAAAACAAGTTTCCGAGTGCTTCCGAGACAAAAGAATAACACATCGCAGATGCATAGTTTCTTAGGATGTTTACTTAATAAACAAAACAAACTAGTTTTACTTGGATTCTTTTATAGTAGTGTTTAAAAGTAGTCAATTGGATGCATTTAGAGTTCAGATAGGTGGGGTTTTTTAGCTTTCAAACATGTACAGCCAAATCAGAATGGCACATGTTCTTACTATCCTGTATTAATAAAATCACATTTCATCAGTTTCACTTTACAGAAGTGAATAATTATGCCTGGCAAGCAATTTTAATTTTGAGATATAAACTCTCTTACAATAAATCAACAGGCAAAAAAAAAAAAAAATTAACTCCCGAAACAAAAGTTTCATTCCAAACCGTCCATTTTTCTGCAAGCTAAGTCACTATCATCTAGAATAACTAATTTCTTTAAGAAGCCCTACTAAAATCATGGCTCTACTGCTAATCTAAAAGCCTCTCTCTACAAGTGTAAAGGATAGCTGAATCAATTTTGAATGTCATTTTTCAGATTCACAGTTGGTAACATCTGGGTAAAACGTTGCTTTTACCTAAGTCTCCCTTACCTGCCTTTCTCAATTGCTATTTACTTGGCATGTGTGGGCTTCCACTAAAATGGTCAATATTAGTTTCCCCCAACATTTTTATCTCCTCACAAGATACTGTTTAGCAGCCATGCACTGAATTGAAGCAAAGACCTGATACTGATGAAAAAAAACCCAGCTTTCAGCTCAGTCAATTCCCCCAAGCAGTCCACCTCCAGACATGAGAAGTGAGCACCCAGAACACACAAAATAGGCAGGGAGGGAGAGAAGGCAACAAACACAAAGGAGGAGCACCACTTGCTGCAGAAACAGCCCATTTTAAGGTCAAGTTAAACCAGACACAAGACTAAAGCTCTAAAGCTGCAGAGCTACAGGTCCCCAACCCCGGCCTGCAACACTATCACTGTAAAACCAGTTGTGGGCAGTGGAGCCTCACAAGACCAAAACCAAAACATTACTTTACTTTAAATGCAGTCTTGGAATGAAATCCCAGCGAATAAATAATACAGGTTCATACACTGAAGTCAATGAAACCCTTTTCAGAGGCTCTTATCTGTATTTTAGACCAACATATTACTGTGCTGTTTCCAAAGTAACTAGAATATCTTCTACAGCACTGAGAGTTTCAGTAAATATATTCAGGGAACATGATCCAAGTATGAACAAGAGACTGAAGCAGCCAGGTTCCAAAAAAATACTGGCGAAGTTAAGTTTTTCAAATAAAAAATTAAAAGTATACTCTGGGAAAGACAGACCTGACTCTATACATTTCATGTGTAACTAAAATCCACCAGTAGGAAAGGATACAAATATAGTTTTCCTCCCTGACACTTAACAATTTAAATTTTGGAACTATATGATATTATATAATCTAATTTTCATATTTAGCAAAACACTAAAAAGTACTTGACACTAAAAAAAAGCAATTTCATTTTCACTTCAAAACAATTTTAATACTTCAGGCAATGAAAATAACTGAAGCCAGCAGTATTTTCACATAGACATACAATGTTACAGCAAGAAGCTACCTTGCAACCTTCTATATATAATAATCTAGAATTAAAACCATGGTAGAAGGAAGATTCCTACTCAAAGTAGCTACCTTTGATATTTGCTTCAAAATCATCACAGAACACCTGATTTGCATCTGCTTTTTATTTGTTAACAGTATAGTACTTCTTGTTTGTTGTTCTTAAAATGAAAATACTGTGTAGCATTTCAAAATGAGGAAAAACTAATCAAGCTTGTCATTTCCAGACTGCTAAACAGAAACAACATAAGATTCTTTTTATATGCTTTAGATCTAGGCATAAAAACAGAAGACCCACCTACTTAATGCATCCAGTGAGGGCAGAAAGGAAGAATGCATTTCCAGTAAAAGCCTATGGCTGAGACAAAAAAAATTCAGATTGACAAAAGTTATTAGTCAAAGCTTATAATTTCCTAGCAAAGCTCACTGAACATATTTCTACATGAAAATTGAGTATATGTAAAAGATAATCACTTACTAAGCCATCCACTCACTTGTCAAATGCTACATATATTAAAAAAAAACAAACAAACAAACAAACACACCACATGTCATTCAGGAGTTATTCTTGACAAATCTCCAGGGGAGCCACAAGGTGTTATTTACTATTAAAAATAAAACAACATTTGGGTGAAAATTTCCTTTCTAAATAACATATTTAACTTGCAGGAAAC
This sequence comes from Illadopsis cleaveri, assembly GCA_013399915.1. Lineage (NCBI taxonomy): Eukaryota > Metazoa > Chordata > Aves > Passeriformes > Timaliidae > Illadopsis > Illadopsis cleaveri. The sequence goes on along the minus strand of VXBB01010194.1, from coordinate 901,329 downwards.
TCTGAATTTAAGTAATTCAGTTCACAGAGCCACTAGACAGAACTGAGAAAAAACTGTTCCTTTATGTCTGTAACGTTATCACATATGTTTAATAATTGCATACAATTAACCCCTTCCTTTATTCTAAACCACTAAGTGAGAAGGAGCATTCAGACCACACTTTCATGTGGGTAAAGTTTCTCCTTTTAAGGAGAAAATACACAGACCGTAGAAAACCAAAATGTCTTCAGCAAATTTTTATTCAACAAAACCTTACTTTAATACTCTATCACAAGGTTTGTTTGCTTTTAAACACAGATTTAAATAGGTTAAGGTAAAGTACTGTTTTTAGTAAACTGTTCATCTCAGTTCTAGAAGCTGAGCACATGACAAGTTCTTACAAATGAACATTAACTACAGAAACACAGTACACACACACAAAAATCAATCAGGTATTAAAATTTTAGCTGGAGACAGTACCAGAGGGCTGGACTGCTGACAGTTTTTAAATGATTCATGATGCACAAGAAAAGGTAGGAAACAGAAAGTGTTGCCTAGAGGAAAAGGATCAAAGCTATCTTTGCATTCCTATAAATTCTGAGCTACTGCAGAAGTTAAGCTTCACACAATCCAAGTAGCCTCAACAACAATTCCAATTTACACAAGCTTCTGTGGTGCTGCTTACGGTTTGCAATACAAGCTGCAGTAACTCAGTGATGGGTTCCCTTCCCATCTCAACATCTAGGAACAGCTGGAGAAGAAAGACCCATCTGCAGTAGCATAATGCTGTCTGCATAGAGAGAAAATCTCCTGATATACTTAAAAATCTTGGCTAGAGACCACAGGAATAAGATCGATAAGGTCAGTGTTCTTACCTCTTAATTTGAATTCTGCTGAATCAAATGAGTCAACAGTTCTGAGTGCTGTGAGCTCAAATTCTTAATTGTACTGACAAGCACATTATCTTCAATTTCCAAGATGAATTTTAATTAAAATTCTATAGTACACCTCATTATACAGATTTAAAGACGCCCACCTCTACCAAGTCTTCGAAAAATGCCATGGATTTTTTGGATTTGAAGGAAAATGAGCAAGATCCAGAAGAAAGGGGCAGGGGGAGGAAAGGTATAAATAAAGTCTTTTAAGTTTGAATTGCTCAGAGAAATCAAGTAAACAAGGGCAAATTTTCTGACAATCATCACATTCTGCTTGTGCTGATTCTAAATTTTAACAACACATTATAATTTTATTCACCCCTCCTCTTTCAGATATGCAGTTTCCATAGTAACTGGAGATACTTAGTAGTAACCAAAGGCAGAATAATAATAACTTATGTAATAACTTAAAACTCACCTTGGTTTCTAAAAACATGTATATGTTTATTTTAGGACAACAAACATTGTGGTTATTTATTTTTTACACACTCCCTATGTGGTCAAGATAAACATCTCAAGTTCCTGTATTTTAAAAAGCCAGTTCCACAGACAGGATGTAACAGACTAATCCCAAAATCCCAATGAAGTCTTCCCTACCATCAGGAGTTCTGCAGTAAATTAGTCAACACTTAATGTAAAATAATACACTTTTGACTTCTGAAGAGTCTTTAACCATGCACTTAAAAATTAAAAAAAAAAAAAAGGAACATTAGCTTTCCCACATCACAGCTGTTTGCTGTGTGTTCTTCTCCCTAAATGCTGATTGAGAATGAATACTAAACACAAAAAAAATGTAAAGTTGTACAAGAACACAACCTAAAAATCAATTGGAAGGCTATGAAACTGCTTACTTCATACAAATTCTAGAACACCTCAGTATTTTTAGGTGATTTTCATAGTTGTAGTATCATCATGGGAAATCTTATCAAGATCAACGGCTCCTGTCATTGGGTGCAGTCCTCTTTTGACAAATATATGGCAGCTCAACCTAGCTATGATAGATCAGTATCCCTGGAGTTAGGCAGAAGAAAATGAGTCATGCCCAAGTTGTGCGTAGGCTCAGCTTGTCAGAATGGGGTAGGATGTCCTCAGAAAAGCAAAGCTGTCTTCAGAATGCTTACAGCTGAAAGGGCAACATAAAAACCTGCTGATGGAGACATGACAGAGTTCAAAAATTTCAGGAAGCAACACTGGGGGTATTAAGAAGGGGTCTGCTACATACTACTACTACTCTAACACAAGAAAAAAATACCAGCTAAATAATCTGTCTAAATCACAACACTGAGACTGAATCCTCAGAAGAGGTGAAGGAAAAACCTCACAGGACACCAGAAGGTGTAGAACACAGTGAAGAGTTACAATCAAGACACTGGAAGGCTGTAAGGTAAAAAAAACTCAACTAAGGGCAAAGGAAGTTACAAGTGCTTGATGCCTTATCTCTGAGTGGGAGTCCAATGCCACTCAGCTCCATAAAGGCCAGGATTTTTCCTGGTTAATTGTTTTTTAATATTTGTTTCAAAACTGTCTACAAATCCAGCCATTCACAGCTTTTTTAACTGTATCTCATAGTTAAGACAATGCAACCGCTATTGACTGAGCTATCAAAACACAGATCTCTCCTGAATTTCTTCTATTCTTCATCACTAAAAATACAAAACATGCTAAGAAATTAAAAACTTAATTTAACTGAGAAAGTAATTATATTTCAAAGACAGATGACTGCATTGAGATGCTATCAAAAAGTAAATGATAGCTTCAAGTTAACACCCTTTAGAGGAGACAGAACTTGAAATTTCTGTCCTCCCACCAGAAACAGTAAAACCAGATTACAAGGACAAAGAGAAGAAACAGAATTGCAAAAAACAAACAAGCAAAAAAAACCCCAAACCTGTAATGCTAAGTCTCCATCACTAGAGAAATCTACTAGCAGTTTACTAAGAAAGCAACAGAAGTTTCATAGCTCACAAACTTATAAGACTGGCACATGCCAAACTAGTCATGTAAAAGCATTTCGCTATGTGCCCAAATTCACCATCCTCTTGTATTAGCTCACCATACATGAAGGCTCACACACAGCCACCAAATTCCAAATGCATTATTCAAGCCCCAAAAAGATCACTGATGCAGTTCCACAGTCACCTTAGCAATGAAATTCTATGAACAGCTCTGTTCAGACTATCACTAGGCGCCATAACAAGGAAGCAGACCATCCTTGTTCCCCTCTCTTGACACCATGGTCCTCCCTCTTCTTTGCACTGGTGCTAGGCTTAAAGCAAGCCAGGAAAGAGTCTGGAAAATTCATAGTTTTACCTGTTGCCTGTGGTTCTTGTCACACTCCTGCAAGCCAAAGCAACATCATCACAACATTAGGGCAAGTCGAGTGGTACAAAGCAGAAAGGGAGCATGAAACTCCTTCCCTCCTTGTGGGTTTCCAGCAGTGGGATGAGCATGCCTACTCCCACTAGCTCTCTTGTGGTAACAATATTGTGTGCGTGGCCAGCTGGGGTCAACTCCAGCGAAAAAAGTCCCACTTAAACAGCCATCCACATTAGAACAGCTTAAGCAAATTGTAGAGTTGCAGCTAAAAACACATTTTCCAGAAACCTTCGCTTCTCAAATGCCAAAGTCTGATTAATTTGAAGAGTTCAGAGTGGCAAGACGGCTAAGTTCCAGAATAGAAATGTAATGAAAAGAAAAATCTTTGAATTACTAAAAAAAAAAAGGTTACATTACGTTGCCTATTGGTTCTTCAGTAAATACAATGCAGTGATGTAGTTAAAACTGGTCTCAAATATTATAAGACACAATTTGAGAGAAATTCATTAGCCAAATACAGGTGCAGGTTCTCTGTCGCACCCAAAGGCAGACAACTTAATCCATTATCATGGATTAAATTTTAACAAGAAAAGTATCCAAAATTATCCAGAATTACAAAGCAACTTAAAATTGGGTGAACGTGAAAATGTGAAAACCCAGTGTTATCTTCAAGCTTACAACAGAAGGTTCCTTAAAACCTTCTACCAAATTAAGTAGTGAACAAGCAGAGCCAGAGTGAATAGCAAACAGCCTCATGATGTTCCCTCCAAGGCAGACACAGTTCTGTTGGTCCAATTTTCATAATCGTGACTAAATACCTTCAAGCACAGTGTCACATGTTACATATTCAGCTGTCATTTAAAAGTACTGTTAAAAAGGCACACATACACAGGCAAGACAACAGTAATGATAATCTATATACAAAATTAAGTAAATACTTGAATATCTGATGAAATATGGCAAAAATTGAATCACAGGCTCTTTCCTAGTCCTAAAACTCATCACACATCCCTCTTCTGTCAAGTGTCTAGATTATCTTTGTCAGCTTCTTCTCTAAGCCAATAAAAACTTCTAATACTGGGAATCTGTTTAACAATCTACATAATTTGACTGTTATAGGTAAAAACTTTCCAGCCTATATTTAATCTAAATCACACCCACTAAAATTTACTTCCTCTTAACCTACATCTCAACCACAGTAACAAAAAAAAAAAAAAAAAGAAAAAAGCTTTTAAAAACTCCAAAACTCTCAGTGCTTCTGTGAACCATGTCTTACATACACAGCCTTTTCCACCACATCAAAATAAAACAATACTTTCATTAAAAAAAAAAAAACATAACTCATAGGTTGTGAACCTCTCAAATCACATTGCTACATTCCTCTGTACTTTTTGGATTTAATACTCAAAACTAGACAAAAAAGTGCAAACAAAAAGAAAAAAAAAAGCCTCCCGTAATTTAAACTCAATCAACATATCCAAGGATGGCATCTACTTTTGCCAGCTGCAAGTTGCTCATTTGGACCAATTTGTGACTAGAAGTCTGAATTATTTCCTACAGCTCTGCTTCTCAAACACCTCTATCTGAGCATCCCATAGCCTCTTCCTAGTGCAGCGTTTTATATTCAGCAGCTTTTTATCTTCTGGATTGTACTTCTCAAACCAGTCAAAATAACTGAATTAAAAGTTTATTCTGTTGTTCTCCAGATGAGTGTTGGCATTCTTTCCTAACTCAACAGCACTTTTACCTTTCAGGAAAATGATAGATAATATAACTAAAATCACTCCCTGAAGAAGTCATCTGTTTTTTTCTAAACCTTCAAGAGTTCTTCCAGCCTTGAAAAAAGTAGCTTAAAACTATTTGGGAGTTAGTTAGTTAGTTAGGTAGGGAAACAACCTCCATGACAAATTGAAAACATGTATTTATTAAGTGGATGAACACAGAACTATGTTGAAACCTCCCAAAATTTAAAACTGTTTGTAAGATGGCTTATAAGCATATGTATTTTCCAGACCATACTCTCATGTAACACAATAAATCCACTTACAACACGTTATATTTCTCAAATAATGGTATTTCTCCTTCACCAGTCACTACTAAGTGGGAGAGAACACAGCTAATAGGCATCTCAGTACCTTTACAGCCCATAAAACACTAAAAAAAATCGGTTTTGTCCATACAGACTGACACATCAAAATTGATTAAGCACAAAATGCAGACAGCATCAGCAGTATTCATAGTAAGAACAGCTTAATACTACCTACAACCAGATCAATCACAATCCAAAAACAAAGAGAGAGAGTTGTTCTGATACAGCACTTCCACAACACCCTTCGGAGATGCGACTGCTGCCTCACAGACTGCGGATGTTCCAACTTCCTTAGTTTACACAGCATGCCAACAGCTGGACAATTCAGATTTCAGAAATGTCGCGTCCCCAAACAGGACTGCTGGATCACGTAGCCTTGCATCTCTACCTTGGAGTTATTTCATGACTACTGCTGAAGTTTCATTAGTTACAATTAAAATTCATGTCTTTAAGGTGTTGGGCTGCAAAAACCTCAGGTATGTGTCATCAGCTGAAGTTCAGCACCTTCAGCTCAGGTTGTCAATACTATTCCAACAACATCAGAAGTTTTTCTCTGAGAAATGCATACTACTTTAATTCTGAAGGGATATGGGTTTTTCTTGTTTCGTCCACCTTTCATGTTCTTCCTTCGAATTACGGAGCTTTTTGAAAAGCGCATTATGTGACAGGACAAACTTTTAAATGTTTCTGAGAATTTCCTAACACACAAATCCTATTTTCTTCAGTGAATTGTCTAAAGGCAGTAAAGCTTCCTCCTGTTCATTACAAGATAGATTCAGAATGTGTATAAGCGATTCAGAGCCATCAAAGCCTGCTGAAATTAGATTATTTCTAATGTTTCAGTACAACCGCTAGTTTTAATTGCAGGCATTCCCAATTGCCCTAAGTACAACAATGTGACTTTTCTTTAAAGAATTAAGTGAAGGCTGGAATGCCTTCCACTTTCCTGGAGAACTAAATCCCCCTGGGGGCAGGGATGGACACCTCTGCCCTCGCAGGAGCTGTGCTGCGATACAGCGGGACTGAT
>VXBB01010194.1:852759-893462 GCA_013399915.1 Illadopsis cleaveri | reverse complement strand
TATGGTGTTTTCATCAAGCCACTGAATGGCACTAAAGTCTGTTTGTGCTTTGTCTTGTCCAAACCTGTGGTACTTTACAGCGTTCCATTTAGAAACATTTAACTAGAATAACACAGCCTTTAAAGACCAAATTCAATCTAGTATGTTACATACACAGTACGTGAGAGAATAATGCAGCACAGATGCTAAAAGCTATATAAACATTACATTTCCCATTAACTATTGCAATTACCTAAGAAATAACAGAAAAGGGGTTGAAAGAACCTTGAGAAAGCCTTTGCCTGCTGTGTACACCCGACAGGCAACAGGAGCACAAAATGGAGTTGTACAAGCTGCTTCTGCAGGTCAGCAAGATCTGGAAAGCTAGCTGTGAAATCATTACAGTACGGTTAAATGCAGCAGGAAACAATTTCTCTAGTGATATAGTTGGCATGCAAACTCCACCCCAGCTGAAACATATTTTTATGGGGAAAAAAACCCCAAAACTTTAATCATACAGCATATAAGGATTTGGAATATGTGTCTAAACCTAATGAATTCTGATTGAATTGTGAAGTCTGTGCATAGCATTATCATTTCTGCTGATGAATGCAACAACTTTAAAAGACCAACAGTATCTGACCAGATCTTGTGCAAAGAGAACAATGAAAAGCCTGTATCTTAAAAAAGCTTGTTCAGTGTTGTTTAACTTTAGGGAGGGGAGCTGGAGCAGAGTAAATTTCCCAGATAGGAACAAAGAAACCAGCTGTTAATTTAATTAATTAGTTAGTGTTACATTACAAAGAGAGGGGAATGCATAAAGGGTACCTGAAAGAGGCAAGTTTCCTGGACAAGTGTGAACTGTTTTAACTGAGAGTTAGAGAAGTCAAAAGATCCAGACTGCACAAGTACTGTAAAGAAAAGCCTATTATGCATCAGAATAGCTGTGAGAAGGGGACAGTCCAAGAAAATGATGTGGGCCTAAAATAGTATATGATCCTTACTAAAAGTCCTCTTTCAATATTGGTTAATTTTCACCTCCTGCTTTTAACTACAAGTCCCCAAATCATGAAGCATGGAATGGATAGGTTTCAAACGATGCCTGTGTTCTGGAGTTGGGAGGAAGTCACTACTGGTCAGGACAACATAGCAGAAGATCTCACAGTGAGAAGAGTCTTAGCTGGAAATGCCTCACGATGTAGTGCCACTTCATATCACAGAGAATCAGCTGCATGAATCAGCTCAGATCAAGGAAAGGCTGCAGCCTAACCCATTAATCCACAGAAACCTAAATAATTTGTGGTTTCAATATGAGGTCCCAAATTCGAAGGAGTGCCTTGCAAGGCTTCATCACAGAATCAGAGAAAAATGTATGACCTCTAGAGTTCCTCTAGTCTAACTCCCCTACTCAGCCCTGAGGAACATCACTCATAACCACATGCCAGTTTCATTTCAGATTGGTCACCACTACTTTTTCAGTAGAGTGGTTCAGACTGCCATCCACCTTGTCTACTTACCCCGTCCCTACTGGACTACAAAGATGCTGTGGATGTCACAGCAAAAGACCCTTGCCAAATTCAGTATATGCTGCTCTTATCACTTTGGTCACAGAGCCAACTCTCTCATGACCGAAGGCAATTGTTTTGGTGGAACTGTGCTGGTTTTTCTGAATTGACTCGTCCTTTGTCATCCCAGAAATGGCTTCCAGAAACATTTCCTTCATGACCTGAGAGATACTTGGTAAGGATGACTGCTCTGCGGTTTCCTGCACCTTGCTTTGATGATGGATGTGACATTTGCTTTTTTCCAGTAACTAGAAATCCCATCTGATTGCCACAGCCTTTAGAAGGTGATAGGAAGCGGCACAGTGAAGTTACTCACCTTCCTCAGCACCTTTACAAGCAGCTCCTGTTCAGCCCTAAGGACTTGCAAACATGTAATTTGCTAAAGTCTCCTTCTCCAAACCTTGCCAAAGGAGGCATAGAGCTCTGTGGACCCTAAGGGCTGACCTTGCTAGTAAAAAACAAGGGAAAAAGGGCTTTGAACATCTCAGCCTTTTCACAGTTCTTCATCACGAGTGACATGCCCCATTCATCAGCAGAGCTGTGTGGTTTTTGGGTATGTTTGCTATTTAGAATGTTTTCTCTACCTCTGGATGCAGACTGTTGTAATAGAAAGGCTGGAATTCGTTGTGAATGGAGAATGAATGGTAATGTCTGGGCGTGGGGTCCCTGGATGAAGCACACAGCAGCAAAAGAGTTCTCAGCTTGGACTATGCTATTGGCAGGCAATTACCCAACCCAGCACAGCTTGTGTGCATTTTACAAGACACCCAGTTCTGGAGAAAAGGAGCAAGGAAGAAATCCTGATGACTCACAGGGGTGAGACAGAATGAGGACGCTGATCACTATCAGCTGCTAAAGGTTACAAAGAGGCATATCCAAAATCTCTGCATTGTTGCCAGCCAAGAGGAACCCAGGAGACATGAGGAGAACCTCAGAGTTGGTGTCACTTCTCTCCTGTGTAATTGCCATGGATGCTGGACCAGCACTGTCTGGACAGAGGCATCACCGTGGCAGATGGACAGCCTGGTGCCCACTGCCTTGGTGCCCCATGGCTGTATGGGATTCACGGGAGGACATGTTCCCGGTGCTCAGATCATGGGGACACCCTGAGAATGTGAACAAAAGTTAAAATTCCTTTGTTTCAAGGTCTGCTTGAAGTACAACCACCTTCTCCAAAGAAGGTCTGGCTCTGGCACATGCTGCATTGTTGATAGAATGTTGCAATAACATTTCCCACAAGTGCCTAAGTTTATCTTTCGGCAGGGAGCAAACTGGCCTTGAAGCCTTAAGAGTTCAGCCATTCATGTTACTTTCTGTCACGAATCCGGATGAGTATTAATGGACTCCTACGGTCTTGGTCGAATTTTCTGAGTGTTCTTTGTTGTATGGATAACCTGAGAGGCTTTTGAGTCCTGTCCTGCATCCTTCTATTGATCTTCAGAGCAGAAAGCTTTTGTTCCCTTTTGTTAATGTGTATTAACTGCTTTGAGTTGCCTGTCCTGTGAGCAATTTTATCATTCACCTAGCCTTAATCACCACATTGATTTATCTGAACAAAAAAAAGGGGGAGGAACTAATCTTCAGAGTTGTTTAATGCCAATAGTTCTTTCCAATATATACATTCAGCCAGCCCTACAATAACTCTCAAGCAGGTTTGAACAATAGAATAAAGGAAAAACAATATTTTTTTCTTCTGCTCTTTGGTGCCATTTGCAGTCTCTCCAAACTACAAACTGTGAATGCTCTGGGTAGATGAGAAGACTGATGAGGAAAATGAGCCAGACTAATAATAACAGATGAGAAAGAAACCTGGTGGGGGAAATGGAAACAAAGCATGAACTTATAAAAAATACTACAAGGTCACCTTACAGGAAAGAAGACTCAGAAATTAATACAATAACTTTTTTATTTTAATTAAAAAACAATGCAAGTACAAACTGGCAATAAATTCAAATTAAGATAAGCAATGGCCACCAGATTATTGGTAAACTGGCCAAGAAATATTTGATTCTATTAGTGCTGTGAAAAGAAACATTCATTTTTGAACAGGCTTGAGATTGAAATTCAAATATCTTATCTTGATTAGTGAAGTTATCTGCACCCAAATTATAAAACTTTTTAGTTCTCAGATTTCATATGCTGATAAAATATCAAACGAAGGTGGAATTTTATAAGATTTATATTTGCCAGGATGAGAGGATCAGTTTAGGACACCCTTCTCAGTTGTTTCTGGATTACCGAAGTTAACGTTTTGGGGAGGGAAAGTTGTTAGTTCAAGAGGAAACTATACAAAGTATTTTAAGTGGTCCTGTATTTCCAGCTGTTAATGGACCAAGAAGCTATGGGTCAAAGATGTTATCTCAGTCCAATAAGAAAACTGGAATGTAGAGAATGGAAGTCAGTGAAACATCATCTTTATCTGATGGGAGCATTAGCCCTTAGGATCTTCTTATCAGTGACCATGAGTCTAGATATCCCTCAAACGAGCAAATTACCTGGTAATAGTCTAAAATGCTGCAAAAATGACAAAATCTCTTTCAATAAGAAAGAAGGAGCAGTCATGAGGGGCGAAACAAGAGCTGCAGATCTAGAAAGAACTTTTTTATTAAGTATCCTAATTTGAGATTTTTTTCCCAATCATCATTATCACAGGCATTGCAGGAGATTTTTTTCTTCAACACTTATGGAGTAAAGACAAATATAAAAGTAGTCTTGGAACACACAATGTTCAACAAGTGTGCATTGCAGCTGAGTCTTGTATTTGCATAGAAGTTTTGCTTATCCTTTTTTCAAATTGTTGAGTTCTTTATGAGAACAAAGATGCCATTCCAGTTAGAAGATGTTGGCTAGGCAGACTGTGGTTGGGTTCTGTTTATTTCAAAAATAAACAAAGACTCAATCTGTTTACACAAGATCTGGAGGTACATCCGGAGATATCCAAGCCTGAAGGCAAACAATGGCAGAATGAGTGAAAAAAATATTTCAGGCAGCACTTTGATTTCTGGAATCTGTAGTAGGAGCCAAACAGCTTGCCAGGACACAATCTTACTGGTGGTGCAGGAGCAGAGAGGGATCTTGCTATTTTGAGTATTTTGGCTTGCCAGATTACAACAAAGTGATGGGTTGTTATGTATTTAGACAGCTAAAGACCATTTGGAGCAACACAAAAACAGTTGTGGAAATGAATTATATTACAGATTTAGGTCATCAGAAATATGTTAAGGGACATATTGATTGTCCCTATGAAGGGACAATCCTGGAGATCATGATGTGACAAAGTTCATCATCTGATCTACTCAGAACATATATCACTACAACTGCTTTTGCCAAAATTGATGGCCAGAGTGTAAAAAGCCCAGGCATCTTACTGAATTTTAAGAAGACTTTGATTGTGGTAATTTTGCATTCACAATAAAATCATAATGGGTTCATTTGTAGTTCAAACTGTCTTAAAATGATCAGTGTAACCATTCCTGATGTTTAATGAACAGCAATATTAACACAACAAATCCATACATTAAAAATAAACTGCTGGCTTTTTCACTTTTCAAGCAGTGTAAGAATTTAACCAATTTCAACAGAAGTGAGAGCTATAGACATGACTCACCAAAAAAGACTATCTTAGAGGGAATGCAGAACAGAGCATTTTGCCACCAAATGAAAAAAAAATAAGATCCCAGTATGCACATACTGTTTCTTTCACTTTCTCTGAATCTCAACAAATCTCTAAATCTGCCATTACCTAAGCAGAGACAGTGAGTGCTTTGTGTCTTATTCCCTCCCTTCCTGCTAGACAGGAAACAAGGAAATCACAATCAGGAGGTGATGAGAGTCATAACTGCACATTACTACTTTTTATCTTATAACAAGCACATTGATCAACTGTATGAAAAAAACCAGAATAAAAATCACAATTAAAAAAAAAAATCATTTGGACAGAGTCATTTAGCACATTCTCATGAGTGCAGGAAATATTGAAGAGTGCCTTCTGGGACATGTTTGGGTATGTTTTGGATCAGAGAAAATAGTTCCTACTCACATGTAACAGGAACTGTCAGGATGGAGTCTGCTTATTCAGGCTGGTAGAGGCATTCTGGGGATCAGCTTTAATTTTCTCTATAATGTGTGTGTCTATAGTGTCTATATAAAGTAACTAGCATTAAAAATAATGTGAGTAGTAACTTTCAGAATATTTTTTTTAATGTAAATAGTAACTTTCATTTTATATATATATATATGTATGTATGTATGTATATATATATTTGTCTAAATAAAGGTTAGTTCTTTAACTGAATGAGCATGGTCAGAAAAATGCTGTCAGATTAATTTCTTACAGTGGAAATCATTTGTCCCTTTAAGACAATGTTTGGGATAGGAACAAAGACTATTTATGACCTTCTGAAGAAGCAAGAAGAAAGTGGCAAAGCTTTTACTTGTGGTTTTGATAGTTTTAGAAGCTGTTGATTGAAAAGTGGAATGAGCAATCACTCAATCAGAGGTCAGAACTCTGGTGAGTAGGAGATTATATTCTGTTATGATCTGTGACTAACAGAAAGTAATATAAAGCCTAGTGAACATGTGTACCATGTAAATACAATTCTATTGTCAGATGGTTTGTGGTAAATTGAAATGGCTGCTCTGAGGTCACAGCAAGCAGACTGTTTCCTGGAATTTCTGCAGGCAAGTTGCACATCCTGTAAACAGGAGCTCTCTAGATCTGTGGCATTGCACTGCCAGGTACTGTGCATGACACGGACTCTAATAAATAAGATCATTCTGCAGAGGCAGAGAAAGCTGGTCTCAAATTATCCAGAAAGTTGAAGGACATATGGAAACCACTGCTGAGAAAATCAAATAACAAATATTTTTTCTTTGCCTCAATTTTTATATGTTTTGAGTTGGATGGTAGAGAGAAAGCATCAGAGACTGCATCCTCAGTTACAAGGTCAGTGGATATAGATCATTTTCCTACTCTCAGAACACAACATTGGGCATTTGGTGTTATTACTTGGTACAAACAGCTGTATTTCTCACACAAAAAAAAAATTAAAAAGAGTAAAATTTCATCCATTGCTTACATTTTCAGAAAGAGTACACATAGTTCATTTTTGTCCCTGCTTGCTTTGCAGATTGGGGTACTTGCAAGATTGTGTGCAATGTGCCAAGCTTCCTTGAGCATTGGAGTTGAACAAGCTTTCATGATCTTCCTTTTTTATTCCTTTATCTGCCCATTATGAAATGGTAACAGTTTTGGTTAGGGTGGATGAAAAAGGTTCTGTGTTCAGTCTTTTCAGCTTTCTGATATGACTTGTATAGAACAGGTTATATTTTTTATCTTCTGCTTAGTGAGTTTGAGAGGTTCTTTCTAAACTGTTCATAGTAGTTAATAGGAAATGCAGGGAAGGACTCAACTGAATGTCTAAATCAGAGACAGCCAACTCTTAACCCCTTTAGAATCAATAGAGAGTAACGGAAACTTCAGGTTTTTCATTTCTTACTAAAATAAGCATCTAAGATCTGAAGCTTTTCAGACATGGAGAGGAGAGGCAAATCAACTTTCAGGAAAAAGAACATGAGTATCTTCTGTCTCTTATCCATTAGGAAATGACCAACTAACAGTGCCCCTGATGCCTTTCTTTATTTCTTGTTCTTGGAATACAGGAATCAAAATAGCTTTTAGGCCTTACTGAGATAACTAGAAAACAACCATAAAGGAAACTGCTCACTGCATGAAGGAGCTGGAATGCATATCTCATAGCAAAGGGTAAGCTTTTCCTAACGTTTTAGCATCTGCTTTTGTGTTTATGCTGCAGTAATTTCAGAGAATATCTTCAGAACTAAAATGACTGAAGAGAGACTCAGAAGAGTATTTGGTTCCTAAGATGTGCTCCCAGCAGGATTATCTGTGCTAAAACCAGCAGTGTTCCCCTTCCCCTGGAATCAGTGTCTGTGATCATTCAATACTGAAAATTTCAATATCACTCCAGAGCAAGTCTCTTCTACACCATCTTGGTATCTCTGTAATCTGTAAAAAGAGACAAGCTCAAGAAACTGTCACCTATCTGATCCAAAAAATAAGGTTCATAGAATCACAGGATGGGTTGGGTTGGCAGGGACCATACAGGTCACCTTGTATGTTGCTAATGGCTTTTGAACTATAAAGGCTTGATGCAGATGTGACACCTGTAGAGAGTTACTGGAGAGAGATTGCAGTAAAGCACAAACTATGGCACTGGGTGCTGTTCCTTAAGGTAGGGCAGTTGCCTTGTCCTGAGAGTTTCAAGCTGAAAAGAATGAATGGTGTACTTCCTAAATGCTATCAACTTAACTTTTTAGATCTAACTAATCAATCACACAGCCTGAAAACTCACAGTGAAATTAAGTGGGCTAGTGAAAATTTAAAATATATTACATTATGGAAGAAATAAAAAGCTTAAATGCATAACATTAATCTTCACTGAAATCTTAATAAAGCACTGAGTCTTGAAAGAACATTTCTGTTCCATAATATCCCTGCCTTTGAATGGCCTGGTCCCACCAAAAGCAGAGTGCACAGCACTGACCTGTTTGCATTGGAACAATTTCCTGAGCAGTATCAGTAACCATCTCTGTTTAAATGTCTGAACTGAAGTCAGGAGAGAGTAATTTATCCTGCACTTGTCATTTGAAAATCTCACCATGGTGTTTTTTAAGGAACAAAACTTCCATCTAGAGAAAACTGAAAAGATGGCTTACGTTTGCATCAAGAACATACTCATTTCATTGGGTTGTTTTCTGACAGTTTTCTGACAGATCTACAGTAAATTCTGCAAAAAGAAGTCTAAAAATGCCAGTTCAACTCCAAATATTTTTTATTAAACTGCTTGGAACTTGTGAACAAAAAATCTCTTATCTAAGAAGGGCTAGTTTTTCTATGACATTTTACATTGCATGTGTTTGTGCTGCTGAAAAAGAAGGTGATATTTTTCTTTATAAAATAAAACAGACTGAACCAAGATTTTATAATAATGTTCAGAACTGTCTGGCAAGAAGAATAGTAGCCTTGCATTGAAAACACAGAATAACTGTGAGAATTACCATTCAAGCCTTTAAATTAGGAAAAAGCAAGTACATATAATTATATACAAATATAAAATTCATTATTTAATGACAACAAAAAAATCTCATCTGAATGGGCCATGATGGACCAGAGAGACTCTTGTTCTTTACATTAAAAAACTCTCCACAATTTACTTTAAAAAAAAATTACAAACCTCAGGGGCAGGATTTCATCATTTTTCACAGAACAGGAAAAACCTGACAAACTAGAAAAACGTGTCAAGACACTAACATTATGAGTTACTATTGTAGATATCACATAAGATGATACTTGGCTTTTTTTTTTGCCCAGATTGTTAGGTTAACTTAGGTTAACCCTAACATTCTCTGTCTTTTCTCTGAAAACAGTGTTTTCACTTTGTCCTAGTCTCATGTTCTAGAATCCTGTGTAAAGATCTAGTGTATACAAAACAAAGAAGTTTATTTGTACCAGTCTACCACCTTGGCCCTTCCCTCATCCAAAGTCTAGTAGTAGAGATGAGTTTTCTAGCAATATTTTCCAATGCTTGCTTGCAAGTTAGTGCCTGACACTCCTGTGTGTGTGATTTCTTCCAAAGCCAAGCTGGCCAAGGTCTTGGAGAGGTTTTTTCCAACTTTGAGTGAACACATAGGTTATCATCCAGCCTGAGGAAATCTGCACTTACCATGGTGTCTGCAACTTCCCTGCTTCTCTCTCACTACTCCCTTCTAACTGAAATCCTAGCAGGCAATGCAGCACTCCCTTGTCCACAGAGTTCTCCACTGTCTGCATTTAGAATGGTCACCTAGGATATTCAAGGAAAGACCCTGGGCATCACTTCCTGCTGTTTCTGGAGGACTGCACTGACAGGTAGGTCTTTGATATATTTGGCTTTCTAAGATTGCAAACATCTCTTTAGGTCTTTATTAACCTAGATTGTTGTAAAGCCAAACATGTACCACTTCCACCTTTTAATTGTGTGTTTTCAAGACTGAATATTGATTAGCTGCCTAAATAAATAATATTTGCCATAAACCAACTCTCCACTATAACACTTACCCCTTATCCCTATTACCACCTAATGTAGGAATGGACTGATACCAAATTTAAAGTTTTTCCAGAATTTTTTTGTAACAGAATAGAAACATATTTCTCAGGGGAAGATAACAACCCTAATCAAAAAGGTTCCTATTTTTTGTAAGATCTAAACAATAATTCCCATACACAGGAAACTCAGATTAGACAAAACTATGTAAGGATATTTGCTGAAGATTGCAAAAAGAGAAGAGAGAAGAAGATAAAGCTCTGGAACAGAAAAATCTAGTGGTACAAGCCTGAATTTCAAAATTTATACAAACATATCAAAAAGATATTTTATCTTTTGTATGATTAACAAAACTTACTCAAGCTTTAAAAAGTAAAAAAAATTAATCTTTGAATAACGATGCAATGTAAAGTCAGTAGAAGAAAGTGTACTTTGTTAAAAATACAAGTAGCAAATAATTGTTTTTTGTGTTGCAGATGTCACAGTCTGAAGGCGTTTGAACCCCTTTTCCCACATATTCTTTTTCCATACCCTTTCCCTTTCTTTCAAGGATTGCTTTCTCCACAGTGGAAGTGCATTGCATGAGGGAGAGGTGACAGATGGGCTCTCCTGCCTCTGTGTTAATGAAAATGAGGGGCATTAATACTCCTAACACCCCTTTCCCATGTCTATCAGTTAGTTGTAATGCCTTCAGAAATTGGGCACGGGTAGAATGTATTACCAACTAAAATGAAATATCTGATTATGTCTTAAGGTCAGAAATGATGGAGAGAACTTCACCAGTAATGTGAGTGCTGCTAGCAACTGGAACTTCCTTCATAAACTGTAACTATGCCAGTTTTCCAGTTAGAACTTGATGTTAACATTAACGAACCACGACTGGGCTTCAAATAAATGCTTGTTTTTGTAACCCAGATGCACTTGGAAAAAAAGGGAGAAAAGGGAAAATGTTGTGACACGAGACTTAGATAAGAAATAGTACTGAACACATAGAAAATTAAATATTATTGCTTTTTATAACATATTTTCTCCTGATTTACTATTTATAATTAGACTTATTAGGGTATAACTATTCTAAATAGAGCTTTTCAGAAAAAAAATCTCATAGAGTGTAACACTCAGAGAACATGATTCTTGAATAAAATGAACAATCAGATACCTACTAAAACATGTTATGCGAATAAAACATAATATTTTGCCATTGACTATCAGATTCCAACTTGTCTCTTAGGCGACATGATAAGACTTTTTTGTTTAAAGCAAAGCACAGAAATTGGTCACGTGCTTTGTCTTGCACAAATTGTATCTTTAACTCTTTTGTTAAATATTCCATTTATTTTGGTCATAATTCCAAAAGAAACAATTTGTTCAAACTGTTCAGCCAAACACAATGTCATTTGGCAAAGCACTGTGGTCCTCCATAAAGCAAATTCTCTAGAGATAACTGTTTGCACGTATCAGCAGTCCAACATCTACAACATGCTGATTTTGAAATGTGGGCACGCAGAGGCCCCTCTGCAACTTTCTTCAGAGAATCTCAAGTTCACTTTCTGTAACCAGCAATGTCACACAAGACGCAGAATCAGGTGAACCTCCCTGGCTTAAAAAAAGACTCAAAACAAAAAATTGCCAAAAAAACCAGTATTTCTCCCTTTGTATTAATTTTAAGGCTGATCCCTGGTTAGTATTCAGCACAGTCAAATGGCAGTACCACTGTTTATGTGTTGCAGTCTTACAAAGCACGGTGATGAACCTAAGACAAACATCTTGTCCTAACCACAGACTCTTTCTGTCCCCATTAATAACTGCTGACTTGTGCTGCACTGCATCCTCCACAGAAAAGATAAGTATCCCGAGATGCTTGTCCAAAGCATAATTGGCCAGTAATGCCATAATTTGGTAGGTATACTATTAATTGACTAATTAAAAAAATACTGAGCCGAGACATTTTAACACTGTTTTAAAGCAGAGCAAAATTGTCACACTGCTGGATCAAAATGATTTCCCCTGCTTTAACAATTTAGTTAAGGTACTGAAAATGCCGAGCATAAAGTGTACAGGAAAAAAACACATCTTCCCATGATTTCAAATAGCAGCACACAATCTCTGGGTTCTAGAGATTTCAGATTATAAATTGCAATAAGTGGTTCAGATCACAGGTGTGCAGCTCCTCACTACATGTGTGACCTTGTGCTAAAAGCCTGAAGCTTGCAGAAGGGCTCTTTTTGCCTTCTGTACTGATTCCTAAAGCTGTAAATAAACCCTGAATCCCAAGTGCTGGAGTTGTCCTTCAGCACTTCTCCTGAAAGTACCCACAAGAATGATACCCCGTATCATTCCTACGGCTACTGGGGGGAGGGGAGGGGGATTATTAAATAATAAATTATTAAACAACAGGGGTTGTTTCTCCTGCCGGTGCTGCCCAGTCCAAGGGGAAGGCTGGCTAATGCCCCTGTGCCCGCCATTCCCAGGGGCCCTCACCTCGGCCCTGGCCCTGCTGCGCTCCCTGCCCAGCAGCTGAGTTTCCTGGGGCTGGAGGAAACCTGCTGGAGCTGGCTGGGCAGCACAAATACGTGCTTCAGCTAATTGCCCGTTCCATGTGGGCTGTGGGGATGGAAGCCGCTGGTCCAGCACATACAAGCTGGCCAGGCACAGACAGGAACGGCCTGGAGGAAAAGAGGGAAAAGGAAGCGCCCAGCAGCTCCCACCGCCCCAGCTGCATCCGTCTCCTCCCTGCCTCATTTCCTCACATAAAATACTGGACAGAATATTTCACTAATTTGTTACAATTTGTTGAAAGGCTCTTCCTCTTCCTCACTGAAGATAAAGCCCTTCAGTTTTGCAATGTATTTCAGTATCTTCTATAAAATGCTTATTTTATTGTTAATTAACAGCTCACTGTATTGCTTTCCCCAAACTGATATTTATATAGCAATTCTGTTTCAAGGAATCTCTTTGGTCTTGTTGGAAGCATTTTATAAAATTCATTAGAAGACAGTAAAATAGGTACAAGCTTCAGCTCTTCAGCTTTTTTTTTTTTTCGTTTCTGTTTTCTAGCAACAAGTAGAAAAGTATCTTAAAACTGGAGACTCCTTGCAGCCTTTCCCTTTACTGAGATATCTAACTGTTTTACAGTCTTTATACTCTCGTCATTTCTCATAATAAAATTTGTTACTATGACAAAAAAATCCACTAAAAATTATAAACTCTTCTAGTTATTCAGTTGTTCCATGACCCTGCCATCAAGATTTGAGCTTCAATATATTTTTGGAAGTACTGAAGGAAGATAACTTGGGTACATTTTTAGACAAGCCTATTTACTTTTGCATTTTTACAACAGTCCACTTGACATAACAAGAAACCCTTGACAGACCATAGCCAGAATCCTAAGGTAAGCAGCAAAAAAGTTGATCATTATATATAAATATGAAGACAACTGGTTCTTGTACTGAAATGTCTGTTTATATTGATTTCAGATTGGGAGGAACAGACCAAAACAATTTGACTCAATTGAGTCATTAGACATTAAGCTAAGCTTGTTTAAACCAATGTAATTATCATTAGATATGATTCTACAATCATATCTAGCCATTACTTAAAACATCAAAAATGAAAAAGGAGTTTTACGAATTTGGAAGTCAAATGACAGACTACAGATGTCAAGACATTTGAACTGATCTCTAAAGTTAAAGAATTAAAACTTAAATAATTGATACTACTTATGTCTATAAGAGAAGTATCTAGCTGCAAGATAGAAACCAGTCATTTTAATATTAAAAAAATTAAATTAGTATTTATTTAAGCAAAAGAGATTAAAAATACAAGTATTACCCAGAATCTGAAACAGAGTATTTTGCTGGAATTAAATGAGTAACTGAGGGGAACAGGAAAACAACACTTCAGTAAAAGAAACATTTTAAAATAGATTTTTTTTTAAATATAAAAATCTAAGAGTATAATTGAAGCTTAACGTGAGCATCTAGTTCATATTTTAGTCTCATCTTAGTCTCATTTTAGAGCACTTACACTCAGTATTCCTGTACACAAGAAAGTGTGTGGGGACCCTCATGAGCTCCAGAGCACAAGGTTCCCTTGTCCACTCATCAGGAGAGACACTGGTGCAGGTCAGGAACAGTGCAAGTGCCCCAGTGGGGAAGATGGAGGGGATGCAAGGGAGATGGGAGATAAAAACAGACCATAGTCTGTTAGTCATGGAACTGCTTGTTCAAACAAGAATCCAACAGTCTCTATCTCTGCCTACTTAGAGCATTTCCAAATTTATTGTAAATGAAAAAGAAGAGAAGATGCTGCTCAAAAATCCTAACCTTGAAAAGTTAAGGTACTGTTCAGATTCTGCACCATGTACTAGCACAAAGCAAAGGGAATTAGAGGGTCAGCAGGCCTGTAGGGAATCTCCCTTGCTATTTAGTAAATACTTTTAATTCCTTAAAACACCATGGTAACCTTGTAATGACCTTACTGAGCCACAATCCTTGTGACTGCTTTGTAACATTTTAAGTTCTAAACTGCTACCCAATTTACAGATTTTAAAAACTGCAAAATGCTGCATTTTTAGCGGTAGATGTATATGTTGTTCTGAAGATGAAATAAGATCTTGTGGTTTATACACAAACTGAGTATCCGGAAGTGCAAACAGAAATTCAAGAGAGGAGAGACTGCTCACCTCCTTTAGGAATTTACTCTTTAATCTTTAGCAAATCACTTAATCTTTCCATGCCTTCATTTCCCATACATAAAACAGAGTAATACTTGCTGTAAAGGATAAAAGCTGTCACCTCTTTTTACAACAACTTCTTGCAAATATTAAGGAAAACATCAATTGTCTTTGTTATGCAGAGCAAAATTTCCCCAAATATTCTCATATTATATCTGCTAAGCAGTTTGTTTCTCTATATTAGGAAGTGATACCACTGAGTCCACAACTTTTACCTTTTTTTAAATTAGCCTGATAAATTTACTAGTTCAGTAAGTTTCTACTACATTATCCTGACAGAGACAGCAAGATTCACAGACAAAGTTCATACCCCTACCTGAGACTACAGCTTAGACCACTTGTTAAATTTTGAGCCAAGTATGAAGGATTCATGTTTCACGGATTTACACTCAGTATGGCAAATAATGACAACTACATGTACATAAGCATGTACATGTTCATAAACTAGGCAAAGACAAAAGTCCTATTGCAAATGCAGTGACTATATAATCCATTATCCTTTTTCGACTTAGAGCCTTTTTCAGGTGTTAAAATACGCTCAATCAAATCAGATTATTGATTCCAACTTTGGTATTAAACAAATCAAACAAATTTTGTGAGGAAGACCTCAAAAAAAGGCATGACAGCTAACAGATTATGCCAGCCTGACTGCAATGACAATCCATCACACATCAATATGAGCAGGGCTCTTCACTGAAGCCTGAGCTGTTGAATCACAGAGGCTGGAAAAGTGTCAAAGGTGTAGCAGAGGCTGTGGGGCACAGCAAAAGGACTCTTGGCATCGCTCTCAGGGCAATATTTTGTCTCATGCAAAGACCAGCTCCAACAAGTTCTATGCTCAGGCCTTCTCTGCAGGGGAACAGAGTGTATGCCTTTGATGGGACTCCAGAGAGGAGTTCAGCAGACTCCTGAGATAGCTCTATACTAACCAAAGATGAATGGGGAATGCGTGACTGCATCTCTGTGTATGAAATGAATAAACAGGAGCAGTTAACATGAGAAAGAACGTGGAGAAAATTTCTGTGAAAAGAATAAATAGGATAGGGATAGCAAAACTGATGTATGATCCCATCTTTTCCTTAGAAAAAAAGAAAAAATAATTTTGCAAGTTAAAGTATCTTTATTTTCTCACTTGACAGTATTGGAGATATCCTCTAAGCTGTGAGCCAGAAAAAGTAATTTCATATTAAAAGAATAAGAGCTTCTACAACTCTGACAATAATATCACAGAACTCAGATCACGAATTACATTTACTTTATTTAATTTAATATTACATGCATTTTAAACAGCGATTCATATTATTTACTTACACAAGTAGTTATTCTCAATGTACAAGTAATAACCATTGCTTTTACAGTGAAATTAATCAGCATGCACTTCACACAATCGTGTGCAAAGTTATTTTTTCCAGTTAGAAAATATTAAGATAATTATTTCTAAATTGATTTTAAAGATGGAGTTTAATTTTGGTTTTATGCAGACATTGCATAGTTGATGCTTAGCTTCTCCAGAAAGACTGGAATGTGGTATTGTTGAAGCAGATCAAGTGACAGTAGCAAACAGGAAGATTTGAAGAAGAGGCATAACTTTGAGGGTTGAAAGGTCAGCAAGTACAGCCTAGGATGAAAATCAAAAAGGCTTGTTAAACTTGACATTTGAACCAAATTTCCTTAAAGCAAGTTAAGAAGTCAGGAAAAGATTCAAACACTGACTATATAACTGCCAATAATCAAATCTGGACATGGCTAGAAACAAATTATTCTGGTTTATGTTAGTACTGTATTGCATAATTTTTCATTGTAACATTTCAAAGAAAAAACACGTTTACCTAATGTATAGTACCCAAGTAACTTTATTTTAGCCTTTAGCCTTACTTCAAATATACATGGCAGCATGGGTGAATAAGGAGTCTAACATTTCAACTTGCTTCTAAAAATAATCGGGAATTAAGAATCCTTATCCTGTGGCTTGGCTAGTACTTGTGAAGTAAATCCAGTGTAATGCCTCAAATAATCAATGTCTTCTCATGAAAGTATGTTTTAAAAAAAGCCAAAGAAAGTGATCACAAACTCAAAGATTGGAAAAAATTCATCACTGTATTTTTGAAAAAAAAAAAGAAAAAATAGGTTATTAGATATAAACAATGATAATCTTCATGCTAATAACTTCATTTTCTTCATTTCCTATGGCAGTACGCACAGAATTTCAGATTCACATTGAAGAAGTGATCTTGCAAAATTTTTGTCATCTGTAGAACTGAAGCAACTAAAATGTACTGAGGAAAAGGGTACAAACCTCTGCAACATTTCAAAAATAATATATCCCACGAACACAGATTATATATTAAAAAGACCTTAACTGTACAAAATAATTTTACAACAATGCAATTTTATAGCAAATATGCTTTATTTCCTTTACTCCAGAAAACAGCATTATGTACTGCATGTTCACAACTTCCTTATTTTTTATCTAAGGTAAGAATTTAGACAGAAAGATTTGCACTATGCACCATGTGTCGTGTGAAGCTTAAGTTACTCTTATTGGCAAAGCATCAGAAACTATTTCAATCTCCTCTAAGTGAAACTTATCCTTACTTCAGCTGCAGCCAGTGATGTCACCTCCATCAGGTTGACTGCTCGGAAAGCAAACACAGCAGCTGCCAGGACTGAAAGAAAATGTCCAATATTTAAATTTCAACACCTGATAAGTAGTGGTTAGAATTAATCTTGATATAAAATACCAATTTTCACTTAGCTTAATTATTTTGATTCTGAAAAATAATATACAAGTGGCTGTGTTTGAGTTTCTTTGACCACTCTTTCAAACAGACAGGAAAAACACAACATTCTTTCAGGAAAGTCTGAGTGAAAATGCCTGAGGTTGAAGATGACTAGCTTTAAATTAAAAGGGACAAGCTGTGTTACATATATACAAATGGAACCAAACCCTTTTCTCTTCTACTCATCTACTTTGTATTTAAAAATTGACTCAACTGAAGATACAGGTTTTCTTTAAAACCTCCATCTTAAACCGTCCTAAATATGAGGACATTTGTTGTATTTTTGACTTACAAAAAGATGTCACTTAAAGAATGTCTTAAAAGATGTCACTTCAAAGGAAGAAATTCAGCAAAATCAGGAGGACTCTCAATTGTTTTAAGTACTGTAGGTAGTTGCCATAAATAACATTAATCTAGTATTTTGTGAAAGGTGATGAATTCATTTACCACTGAAGCTGGGAGAACATCCTATGTTCTGTTCAGAGAGCACTCAGCATTTTTTGAGTATTGACATAAAAAAAAATCACCTGACATATTTTTTATTAAAGATGTAGTACTCATGCAATCCCATTTTTCTAGATGATATATGCTTTGCATGTATACAACCTGCTGTCTGCATTCAAAGAGCAACTATTTTCTTCTCAGCACAAAATACATTGAAGCTAACAAGTATTTGCCTTACATTCACACAGACTTCACACATTTTGTAAAAATAATTCTATTACCAGCAAGAATTTCTAGAGAATTGTATCCCAGGATTCTGTCCCACAGAAGCAAGAGCTGGTCTGTAGCTAAATAACCAGAAAATGCTCGTACCATCCATTTAAATGAAATTCGTAGCCTGCAAACGAGTGACAAACAACAGTTATTATATTTCTGCTTCCCATAATGATCAGATTGTCTATAAATTGAAAATATTTCATTATCCTTCTGCATTTCTCTTTCGGGATGAATAAGCGTTTTCTCTTGCTGCAGTAATAAGCAGTAGTTTAATTTGCAAGAGCCATCATAAAACTATTTAGCATCTCATTTGATAAAGTACTAATATCATTCTCATTATCATTCTGATCAAACAATCACATTAGAGTGATCCTCAGCTATTATCACCCTCAATGTTTCATCCTTTCTGCTATTATGCTATCAAGATGGATACCAATTAAGACAAAAAGGTTCTGTTGTGCCTGGCGCCATGAGTTCACTATTGAATGACTCTTGCTCTCTTGCCTCTTCCAGTACCTTCTGCTGCAACTAACACATCTCTGTGTCTTCTGTCCCCTAGGAAATACATCACCTAGTTCCATCAGATCCAACATGAATTACTGAAACTCAGCTGAATAATGCAGCACAGAGCATTTCTCACAGAGCAATTCTCTCTCTTTCACAGAGCATACAGAAGAAATGCACAAAGCACAGACACACGGGTTAGAAAAAGCACTCCATCTGACTCTCAAGGAAAAATGGCACACTGATGGTTATACTTTTGTGTAATTTCCCATAGATCTTAAATTAAAATACTACAGCATTTTCAGAACAATTAATGTGCAACATTTGTAACAAGTCAGAAAGAAGTACTTACGGCTGAGCTCCAATTTCTCGGAGGTGATAGAAGAGCTGGGGCAGGTGGGTTTGTAGAAGAGTCTCAAAAAGCAAACACAGTGATACAATGCCCTAAAGAAACAAGATCATATTGTGAATACTAACACTCATCCTGTCAAATCTGAGAAAACACTATCAGCTTGTAAGGGTGCATGAATTTTTAATTCAAGCAATAAACCACTATTAATGATATAATCATCAACTCGGGTGAGAAAGGCACAAGCAATTCTAATACCTTCAGTCACTAAAGCCTTGCTCCTGCAATTCCGTGTACGTATCAGCAACATAACATGTTCTGATAGTCCCTTTCAAGTCTGAGTTACTTATGGTGTTTGTATGTCAGGGTTGAAGTACTTAACGGGTTATTATAGTGTAACCTACTTGAAATATTTCCACTTTGATGAGACAGACCTCAGTTGCACTAAAAAATAAAGGATGTGAGAAAAAGTATCTCTGATAGGTAAAACCAAACAGCAATAGGGATAACTACAAAAATAGTTAAACATAAAGACATTTTAAAGATTGTTGCAAAAATTATCATAGAAATGAATAGACTCTTGTTTGACCCCTTTCTCTGCTATTTAAGATGGAAAGCACAATACACAGCCTTGAAATGGTATACCAAAGAAAGAATTTTCTTTTAACCAGGAAATATTTTCAAAAAGCAATGTAAATCTTCAGCACTTTTTGAAGGAAAAAAGATATATTTCCTCTGTTTTATTCTTCACAAACAGAAGACAAGCCAATTTTTACAACTCTCGTACATTCAAGACAATTGATCCTGGGTCACAAACAAAGTATTTAAACTCATCTAGTAGTACTAAAAAACATGTGCTGTCATACCAAGATACTTCAGATAAAGAAACAGACACTAACTTGGTATCACTGAAACAATATCTCTATACATATATTTTAGTCCCTTTACCCCAGAGATATTTCAGATATTACATATCTTTAATGAAAGGGAATTTGTGTGACTCTTTGAACTGAGAAATCTATTTGATTAAAAAACTTATTAACTGTTATAAAAGACTCTATACCCTCATAAAATGAGAACTTATTATTTTAATAAAGTACATGATAGCAAAGAGTAACACTGACATAGAAAGCAACAATATCCAGACTGGAATTACCTAATAATTTTCCCAAGCTTGCCTGAAATATTTTATTATATTTAAAAGGATACATTTCAATCACATAGAAAACCATGCTACTGTATATTATTGTTCTGTAGCAAACAGGATATCAAGTGAGTGGATTTAATTCCTAATGAACTTACAGAGGGATGAGAAGAGATGGAATGGAGTCTGAAGAAAAAACGCACATACATCTCACGGAATATCTGATACAATTTGGAAGGTTCATGGTACAGAAAACAAAGTGGAGCAACTGAAAGGATAAAAGAATTATAATTGACTCAACACTGTAAACTGCTAAAAGAATTCAATGATTAAGTGCATGAATTATGAGGAAAAGCCAAGTAATTTATAGTACCACAATTTACAAAAACAGTACTAAAACAATTATTGAGAAAGAAGTATTCAATCACAGTCTATCATTTAATGTAAAAAGTCAAAAAAAGGAGTATGATACATTCTAGATATTATTCCTACATATTTCAAGAAGCTAAATCAATTGGAATCTGCCTATTACAGTGCTGGCTTCTGAACATAAGAAATATGCTGTAAGGAGAGCACCCCTGGGGTGTAAGGCAATGTGAACAGTGCAAGGTTTTGATTCAAGTGTCTGTAACTTTCCATGTGCCATGGGGCCAGTGGCAAGCTCCAAATTGATGCCCTGTTTGTAAGACTGCTTGAAAACAGATATTTGTGAAAATGAAAACATTAAAATAACAGTTTTTGGTTGCCACAATAACATCACTAAGTATGAACAAAGTCATAGAGATGATTATTTCTTACAAGATCTGTAAACTGTGGACATTTGGTAGTTTACTGTTTAGAAGTCTTCTGGTACACCTGATTCAAAATGATAATTCATTATCTCTGTAAAACAGCAGCTCTGAAACTTTGCTTGTTTCATAAAAGTCTAGCACATAGATAAATCTGTTTTATCTATGTGCTGCTCAAACACAACCATCACTCCTTGAGACTGATAGTCCATCCACTCAGTGCATTCTCACAATTGTCATACCTTTTTGTGAACGGCCTTTTGATCTGTCCAGTCATCATGCTGACTGCTTCATTTTACAGGTGCATTCATTTTAGCTGACAGCTTACATCTTAACACACTCATAGTTTCTCTCTCTACATTCACCTTCCCCTCCATTTTATTTACACTAAGCTAGGGATATGGATATATTTATCTGCATATGTATGTACACATACACACATAGATATATGTGCATTTTTTAATATCTATACAGATATATGCACATGTCAATTTATATGATCTAAATATCACAGAAGGTGGCTTAATAACAAAAATAGTGTCTGTGTATGAGAGGTGGGGTGCTAAGGTAGGGTGAGATGTTCACAGAAACATGTATTTCCATAGGGATAAGAAAAGCAAAGGGTGTTACCCATGTTCATGTTTTTAATGCTTGAAGATGGAGGTGGAAAACTTGTCAGTGTGCACATGTACATAAAGTCAAGGAGGGTAACAGATCAGTCTCTGACAGCTGGCACCCTGACAGTGTATGCATGCAAACAGGAAAAACGGTATAGGATTTTCCTAAGGACCCAAGTAGCAGCACAGCATGGAATACAGAGGATGCTCTGCTTGGTCCCAGCCACTGTACCCATAGCCTGCACCTACATTACCATGTTTCTGCTGCCTTGCTTTGCACCCTCCTCCTTCTCACAACCAGCATATTCTGAGCCTGTGCAAAGAGCAAGGACAGGAGGGAGGGAGGAAAACTCACACCCAAGTTTGGGAAACACTGTTCTCAAGGGCAGAATCAAATCCAAACATTTTGAAAAGCAGTTCACACAGACCAAGTCAACGCCTCTAAGTGAGTCCCTAAGGAAGAGTTTGTAACTTAAGTGCTCATTACTCCAAAGACTTTGCCTGCTCAGGCTAAATATTTCAATTCCATGATTTTAATGATTGTGTGTGATCATTAAACTTTATTATTAGCAAAACATAGCATTTTATGCATAATCTTACAATCTGCTTGCCTTGTGATGCTACAAACACCTTTGATAAACCAAAAGAAAAAACTGAAAAGCCAAAACATCTAATCTCACATCTACAATAGCTGTAATACATCTGTAACCCAAGGAGATTCCTCTGCTTTTTTTCCTAAAAATCTTGTTGATATTTGTGCTTTCCTCTATGCAGTAAATTATATTATAGCAACCATTATATTATGTAATGCTCCCTTAACACCTCTTGTAGGCAAATGTAGAAAGCAACAGGCTTTTCACATTATTCATGTTTTTAAGAACTTTTTTTATGGGTAACTTGGTCTACCCAGAAGCAAAACACAAGGAAAGAGCACTTTGTTGGGAAAATTTATCCCTCTATTCATATACATTAAGATGCATAGTTTAGCTCAGTTATTAGCTCTCAAAGAAGGAATTCTCACATGGCAGCAAGCTGTAATGTAATTAAATAAAACAACTTGAAATTTTAAACATTATATTCAACAATCTTCATACACAAAAAAAATATAAAAGCATATACACAAGTTTAAAAGTTGCAGAAAAGTATATACAGCTTTAAACTACAATACAAGGAAAAGCAACCCTGAGGTTTTAGCTTATGAGAGTCAGACTTACCATACATAGAAAAACCATGGAAAGGAATTACACCTGCAAAACAAAAATATTTCTTTTTTTATTCTTTAATAATCCTCTTTATGCATGCAAAAAATATTATTCCCCCTCACATTATTGAATTGTATTCTGCCTATGTCAGGAATAAAGTATTTCCTTGTAACTGCACCTGCACAGATCTCCATCCTGTACATACGCAAGTACAGTATCACCTATGTCAGTACAGCCAATTACAAGCTTAAACACAAGCTACAGTTCCTAGAAAGCCAAATAAAGCTCAGTTCCCGTGAAGTTGTTACACAGAAGCTTTACTGATATCAGAACCTAATTTCAGATAAATGACAACCCATAAATGTCATTCTCTGACAAGAATAAAGTAGGAAAAAAGGTGGCCAAGACCTTTAGTAATTCATGTAACTCAGATAGAACATTCACAGTACTTGGCAGTTGTAGCATGACAGCTCGCTCCTCCTTCCCAGCTGATCTTAGCTCCCATTCACTAGATTTTATATAAGACTGGTAAGAGGTGGCTGCTTTGGCAAAAGATCAGAAGAACAATGCTTCATGGTTACAAAGCTGCAAGAACTGCAGACGCAAACACAGGAAAAAGAGAAACAAATGTACTGCAACTGACTCCACTGAAATACAGAAGACATAAAAGACAAGGCCAGAGACACAGATCTAACATTGGCGATATAAGGCCTTGAAAGCAAGAGGAAAGAGCTTGAACTTGAAATACAAATGGAGGGAAAGGATTCAATAAGAGATTGAAATGGTCAAGGTAAGAGCTGAAAAAACCAATTTTAATAACTGAACTTGTAACAATATCAATGATATTAAATTACATAGATCTGTTGTGTCTACGCACATTTTGAAAGGAGAAGACTTTAGGGTGTGGTTTGTTAAGTAGTGAAAAGCTGGGAGGTCAGCAAGTTTCAGCATTTATCATGCAAATCCTCTAAGTGCTGATACAAGACTGAATACAAGCTGCTGCACCACAAATTGTTTCCCTTCTCCTTCCCACACACAGACAAACTCTCTCTGTGATTACTAACACCAGGCTGAATGTGGGTTTGGAGTAGCTTCCATCCAGCTTACTCCTTTAAATTAATGAATTTCACAGAGTAACAGCAAAACAGAACTTGTAACAGAAAAAGAAAATATCATGTATTTGAGGGAAAAAATCTTTCCAAACTACCACTAGAGGAGGCAATAGTATAATTCATACCATTTGGAGGATAGAAAACAGCATATTCTTCCATTCCAAGTTTTCCTGTGAACCACCATACCACAAAGAAAATGTCATTACGCAGTAAAAAGGTATAAAAATTTAAGTAATTTAAACTAAAAAGTGTATTTTAAGTTACAATTACAAATATCATAACTAATTACATTATTGACCACCTGACATTGTATAAAATGTGGCAAGCAATGCAATGGGACAGGTACAATCTCAGATATAAAACTAAAATGCAGCACCAATAAAGAAGGATGGCAAACAACAAATAAGAGGAGGAAAATTTCAGCAGTGCTGTTCCATTGAGATTCTATTTGGGTGTCTTAGGAGCTTCTGAAGGTGTTTGCTGCAGACCTTGAAGATAGTGAAGCTCTAGGAGGAAGTAAGGGCAGACTGACCTAGGGATAGGACAGGCCTTTAAACAGGTACAACCACAGATAAACATTCAAGGCTTCATTAGGTCTGCAACAGAGGAAGATGGATGTTCTGATATAGCAAACAAATATACACTGATCATATAACTTTTTTATCTTCCCTGCAAAATTAACATTATATTATTAAACCATATTTTAACTATAGAAATTAATAATCCAAAATCCATTAATAAAAATTAACTATTTATTTAGAAATATAAAGGTGCTATTAAATACAATTACAACTAATTAAAACTTGCTATTGATTTAGTTCTAAAATGAGAACATTCAACTAAAAATTTAATTAATTACATGAAAATTTATAGAATATTCTTTGTACTCTACTTACTCTTCAGAATAAAATTTAGCACATTGAACTTTTGTCAGGTTCAATGGAATCTGGACCTTGATATTTTCCTACAGCACAAACTGACTGAAATAAAATAAAAATTAACCTGCAAAACTCTAGCCTACTACCCTATGAAAACAAAATCCGGTAGTTTCCAATTATACAAATGAGCTGTTTCATTAAACTAAAAATTATTTTCTCCTTTTCCTTTCAACAGTTTGCTTGTTGTGCAGCCAGAAATTATAATCTGGGAGGATGAGTATTTTTAGCATAAAGCACATCTCTTGGAAAATCGGCTAAAAATAGGACATACAAGCCTTTTGGATTTACACTGCACAGATTTAGGCATCAGCAACATCATTCCCCAGATTTGTCTAGGAATATGCAGGATGTTCTCCATAGATGCGTTTCTGGGCTGCCAAGGCTCTATGTCTGAAGTGAGAACTGGGATCCCACTGCTGTTCTGCTCTCAGGTGAGCCCTTTGCTTATTTCAAGGAGTAGGTAAAGAAAACTCCATGATTCAGTGGAAGACAGCAAAAAAAGCAACAAAAAAGGAATTAAAAAATTAGAAAACAAATGTTACTTATAGTGACATAAGAAGCAGCAAGATGAAAACTGTCAGCAGAGGTCCTGCACAAAAAAAGTACTCAAGGATCATATTTGGCTAAATGCACAAGCACCAGGACCAAGGAAATAAACAGGAATGTAGAAGATGCAGGTACATGGGAAAAAAAGTGATTGGATTACTGAATGACTCAAGAAGGAAGGCATAATTAGGAATCTCTAGGTAAACTCAAGGCAGGTGGGTTCTAAGACGTATGGAAACATCCAGAAGAAAAAATCAGTGCTAAGTATGTTTGGTACAGCTCTACACTCCCACACTTGAACAGATCCCCCAATTCTTCAGCAACATTCTGCTCCTATCTACAAATATTTGCAGAATTCACTGCTTTGCAAGGACAACATTCTATAACAACTTCCAGTTGCTACATTTATTGGAGTTGCAGAAACAATATTTAAATGTCTATTTAAATGTCTAGCTCTGATGAAGACAGACATTATCATGATTTTACCATATTGCCATAGTTGTGTTTCACTTCTTCTGGTGAAACACTGCAGAATTATACACAGAAAACTGGAGTAGAAGAACAACATTGCAATCTGTGATCAGCTTCTAAACTGTCATAATAGAATCTGTGCAGAAGTCAGCTGGATATATTTTTATTAGCATTCTTTAAAATGTAGTCTACTAGGTGTAATGAACACAAAGCAAATTCACATACTGTATTAGTGCATCAGTCAACAAAAAACTACATGATCTTTTTAAAAACAACTCTTTTTACCTTGTATGTATGATTTGGGTGGGGTGGCACTACTGTAAGCAAAGTGCTCCAATACAGATGTATCTCGGGAAAAACACAGTAACACCTGCAGAAAAGAAAGTCAACTGACTAACTGGATCAAAGCAATGCCAAACAAATTTAAGGACCTGTCTTAATTAGCACCAATTAGATGCTATTTAAGAGAGCCAGTAAGATTGAAAGCTCCTCACCACCTTAGTTTATTTTCCTGCTCTAATTTTCAGGCTCACTTTGAATTTGATAAGATTTTACATTCATCTTCATTTGTTATCAGTTTTATATCCACATTCTTCAACCCTCCTCCTTCCCTCTCAGCAGGTGTTTATCCCCTTCTGTCACAACATTAGTGACTGTATGGTACCTGGCTGCCTTTACATGTTTTAGACTGTTTTTCTACTCAGTTACTATGACCTGGGGATGTCCTAGTAAGGGAATAAGTAAACAAAGCATTTACACTCTCGGATATGTGCAGTTCTGGAAGAACTTACATTTGCTTTCATTCCCAGGATCTTTACAAAATGTTTGCATGCAATTCAGCTCTTTCAAAAAACAGATTATAATGTTCACCTAGTATCCTAAAGATCAGAAATGCACATTGTATACTCTAAAGTATATTTGGGGCTTATTGTTTACATAAATGGAAAAAACTGTATTCACAGCCACTGAGTATAAAATTAAGCAATAAAAGCATTCATAGAAAAAAAAAAAACAATAAAGAATCTCATCCTATCTGGAGTTGTAAAAAATGTAGTAGTTAGTACTGTAGTTTAAAATCTTCATGTTCTCACGCATTGAAAGGCTGCACTATGAAGAATGTACACGAGAGGGCAGACACAACGCAAAAATCACTGCTGACTTTTGCACATCTGAATCCCTCTCTGCTGGAGTTTAAGCCCAGCTTGAAACTAAGCATCACTCAAACCCCTCCCTTTCCCTTTCCACCCCGGTGAAATGGGGAGGAGAATCAAAGTAAAACTTGTAGGCTGAGACAAGAACAGTTCAGTAAGTGAATAATAGCAAATGATAATAATAATGATAATAAAAGACTAATACCAGACCCTTCCCAAACCCAGATCAGCCGATTCCAGGTAACTCCCCCCAGTTTATATACTGGGCATGATGTTCTGTGGTGTGGAATACTCCTTTGATCAGTCCTGGCTATGCTCTCTCCCAGTTTGTTTTGTGTACCTCCTCACTGGCAGAGCATGAGACAAGGAAAAAGTCCTTAGGATAAACACAACTTAGCAATAACCCAAAATATCAGTGTGTTATCAACACCAGTCTCATTCCCATTACTGCACTGTAACAGCTACTGAGAAATTAACTCTACCCTAGCTGAACCCAGGACACTCTGCTCTTTAAGATTTTAAGAGTTTATTTTAACTGTAGTCAAGGTGTAAAAGGAGGAAATGTTTCACTACATAATTTATTATGAATAAAGTTGAATGGATTTTTCCTTCCCACTTATTGGTGCAAACATATTCGACATATCAGCACTTCTCAAAGGAAACACATTAAATGACACAATTTAATATTATTGCTTTAAATTTTTTTATGGTAAGTAGGTCATATTTTGAGACTTTTTTCTTTTTTGAACCTCAAAACTATTTCTCAAATACAAACATCTTTTAAAAACGAATAATACTTTCTTATCTCAAACAGTTTAAGCTAAATATTATTTTTGTGCAATACACAATCGTATTCATAGCTGCCAAAATATCACTGACAATAACAATACACAGGCAAATGTAATTCTATGTGTATGTTAACTGAGGTGAAGGAAAGAGAAACTAATCTGAACAGGACACAAACTGTGTTCTCTCATAGGTGAAAGAATGTAACCTTCATTTGGGGCTCTCTTTTTTAGGAATACAGTGTTCAGTACAAGTATCTGGAAGTCTTTATATTAAGACTCTGCATCTTTATAAGAGATAGACTCTAGCTCAAACCTAAGTTATGACTATACCCAAAAAACTCTGAGCAAGGTTCTTTGCATCTACGACTATAGTATTCAAATTGAACTTCTGGCCTGAAATAATTTATGAATTTCTGAATCCATGTGTTATTTTCCTCATTAACAAAATTATAGTGCTAAAGAAAACAATGGAGCAAACCCCTTTTCAAGTACAGAAATATTAACTAAATGATTGGATATTTATAATCCAACTGAAAAGAAAATCACTGAATTCAAATCACTGAGAGAAAGAAAATAACCCAAAGTCAAAGCTTTTATCAAAAAGAAATCACATTATTAAAAGTACCTGTATTTTATTTTAATAGTTAGGAAGAAGTAATAAAAATAAGTAAACTTTGGGGAAAAGAAAGCAAAGATATTAAAGGAAATAAATGACATAATTTCACAGTGGTTTTCCTGAAAACAATTGTATGCTACTAAAGAGGTACCAATAATGCAACAAAATAGCCTCATCATTATTTTAATCCCAAATTTTCTTGTTTTGGTGGACATTTCATCCATTCCACAACACACAAAGGACACACTCTGCTCAATGACTTGGAAAACTTAAGAGGCAGTAACTAGTCATGAAAAAAAGCAAAAACCCAGTGCAGACTCAGAAATAATGTATCTGGTTTAAACTAATGTTTTCATTATCTATCTTATTTAGCCAATATTTAATTCCATATATCATATTAAATCAATAAATAATATCCCACATCACAGTGACTCATACTACAAAATTCTTCCAGGGGCTATAGAACAAAATAATTTGGCAGTAAAGCATTTGCAAATTAGGTTGGAAGAGGAAATTATCAAGGAAAATGGATAACTTTTTTCTAGAGCAGAGTCTGAAGAATACCACAAAACAGCAATCAAAACTAGAGCAACAAATAATTAGAAGTTTGAGATATTCCCTACTTCAAAGCCTTGCAGTAAAACTAGCCATATAATTTTTCAAGGATTTTTGGTAAGTCTTCTTCAAATTACTAAAAACAGTTTAGTCTTTTTTATGATTTTCATTCTGTAGCTGTTCTTTCAGTCAACAGAGATATAAAAAAATGGAAAACATTCAGCTGGGTTATATATTGACAATGATGAACAAAATGTGTTTCTGATGATCTTAAAACAAAGTATTATATCATATACTAGTTTATACTTCTTCATAGTTTATATCCCCATGTCTATTGCAAGTGTCAGTTAATGACTAATTAATGCCATGGTACTCTACATAACAAATGAAAAAGAAATAGAAATCAGATTTTCAAATCCCAAGATGAAGACATAGTGTTACAACAAAGATCATCTTTGACCATTAAATCAAGAAAAACTCTTACAGGTAAATATTTTAGTGAACAAATATCAGTGTTTGAGTTGACATTATTCAGTTTACAAATTNTGCTGGCCACACTATTCCTGATCCTGATATTATTTAGTTTCACATAGCTCTAAACAAAAAAATTAAGCAAGTCTAACATAACAGATAAGACTAATGAAATCAAAAGCACTGTCGAAACGTTAAGTTTGCTGCATGACAGTTATGTTGACATTGCAATCAACTACACATTAGGAAATTCATAGATGTAATCTCCTTCTAATTACAGGCATTTGATAGGCACCAGCAAAGATAATTCTTTATAAATTACCTGAATTCCTGATTGCTAGAAACAGCTTTGCAATGGGAGCAATTGTACAAGTAACCACACGTCACTACCTTAATCAGAATCAATGTCTTTAATTTAATATGCTTATTGCAATACGTCACTGTAAAGCAAGAGGGTTTTTTAAATGGGACCCTGAATATACTTCTCAAGTCTTAATTTCTCTGTATACAATTCTTGGGGGTTACTTACTGCAAAGCTGGAAAGGGGAAAAACATGGCTGATTTTCGTATTTTCCAGCTTAGTGCACTGGAATGGCATTGTGTATGGCCCTTCATAGCAGGAGTTTTAGAAGCTTGCCCTGCTTTATCTGTTTAAGTGTCCAAGTTCACTATTCAGAAGGGAAAGTATATGCAGCAAACAGATGTATCTTTCCCACTGTACTTTGCCTTACAAAGGCAGTTCTCTCTCCAAAGATGATACAATCCCACAGGAGTACACTTCCTAAGTTTTCTAACCAAAAAATAAGTTACATACCTGATATAAATAATCCTCAAATACAAAATAGTAGTCATCGTTACTTGCTGTCAGCTTTACATCCTGTAATAAAAAATACAAGTCTGAGGCCAAAAGACTCCTCTTCAGACTCCCACAGAGGCTGAAATTAACATGGTGATAGAAGACATTGTTTCACTTTCACTCAAAGAACTATAGTTAAGCTTAGACTTCACATTTTAAAATAAAAAATGCTATATTAACTTGATGATTAAGCATTCAGAGATGAAACTTGAAATGGAAGCAGTCATACCCTGTTGGTTCTTTCTCACAAACCCAGTTACTCCTTCAAATGAAGATATCCTTCCTTTATGATTTAATGGTTCCACTCAAATGTCTTACATGAGAGACAATACAGGCACAAGGAATAAGTTCACAATTATAAGTTCACACTAATTACTTTTACACTCCTCAAAACCATCCCATCTAGTATTTTCTTTCTTAATAAAATCAACAACAAGATACCAGTGTGATAAGCACATAAATCACTCACTGTTTAGTGAATTACTTACTTTGTAAATCAGGCTGTCCACTAAAAGGTCATGTTGAATCACATTTGACTTAAGCTGTTCGTAATACAAGATGTCCTAAAATTAAGAATATTACCATCATCTGTCTGAGACATGGCCTGAATTTGTATTTAAAGTAAAAAAAATTAATTTTCAGCAATTGAAAAGAAAAAAGCATGCAAAAAACTGAAAAAAATGAAAATAACTGAAAAAAGCACTGCACATTTATGAAGCATCTATCATGGTTTGTTCTAGTTTAAGCCCTAAGAATTGAGATTTGAGACATTATAAAATTACTTCACTGTCATATAAGTAATAAAATGAGAATGAAGGAACTAGTTCAAACCAAAGAGCCGTATCTTCCAACCTTTGGTTCTCTCTCCACCTAAAATCTTTTCAATGCTCAAAATCATTATGTTTTATTTCTTTGTTACCCTCTATTTTCATGCACCTTTCCATCAATAGGTTCTGTCTTATCTTTAAACATTACTGACTTGCTGCAAATATTTGACATTGAGCTAATATGAACCTGTAAACAGTTTAAATTTGTGCAAAGATGAAACTATATATAAAATAACTGGTGAAGAGTACAAAAAACTAGGACTTCTTTTTAAACTCCAATTATTTCCTGAATGTCTATACAGCATACAGGTGAAACAATGGGGAAGAATCAGAACAAACTTCTCTGCTTTTACTTATTCTGTCCCTCATTTCTTAGAAAGAGCTTGCAAAGGAAAAATAGAATAAAATATCACACTGTTATCCTGTAACTCCTAAATCCCTGAATATCTCTCTGCCATTACAACCTACAACTGAATAACAATTTCGGATTGATTTGAACTAATTGAAAAATCACGTCAGCCATCCCAAAGCTCCTTCCCACGTCACAAAACTCCTTTGATTTCGAGGTATCTACATGGACACAACACAAATATTTGTATATCAAACTTCACAGATTTACTGCTGATTTCTTTGATAAATACAAGTACAGAGTAAGGATTTGAAGAACAAAGGGAAAGTAAGATGAAATCATGAGAGGGAGAGAATAGTGAATAGTACACACTTAGAAACTATTAGAATTAATGTATTACTAAACTGCTAAGTTGAAATAAGGACAAGAGCTGTATTCACTAAGCACTGATGCCTCTCACAGGGAAAATACTTAAATTTTCCTTTTGAGAAATAAAAAAGGGGAGGTATAAATATTACACTATTTCTTTAGGAAGGATCAGACATAAATATTTACTAAGTGCAAAGAATCTGCAGTATGAACATAGCATTCTGTTCTTCAAAGCTACAAAGAACTACACAAATGCACAAGTCATTATTTTAAAGCATCAATACTGTAGTCTAATCAAGTATAACACAGTCAAATGAATAACTTTCGTCATCTCCACTGACTGTCTACATTAAAATCCAAAAAACTAATATTAAAAAAAAAAACAAACACCAAAAACAAAGAAACCACAAACCAAAACCAAAACCCATGGTCAGGCAGCTGGAACAAGATGATCTTTAAGGTCCCTTCCAACCCAGACTATTCTATGATTCTAAGAAGACCAGAAGGACAAGCTGTTCATTTGAAATAGAACTCATGCAAAAAAAGTTTAGGAAAAAAATCAGAAATTATTAAAAGGGACTTGCAAAGCTAACACAATTATAACCATTCTAAGAATAAAGGTTTTAGCTTTATTGCCATTTATTGCCATTTAGCTTTTTTGCCATTCATTCTCTCTTAAACTGTGACTGCTGTGATGCAAAATGAAGCTGGGCTTGGGACTCATGCCAGGATTTCAGCCACAGCTTGGCTACAAGAGGATCTTGCCCATGTCTCTTGTCTTGTAAGACAAGATGCTTGTGATTGATGCTGTATTAATAGATTTATTCCTTACATCTGAATCATAAACAAGATTTACTTTCAAGACACAAGACTCTCTGGTGATCAGTCTCTCACACAGTGAGGAATATTTTAAGAGCCTCACTCAGCCTTTAAAAAAAATTCACGTCTTCTTTTACTATTTACTGGCTGCATTTCTTTCTCCAGATAAGAAATTCCACTACTGACAAGTTTCAGGAGTGTCCAAAAATGTGTTATATTTCTTATGTTATTTAAAGTGTTTTCAGTTATAAAACAAAAATCTTACCATTTTCATCTGATTCAACATTTCTTCTTTGTCTGTCAAATCTTCATGTAACATTAATTTGTAAACCTTTTTCCTTTTAAAAATATGTTTCATTTTTATACAGACAGCAACTTTTCTGAAAATTATATACTTCTATACCACACCTCTAAATATACTCATCTTTCCAAATTGAAATAAAGTACACTTCAGGATGGCAGTGACCAGCCTTCTTGACCTTACAGAGCCACATCCTAAAATTTCACCCAAAACATTCATATTGTATCCACCTGAGAGCATACGGGACGTCTGAAAGGAGCAAGACAGAACATTAAAGAGAGAAAGAGAAATGGGCAAGAGAGAACAGTATCTATCAGCAGAATCCAGAAAAGCTACTTTAAGCAGAATCTGGATAATTACCTTCTCTGAAACAAAGGTCTGGATTATTCAGCAGCCTCTGTGCCAGCAGAGTCCACCTGTGTCCTGCCATGAAACCCCTGGCACTAAGAGCTACACTCTCACTGATGAACTGTTGGCAGGTCAAGACCCATTTTTAGTTACCCTCGCCAAGTGATTGCACTATTGCATTTGCCTCTTGCACTTGCCTCTCAAATCTATCAAGGACAAAACAAAAACCTAATCAGGTTACATAAAGAGAAAACAGACAAAAGAGTTAAAGGAAGACCCTCCTGGTAAATCCTTGAAGAGGGTCCAAAGCTTATTCTCCTTTTACCAGAGATCAGTGAAATCTTCTTGTAAAGTACATCCTTCTCCAGCCAAAGATGATGGCAGTCTGTTACTGTAACTGGGTTTTCTGCTTTTTGAATGATACAGTGGGGACCTTTGGCTACTGATTCTAACCTAAAAAACCCTTCTGATAAGGCAGATACACATAATGCCCCATTATGAACTTACCACCTCACTTTTTTATTAAGTTTTTAAACCTTCAAAAGTAAATTCAGTAAAACCTACAGCAAACTAAAGCATTACTGATTTTTGCATGCTGGAATGCTCAGAATTAAGATTTTCCACCTATTAAGTCAAAAAAATTAGAGGGGAAGAAAAAGCCTACCAGCAAGTGAACAAATTTCTTTCCTAAGCATTGTTGGAGCAGCATGCAGAGAATAAACAATTGTGTAACACTATGAACAGAAGGAAAAAAATTAAACAGATTCTCAGTAAGTGTGTGCCATCCATTTCATGCAATGAGACAAATATCCCACAGGAAATAACTGTGATTCTGTGATTCAAGATCATACGATTAAAATATATATTCAGCAAATTTGACTGTTTACACAGACAATATTAACTGTGACACTGTTCGCCTTCAAATGTTTGTCTTTGCAACCTTAAAAAGGCTCTTTTAACACACTTCCTCTAAAGCGTACCATTACAAACGAAAACTGAGGAACAATTCATTGTCAGACAATGTGTTTATAAGTTTCTAAATAATCCAGCGCACCAAGCTCACAGTTTATCATTTTTATGATTACAATGCAGATTGTTAGTATCATCCCTTGCTTGGCTTTATACAGAGGCTGAGCTTTACTGAATAAAATTTTCCAAACAACAATATTGGATGCTAGTACACACAATGCTGCCCATACCAAACCCTCATAATGTTTCACATTAAAGAAAGGAAATTCACAGTTCATGTGATTTAGAGATTCATACAGCTACAAATGTAATAGAGCCTAAACTGCAAATCAGAAATATTACAGCAAGGAATGTCTGCAAACAGACAACTCAACTCTAGCAGAGAAACTATTCACAAGAGGTAGAGAAAAGAAGTGTCAGATAAATCTATAGAGTTTATATGAAATTCAGCAGATCATGAAACAGCTACATGTACATAGGAACTGTTTTGCTATACTTTACAAAAAGTAAAGCCGTGTATTCAGTCTATGCAAGAAGAACATTTCAAGGTGTTAGCATTTTGGTAGTAGTCACAGCTTACTTCTGTGTAAGAAACATTAGTAAATGCAATGCTTAAACTGAATCACGGCTATTCAGCTTATAACATAGCTGTGGTAACCCATGTGCTATTCTACCTGATCCATGGGCAGTCTGCTAGGTCTCACTCATTGCTATTTTTAGTACTCAAAGTCCATAAAAAAACTTTTAGCAGCCAGGATGAAAAACGCTATGCAAAAATAGTCTTGGAAAAGAAGTCAGAAGATTATGACAGCTATTACATTAGAAGAACAGCTTCAGTTTTGCATGACAGAAAAACACTTACATGCACTTGCCTCATAGCCTAAATTATTTTCTCCAACATAGTGTATCTTGTCCCAGCTTGATAATTTCTGTTTTTTATGGAGACTGAAGGTGCATTTTTTATTTCACTGTTTTTCAACCCTTTATTTCAACAATCTCAAGGTAGTAGACTGATTTCCCCGTCTACATCACTTTATCTGCCCTTACCACTTTGTCTTGAAGTTATTATTACCATTTTCTAGCCACTTGCCCACATCTTTCATCACAAAGTATTGTCTCACCACTAATTCCCTGCACACAATCTACTCAGTTCAGTCTCAAGGCTCTGGATCCTGCAAAATGTCTCCTAAAGGAAAATTTCTACTGCACTCAGTCTCAGAATAATGTATGTGTACACAGTTTATTTTTCTTTTTCATCTATAGCTGACAAATATCATTTGCTAAGTGTGTAATTATCACACGGTAAATTATTAGGTACATATAAAAGCCTCACATCAAAGTTTCCCCAATTATGCAAAGACCTTAAAGAGGGATTTAACTTTTTAATGTCCATTAAATATAATAACTATGGCATGGTTTCAGATACTGCAAAAAACTTCATTGTTGAGGACTTGCATCAAATATAAAGTACAATGAAAAACTGTTGCTGTGCAAGGGAACATGGAAACAACCAACGTCTTACTAGCTTTTCTCTAAGTCTTTCTGATTGTACATATGCAGAGTATATGCCATAGTACATAAAGCAATTTATAAGATATGTAAATGCATATGATGACAGGGTCAAACAAGAGGTAAATGATATAACACATCTTTTTATAAAACTTAGCAAAAATATGAGAGGTTCAGTCCTCGTCCCAGATCTTTATCCTTGCCCCCTTCTAAAAAAGTCAGCATTATATAGGAAATTCTCAGGAGACAGTCAGATTAATTGAATAATTTTTTCTACAGTATTTTGCTCACGTATCTATTAAAAATTAAGAAGAGTGGCAAAGACTTCACCACACCACAGAGCTTTTTAAATCAAAATGTTTATCAGTTTCCGTGACAACTCAGTAGAGCATTTCTATTTTGGAAAAAATATCACTAGAAGATATGTGCTTGCACTATTGTGTTCTCACCTAGTCTTCACATTTTACTCTCCCTTTGCCACTTACCTCTGGCTGATTAGAAATGTTAAGAATGAGGGCCCACAGATCACCTCGGAGTGCTGTTGGACATCCCTGACGAACATATTGCTGAGCTGCAGCACTATCTTGCTCTGCTAAAACTGTAAGAAACAAAGCAGGTAAAGAGTTGATGTAGTGTAAGACTTCTATCAAATACCTTAATATTTAACTTCAACAACTGGCTTACCATGCGGTAAGCATTAGCTAATAGGAAAATACTGAAAAGATCTGGTTTCCACAGTGCAATTTTGAATTAATTCCTTGGGAAACAAGGCAATTGGTATTAAATCAGCAAGGCTGTACTAAATTTTTCTGTCATAAAATAGGACTTAGTATATACACATGACTATATCAAGGCTAGTTGCAGCTACTAATCTGGCATCATGCAGAATAAGCATCTATTTATGGCCACAAAATACTCCTTGTTTAACAGTGAGTGGTATCTCAGTTCAAATAGGAGACTGCCACTCATTATGGCTTTTTTTGTGTCTCCCTTCTTTTCATGTTAACTATAGGAGTATCTCCACAGATAACTATGGGGCCAGAATTTTCCGTTCCAGAGTGTTCTGTCATGTTCTCTCATTATTGGTGTATTTACTCTAGAGGATAAAGACCTTGAAAGACATTGGTTTGCCTTCATATTGACATAAAATAAATACTCTACTGCTGACAGGTTTGTTTGTTTATTTGGGTCACTGTTGTAAAGCTTTAGGCTACACAGTCACAAGGGCCTCATGCTGGATGCAATACTGGATATACCATAAAACAGATTATCTTGTTCCCTACTTAAATCTATAAACTTGAAAGACATACATCTTTAGCTATTGTAATCTGGTAAAAGTGTTCCTCACCAAGGGTATGTGATTAACTGTACCCTCATACCCAAAATGTCTTTCACAAAAGAGAGAGAGTTGGAGAAATTTCTGTGTTATCATCTAGACATTACACAGGTGTTCAACTGCTACTCAGAAGTTTCCAAATCCATATCCTCTAATTTTTCTGAAGTGTCTATGAAACAGCTTGCTTTTCTATATCCCACTGAATCTGATATTCACAATATCTGCTTTGATATGACTTAGAAGGACAAGGTTTGGAATTAAATATCAGTCTAACTGATTTTTCTATCCATCCCTTTTTGCTTAAATACTGAACAGACCAGCTTGCCAAATTTTTGTTTAACTTGCAGAGCTCTAACACAGACATTCCTATGATCCTGCATGAAAAGGTCAAAAAACCCCCATTCCTACATTCTCCACAGAACTTCAGAAACACTGTGGTTCATCTTGGCATCCATGAGCATTTACCTTATTTTTTCTTATTGACATACAAAGTATTAAAAAGTAGTTTTGGTATATACAAGATGGGTTTTACTAAA
Source organism: Illadopsis cleaveri (assembly GCA_013399915.1). Taxonomy (NCBI): domain Eukaryota; kingdom Metazoa; phylum Chordata; class Aves; order Passeriformes; family Timaliidae; genus Illadopsis; species Illadopsis cleaveri. The sequence goes on along the minus strand of VXBB01010194.1, from coordinate 856,110 downwards.
CACAACAAAATAAAATCATCAGACTTGGCAATATATCTAATATAAAACCAAAATCAACATCTCAGTAGCAAACAAAGTCATAACTAACACCTATTAGAGCATGCTGCAGGATTCCCACTGAATGAAAAGGGATTTCAGTTTATGGTCAAGGCACTTACATATTTACAAAGTTATTAGTCTTTGAATAGAAGACAAGCTAAGGCATTCTCTAGAATAGAGCTGCTTGGTATAGACAAGAAATGATGAGTATGAACAACAATGTGGAGTTGAATGAATGGCTCAAGAAGGCCAGAAAATATAGTTTATTTGGAAGAATGGGAAAAGAACAGAGAGCTGGATAGTACCTAATGAGATGCTTTTGGATTAGAAAACTGACAGTGCAGGACAGAAGGATGACAACAAAAGTAGTAAGAAAGAAGGAAAGATCATTGTTTTGTTACTGCAACAAAAAAAAAATTAGGATGGAGCACTTTTGGGACACTATCTTGCCTATTTTTTCCTTTGGTGCTAATGTTCAACAGGAATCAGAAGAGACAGTAATGAGTAAATAGTGGTGGATTTCGACCATTCCTTGTATGTTTCTTTTATAACTAAACTTAAACTATTAAATTACTATTTCTTTTAACTTTCCCTTCCTTTTGTATGTTATTTCTTAACCTACAAAAACAATCCTGGAACTTCTCATAAAAAGCAGTATAGAGAGACAAGTAAGTGAATATTCCACAGTGGCTATGTACTGCAATATTCTGCAATTGCAACTGATTATTAAAAAGACTATTCTGACACAAAGGCATAGATCCCATTACAGTAATGAGAACTTTGTGTGCAGAGAACAGTCTCCCCAGAATTTTGATTTTAAACTGAAATTCAGCAGTGGAATAGGTTAAGTTGTCAGCAAAAAGATGTCTATGTGCTTCCTATTTTGTTTTTATCTGGTAGCTACTGGTAGACTGCAAATGTTTGTTTTTCTGTCCCTGTCTAAATGACAACAGTATTAGTGCTTGTCTATCTAAATTACAATGGTATTACAGATAATGCTTTGTGCTAGTCTAAGTTCTTAAAATTCTAAGAGGTACATGCAAATACTAATTTACTACATGCATTCTTAACTACTCACAATTTATTACAGATAAAAACAGATCCATACCTTTCTGTCCAACACGTACATGTTCATTTTCAAAGAACTCTAGAAAATAAAGACACAGAAAAGTATGGCAAAAAATAAATGAAAAAGACGCTTCAGCTGATAATGTATTTTGTATTTTTACTACACATCATTACATTCAGTTGCTATTTACTGCAACCATCACTAAAAGCTAACATACATCAGAGTCAAAGTGCTTTTTCAAAAACTAATTTTGTGTTTCAAAAACCACAAATATCAAAGCAGCACTATACTACATGATTTTCAATTAGGCAAGTTTCCATTTAAAAAGAAAAATCTCATGATACTACAGTGATTTCCATTTTTATATGGAAAAACCATTGTAAAACCTCTTCTACAGCAATAGATGCATACATGGAAAACAAATAGAGATTATACACTATTTAAGTTACTGAATATTAATATATGGGTATGTCCTGTAATATTTTCTTGACATTTATTTTAAATATGTTTGTATGTATATATGTGCACATATATATATATATGCCTTTCTGTTATCTGGATTAATATTTATTGATAATTTCTGTATTTCTGGAAACAGGCAATGTGGTTTTCTAGATCCTGAGGTGTTGAAACATATCGAAATTTATATATTCTCTACTTAAGGTGATGACTTTAAATCTTCTCCAAATCTGACTCTTCATATATGCAATGTTTTCTATTATTAGCTATATTTTACTATGAAAATCACTACAGTCATAGTTACAGAACAAATATTTATGGTTTACTATGGGAAAAATACACAAATTTTTTTATAATTTCAAGGATTCTGCTCATTAGTGTTCTGTTTGAATGACTGGAGCATGGCATTAGCTTACCAGGGGGCACTTGCGCTGAATCATCAATACCTAGCTGTCCTATATTTAAGCCTAGTTCGCTGAAGTCTTCTTTCTGAAAAGGAACAGAACCATAACAAAGTAATGAATATGTTTAATTCTCTAAATCACTTGAGATTTCTTCTGAAAGGCTTAATGTGAGTATTTTCTGGACCAAATTAAGTTCTTCTAAATGTACACATTTGAAATAGAATCTCACATCAATTCTTACTCTAATGTTAGTTATAAGCCCCAGTTTGCACGTCAAGTATGAGCTACACCTGGATGTAGGGAAGTGGTGAATGAAAGATCAGGTTAAGGATCCATCTCTTTTCCAACTCAGGTGAAAGATTTTCTACTAGCATAAAATCTCCAAGAGCCTCATCAGTGAAGCATTTAGAAAAACTCTCCTATATAATACACTAGTACTCAAACATTTATTTTCATTTACAACCTGACCAAAAAGGGATTTAAAACTATATTAAGAAGAAAGTGGGAAGTGAACTCATTGTCAGGCTACTGATCTTGTAGAGCATCTGCAGAATTGAGATGTGCTACAAATTTGAAGTTTCTTGTACAGAAGAAAAATGATTAAGTGAATGACATATACAGAAGTGTATTTTTGGCACAAATTAAACCTGTGTGACATAAAATGAAAACTTCCCTACTGGCAGTAAATTTACTGTTTATGTTTTATTTTTCATTAAAAATGTTTTTTCATAGAACTTCTTTATGCTCTGTATTTTAACTACATATTTAGATTGATTTTCACTTCCAAAGGAGAAATCTATGATGACACTAATATTCTTTTTTATTCATTAGAATCCTTTTCATTAGCAAGAAAAAAATAACTCTACAGAAACCCCTTACAAGAAAAAAATATACTTACCAATTCTGGAATATCTTTAACTTTTAAGGGAACTTGAATTAGTCCCAGATGATTTCTGAAACTAGGCTGCTCTCCATTTTCATAATTTGGGTTTCGAAGATTCATCAGTACCTTAAAAATTGTAGCTCTGTCATTTCTTGCTTACATTCAGAACTCTTCTCAACATCATCAGCATTACAAACAGTACATTCAGCACTAAATCATTTCCCACAACTTATATATATAGATGCAAATGATCAAATTATATCTCAACATTTTCAAAATCAAAAAGTACTGAAATATATTTCTGATGGCTACAGTATCCAGGACATTCTTCAGTATTACTTTTCTCTGAATTTTTATTCATCATCTTAACACTGGCAGTCTTACAGAGCTTCCAATAAAAGTGCTACATAATTTATTATTAATTAACTATTAATATTTTAACAATTACTATTTTATTATTATTAATAAAGTAGATATTTTAATATTAATAATTTTAT
>VXBB01010194.1:735101-847238 GCA_013399915.1 Illadopsis cleaveri | reverse complement strand
GACTGTAAGGAATGTTTTCCAAATTGCATTTTTTTAATCATACTCTGTATAGTATTTTTTCTTCAACTGCATTATCATATTTAAATTTCTTTCAAATGCTGCAATTACACAACACCATGGCACAAACTGGTTCATCTCTCACAAAGTGGTAGTATCAACCATTTACTATTTTGCTAAGTGAGGTTTTCTTGCTAGAGAAATAAGAAGTGAGGGAGCATGAAGATTACCAGGCCATACAGGATAAGAAAGTGGAAATGGAGAATACACAAGCAGAAGTAGCAAAAACAAAGTTAAAGGTACAGTCTTTTTTGGTAGAAGAGTGGTCTAGATCAGATAGCCCAGCCACCTGTCTAGCCAAATCCTCAGTGTCCAATGTCGTCTCCCTAAGGAGATGATTCCAATGGCTGATTGCTCCCTATGTGAATAATTTTCCTCTTCTGTCCAATCGGNGCTTGTACATCATAAGGCTCTTGTTAGCCCACTCTTCCAGCCTATCCAAGTTTTTTCTGCACAGTGACTCCCCCTTCTGAAGCCCTTCTGAATTCTCCCTTCTCCACTCGGTTTGGTACCATTGGCACCATCACATCATGATACCATCAAAATTAAGGCAGGACAGGTACGGGGGGCATAGGAAGGGGAATAGCAAAGACATGCTTAAAGATATGAAAGCTACAAAAGAAGAAGAGACAGATGGCAGCTTTGCAAGACCAAGAACCATCTAATTCCAAAGAGCAATGGAGGTCAACACACTTGGTGTGACTTACAACTGCCACACCAGACGTTAATCCACTTATTGCACAGGGGATGCAACATGTTGGTAATAAACCACTTATACACAGTCATAACCTGTGACATAATTCAGCTTTCAAGACCCAGTAAAATATATTCAAATAAATGCAAAAAAGACAAAACCAAAGTGAGGGTTATACAGTCTTTCCAAGCAAGATACTGTGCCCTCTATCCAGGACAGCAGTTACCTGAGGTGAGCAGAAACAGAATGCACTGTTCTGAAATAAAACTGAAATAAAAGACAGAGGCAGAGTTCATATAGTCATTTTATTGATGGGAACAATACATTTAACAAGATGATTCCTGTAGTCTTATTCAACACTAAGAAATTCAACACTAAGAAAACACACTATTAGGATTGCTATGGTTACAATTATTCAGTAAAATAGCTGAAACTGAGGAAGGTAGTACTGCAATTTGGAAACTATTTCACAACATCACAGAATGGTTTCCAACACCTAAAGACCCTGCCTGAGGGGAGGGAAAAGGATTATTAGCAAGGGCAAATGTAGGTGATAGGACAAGGGGGAATGGATTTAAACTGAAAGGATAGATTTATATGAGATATGAGGAAGAAATTCTTTACTGTGAGGGTGGTAAGACATTGAACAAGCTGCCCAGAGAAGTTGTGGATGCCCCATGCCTGAAAGTGTTCAAGGACAGGCTGGATGGGACTCTGAGCAACCTGATCTAGTCGGAGGTATCCTTGCAAGGGAAGGTTGAAACCAGATCTTTAAGATCCCTTCCAACCCCAACCATTCTATCATCCTATGACTTACAGAGTTACTACTGCCATTAGTTACTACTACTGCCAGAGTTACTATTGCCATTAATGCTCTATCCTTCACTAGAAACCTGGTTTTCTTTCAAGGGAGGAAAAGAAAGCAATATAAAAACTTCAGTCAGCCATCTATGAGATGAACCAATGTGAGGAGAAAAACGGTTAATTATGAACATTTTAATACTAGTCTAGAAAAAATATTAATATTGTTCTAATCACTGATTGCAAGTCATTCCAGTAACTATCAGAGACGGTTTTCTGGGAGTAGTACCCTTATTTCCAGAATTCTGAAGTAGAGCAAAATTAATTAAGATAGAAAAGCACAAAGAAATTGTCAACAAACTTACAACAATGGAAACAGCATCTTAAATGGTGACTGTATCTAATAAAAATAGAATATGACAAATATGACCCATAAGGACAACATTTTTCTATGGGGACAAATTTTGATGATAACACCAAAATATTTTTTCCAATTGCTGTGATGCTAAATGAAAATAAAGCAAAAATAAAACAAATCTACCCACAAATAAAAAAACCCCAGTCTTTACTGTCAAAGCATTAATTAGATTTTCAATACCTATGGAAGTGAATTGTTAAGTTTTCATTTTTATCTCTTACCCAAAAGATATTAGCAACCAGTACACTTCTATTTTAACTATTTCCAAATATTTTAAACAAACAAAACCACTGAAGCACTGACTTTGTAAGCTTTTTACATTGTTTATTCATCTTTAATCAAAAAGAGCAACAAAACAAAACCTAGTTGTGATTCAATTGCTCTGATGATGCTTGTTTTCTTAGATTCCCATTATCTACAGTGATAAATGTGTGTCATCTTGGAAATCAAACACTCGCATGTATCTCAGTGGTTTTAGAAAAGATGTTAGTTCTCTAACTGTGCATTTATTACTATTTCACAACTACCATAATTTACCAGTATTTCTCCATGGAAAGGATTCACAAGTCTTTATCAAAGAGCTGTATTTCAAGAAAGGGTTTGAAAGAGCATCTACTTGTTTGGGATAGAGTTAACTTTCTTCCTAGTAGTTAGTATGGTGCTTTCTTTTGGATTTGTGACCAAAAGGGTGTTGATAACACACCAATGTTTTAGCTATAGCTGAGAAGTGCATACATAGCCTCAAGGTCTTCTCTAATGCTTCCCCAATGGCAAGGAAAAGAGCTAGGACAGCTGACCCTAGTGAGCAATGGGCTATTCCAGACCACAGAACATCATGCTCCAAGTAAAGAAGCTGGGATAAAAGTTGCCTGATGATGGAAAGTGATGAAAGTATTCCTATTTTGCTTTGTTGAAGTGTAGCTTTTGCTTTGTCAATTAAACTGTCTTTGTAACACAATTTCTCACTTTTGTCCTTTCAGTTTTCTCCTGTTTTGCTGGGGGAAAGTGAGGGAGCAGCTGAGCTGCCTCCCAGGGTTAACCCACCCAGAGGACATGGATGATTAATACTCTTTGAAATAGAGAATCAAATTTTGAAACTAGCCAAGACAGGACTTCTCCTGCTCATTTTTAAATTACTGGAACAAGAGGCCTTTCTATGTACAGGTGAAAACACTGCAAGTACCGCATACACTTTTGTAAAATAATAACACATGAAATTGGTTCAGCCAAACATGCATACAGATCTATTTCTGTGGGTTTTGCATTAATAAACTAATAAGAGAGGTTCCTTTCAGGCAGCAAACTGGCATTACACTTCACACCACACAAGAAAAATTGATTAAAGCAATCTTTAGCCCCAAATTCTAAAGACTGAAACCCAGGACAGAGAGATAAGACTTAGGGGAATAAACAACAATGTGATTCTGAAAGTAACACAATTTGTTGAGTATTTTGTAAAAGAATAATGCAATGTATTTCTAGGCACAGCGCAGTTAAATCACTTTTATCTCTACCTCAGATGTTTTGGTTAGTGCATAGTTTTGAAGCTTGTTAATTTTTTTTACATTTTTATGTGGATTTGTCTTGTTTATTTCAAATAGCATATATTGGCAAAAAAATAAACAATGTAAAAGTATTTTTTCTTAACACCAAAAATCCTCATTTAATCTTCACAGTCCAGTTTCTCTTATTCTCCTTCAACATGCCTTAAGCTCCTTAGCTCTATATTTTTCATCTTCCTTTCACATTTCTTAGTACTAAATATATCTCGTCTTTCTGAAGATGTCACTATCTCTGCAGCTTTTTATCTTTCATCATGAAACTCCCTGTGTCCCTTCAAAAAAACGTTTTTGTAACCCTAAGTGAAATGACCTATAGCTACCTCTTTTTTTCTTTTCAATGAAACCAAATTCTCTTCTTTGACATATTCACATCATCTCTATTCTACATTTTTCACCTACCTGCCACTGTATCCTACTTCTTTCATGGCTGGAGAATTACTTGAGCACTTTTTGTATTTATGTAAAATGTCACATATACAATATTACTATTAACTTTGATGCAATTACAAATCTGTGCTTTTCCTAAGGTATAAAACCTAGAAATACAGAACCATTCCACAGAGTAAATCTCAAACAGTCTAATTAAAATCTGATATGAATGGTAAAACTGATAACCACTAACCTGTGCTTTTCTCATATAGGCTAAAGGTTCTTTAATATGTTCAGGCGGTGCTGCAGGATGACAGGGCGAAGGAAACCTTAACAAGAAAATATGGTAAACTTTAAATATTTTGATGTTTTATTTTGCTTAATTAATCCTGTATTTGTAAACCTAAATATAACTTCTTTCATGAGAGCACTAGCAAAAACACAAGTGTATGTTGATCAAAACTGAGTACTGTTTTCAGAAGTATTTTTTCCTCATCCATTCTACGGATACAAACAAGATAACAATATGCAAGAATTAATAACATTTCAACATGAGTTCTTCCTGTATTAAAAATAATGCTCCCTTATAATTTCACATTAAAATAAAATAAAATAAAATAATTAGATTAAAAAATCAGGTATTTTAAAAGTGTATTATCTTCACATCATGTCGTCTTCATGATTCCCTGGAACTTTCCCTCTCCAAGCCATCACATTTTTTCAAGAGATTTTTTGAGGGCCTCCTTTTAAAAATCAGTAGTGAACATGTAGATGTCCAAAGTAATTAGAAGTTTGAGGTGTTGACTTAAGCAATGTTGAATATCCACTCATAAACTGCATTCTGACAAAATATAAAAGCTGGAACAAAAATTAAAAAACAAACCAAAACACTAATTCATTTTTCTGCAGTGCAGGTTATTTCCAATGCGTTTTTGCCAAACATTTCATCCAGCTAAATTTTAAGTGTCTCAAATATCTTTCACAAAACAAAATTTACACATAGCTTCTCTAACAGTTAGCCTGAATTTTCATTTGTTTGAATGAATTCAATCAGCTCCTATCATGTGTTTTTGGGAAACCCTCTCCAAATTTCTTCCCATTTTTAACTGATAAGGTCATTCTTGTACTTGGTGAAAATTTGTTACAGACTATTCTGTCCCAGTGTAAAACAGAATCAATACCATCAGATTTCAGAAACACTGTTTCTTGGCTTTTCCACAATGCTCATGAAATCATGGTGTTCATAGTTAATTTCAATTTTCAAGGGCTAATTTCCTTATTTTGCTGCTTATTTCCGTGCATTAGCCCTAGAGACAGGTAAATATTTTTCCCTGGAAAGATATGATGAAGATGAATCCTTACTAACAGACAGAAGCATTTTGCTGAATTAAGTCCCTCATACTACTAAACATACATTGTGCTAAACTGGTAACTCTAACAACCTTATTTAAATTAGCACAAATAGATTTGCAAACACATTTCTTATTTTATAGTTGTATTTATGGCTGTATCTGTTATGAAATTCACCTTTCCACTGTGCCAGAATGTAAGGAAAAATTATGCTTCCCAGAAGTCTAATCCAAAATTTGCTGAAAAATAATAAAAAGGAGACTAGACCGATTTTACTGTGTTTATAACCATATCCCAAGCATGATCAGTACTGACCTGGAAAACCTAGAGATCTAATTTCTTCAAGATTTTAAAAAACAATTAATATAACAAATATGTCCAATGCTGTGCACATACTTCAATTAAAACTCATTTGCACCAACTACTTCATTTACATAAGAATTATGTTGGAAGTAAAGCAAAAAGGAAAATACAAAAGTAACTACAAAATGTGGTGATATTTATCTCACTTATTCTTTAAAATGCACTTTTAAGTCCAGTATTTTCACTAAGATGAAAAGCAAATAATGGCACTTTAAAAACAGAAACTAAGCAGGTACCCTTGCTATGACAGATATTGCAGATTATAGTAACACACCATATACCTCTATAAACAAATGGATCAAAAGTAAATCATGTGAGTAGAACTCATTAAGTGAAAATACTAAATAAACTCACACATTAAGTTCACTATAAACAGCATTCTGAAGCTTCTTTTCCCAACCTGTTAAAATAAAAAAAGAACCAGAAGACAACTTTAGGAATTAATACTAACAGAACATCAATCAGAGGTTGCTTTGCAACACTGCAGACACTGGAGTTTTATGTCTGGTCTCAGTTCATGGCTACCTACCAGAGAGACAGGAACGGACAAGGAAACCTTAATCTCATTAAGACAGGAAAACTGCAAGTTGAAACCTCTATAGAGACCAAATACCCTTTATTTCCAGCTGCTATTCAAATAATTACAATACAGTTTCGGTTAAAAAATTTACATTCTATTTTTTCAAAGCCATCATTTTATTAAAACAACAATTAATATTAATAGACACAGTGTTCCCGATGATTATAAATCTTAGATAATTTATCATAAAATCTTCACATGATAGTAACATAGCCTACTACTTTCAACGCAAATTGGAAATTTAGCTAAAGGTAAAATTTTCAAGAGTATCACCATGGAAGTTAACTTCCATTTTTAGAACTGACTGAACTCTCATTTCACTCATAACTTTCAAAAAAATCACCAGTATCTTATAAAATGATAAAAGCACTTTGCATAATATGTTTTTCAAAACGCAGATGGAATCCAAGAACACTTTCCCTTTTAAATTTTCTCTATCTGATTTAATAATCTGGAATCACTGAATGTCTGCTCCTGGCTACTGTCAGTGACCAGACACCAAGCTCCACAAACTACTGTTTTCATCAGTTATTTCACATATGTTCTTGCATACATCTATCCGATTCACAAATGTATCAATGAAGTATTACAAACCTGATGTCTTCAGAAAATCCTTAATATCCTCTTTTAGTGATTCCAGCTTAATTTCTGGTTTGTGTAGGCTAACCTAAGATGAAAAATAAATAATTAAGCATCAAGAACTAAAGAGAAGTTACATTATTCAAGTTACAAAATAAGTAATGAACATGCTTAAGGCTACACACAAAGCAAACTTCTTCCTTGAACAATGGCTATAGCAGTCAAAAATATCAGTTAACACTTTTCTCACTCAGTGTCTTTGCCTTTTTCATCAATGCTAAAAGGTGTATGTGGGGAAGGAGAGAGAAGAAAGGAGTAGAATATGCAATGAATGCATATTAAACAATACATGTCAAATAATCTGGGCAAATATCCCGCATACTTAGTCCAAATGCTACCCTATACACATTAAGGAATTGGTCATAAGGTACACATGGAAAAAACTAGAAGCCAGTCATTGTATTTCAGCTGAAAGAATAAAACTGAAAACATTGCATAATTTTTCACTTAACCTCTCACTGTTCACCTCTTTCAGGTAAGAAATGCCATTTTCAAACAAAAAACCCAACTGTGCACCAAAATTCCCCACTGCAGCTGTGACTACTGGGTCGATAGGAACTCTTGCAATGAAATGTACTCAACACTAACCAGCACTAACCAGCTTTACAACCATACCATGACACAACCACATGGATGGTGCTGCACATCTTTCAGCAACAGCAGGAGTAGCTGCTACAGCAGCTCCTTCTTCTACAGCTAGACTAAGAGGAGAAAACAAATACATCACAAAGGTCCAAAGGGACAACAAGTAAAAACTCACATGTTTCTAATACATATTTTCCTAAGCATGGTACATGGCAGTAGCTGATTAATATCAGATAATAAAGCTAAAGGTTTAGAAAAAAAATAGCAACACTGCATACTAAGTTGACAATAACACCAGAAGATCTGTATGTCCACAGCCATGACAGCTCCAGGCATATGTTAGAAGCATATGGCCATATCACCTACATAGAAGTGTGAGACATCTCTTACCAAAAGCTACTCAACAATATGCTGTAGGTGTATCAGCTACTGATTCTATTGCAGCAAGCTTTCCCGCTGCAATAGAATTTTAATCATTATTTAATTAAAAATGATCTTTCACCAACTTGTGCGGTTTTCCAGCCCTAACAGCACTGCTTTAAGTCCATGACACATAACTAAAACTCCAAAATCCTGTAATTTGCCTTACAGTTTATACATAGAAAAGGGTGTTTCTGCACTGGAAAAGTTGGTCTATTAGGTGAATTCACAATGCAGAATTTTAAGGAAACCTTTCCATGTTCCCCAGATGAAAAGAGGAATGGACAATAACGGAGATAATGACAGTATCAACATTTCTGATCTTATTTCAAGTCCCCTTGCCATTACAGGTGAGGAAGGCATTTATATTTGTTTTATTGACTGCAATAGCAGAGACTGTAAGCATGCTTCTCAGAAAGAAAGGCCATCATAAGCACAGACCAGAAGATGTGGTGAGTTGCATAACTCTCACGTCAAATGACAAACACGAATTCCATTCAGCACAATGGTAAAAGCTGGCAAAGGATCGTTGCTAATGTCTGGGAAACAAAGACTTTTATGTGAGTTCTTGGGCAGCTCACAAAATACCCTTTTAAGCAAAAACCTCCAGGAGTATTTTAAGAATTCCTTCTGAAGCTATTTTGATGGAAAGTCCTATGTCCTTTTTGGACATTTTCAGGCTGAGGGTTTTCTCTACTGCAAGGCACTGTTTTTGTGTGTCTCCTGTAGAAACTTTATTTAAAGTAAGATACATCAAGCAGGGCAGATTTTGCCATACTGTTCCTCAGAAGCTTTTGTGCATCCTTTTGTAAATGTTCAGTTTTGTCTTTGAGTTAAATAAATATGGCTAATTCTAATCTCAGGGTCCACAGGGTCAGCCCTGGCACACTTCTTATCAAAAAGATCCCCACACAAATACAAGTTATTGACAGATGATAAATCACAAAAAAAAATGAAAGGTCCTGTACAATCAGCTATAAAATGGGTTAATTATCTTGACACTGAAAACAGTACAAGAAATGATGGAAGTGCAATCAGAACAGTATTTTAATTCTCTGCAGTTCACACACCTGTGACCACTTGGCTTATTAAGGAATATCTGACACTCTATTGACAACAACAGGGGTTTTTTTGGAGATTCCTGGAAATTCTGGAAATTGATACAGCATATCGTATTAGAAAGCATTAAGGAGTTCAGTCCACAGATTACTTCCCATTTTCTGTGTCTGGCCAAAAGAACAACAGAGGTTTTTCTTATAAACTGCTGTTCTCAAAAGAGCCTCCTTCCCAGCTGCAGGATGTAAAATCCAGTGTCTTTCCTGCATGCAGCAGAAAGTCAGTCAAAAAGGAAACAGGACAGCATGTTGGGGAAAATTTTTTCAAAGGATTACATTAGTGCATCAACCTGCACTGGTTACCTTCACCTCTCTATGCCTATGTATTTAGTCAAGTATTATTTCATAACTCCTAGCCCTGCTGCAGCCAATATTCTTAGGCTAATCTTTAATTTATCAAAACATCTCTCTTTAGATAAGACACCTTTCCTGCGTCCTTTTTCTTCTCTTTGCTGAAAAAAGCTCTACTGAGACAAATTTTCACATAAGAAAATTCCCCCCCAAATTATGGGGGCACTTTTGTATCCACTTTCACCAATTCAGGGTTCAGTTGCAAAAGCCTCCTCCCATTTCCACTCTCCTTTTTGTTTACTTGTGTATTACAATCAACATATTCCTAAGTGCTAGGTAGAACAAGAGAGCCACAGAAACTGTTAGGGATTCATTGCCCACTGGATTGCTGATCAGTTTTCAAATCAGAAATTAGATACTTGAGAACATGACAAACAGTTCAGCTGGTAGCTGCAGCCAGCTCTTAACACAGACCATACTCTAGCTCTGTGCAACATAACAAGGGAAAATTACTCAGTTTGGTAAGTGAAAGGAACTCTCTTCAGAACCGTTTTGCTGTAACTTAACAGTGCAGTACCTCTTTGGAATTTATATGGGTGTTTATGGGAACTAAATTGAGGAATCAAGGGGACTTAGCAGAGCTGATGTTCCAAAGTTACTAGACCATGTCTTCCACATTATCTTGTTTTTCCTTTGGATTAACTGATCTAATTTATTTCTGTGTTGTACCATGTTGGAAAACACATTTAGGTACTTATATTTTAGGTAGGGTTGGTTCGTTTTAAACTGCTTGGTACAACATACTGACTAAGTCTCATTTGCATTTGCATTCCCTGTGATTTTTTGGTAGAATGGAAAACATGTTTACAAAACTTCAATTATATAAAAAAGCATTACAACAATTTTACATAGATAAAAATGCCTGCCTAAGATTTACTGGGAGAAAATGCCGCATTGACGAGATTTATACTCATTAACCAAATTAATTCCCTGAACGATCAAAACACAGCAAACACCCAGGAAAACTACCAACTTCAATACACACAACTTGATGAAAGGGTATCTTACTTCTATAAGAAAAAGACTATCACAAGCAGGGTAATAGAGAGGAGCAATATAGGGGAACAATCCATGAAGGCAAAGGGTGACAGCTAGAACAGGGAAAAAGTCAAGTATTCAGAGGCTGACTCGGGCCAATACAGAGCCCTGAAAGGAAACAGGGATGAAAGTTGAGTATTTCAAAAAGAAGTAACAAATTATTTTTAATAAATGTTAATGCCTAACAGCTTTTCCCTGTAAAACTAGCATTGTGCATAATCTTATGGATAGAGCACCAAGGTCCAGGCATGGGATGACTACATTCCTCTACAGTCTTGGTGAGCTTCTTGTGAATCAAGATGCATCTGTCCCTTCCACATGTCTCCATAAAACAAGCTATCATTACAGCATTTCTTAGCACCCCCCATTCTTCAGCTGTACAGAACAGTAGGGTAGTTCAGGGACCTTTAAAATTTGGCCAAATTTGCTGGTGCCTAAGGTATCACTTGTGTGTGTACCATCTTGTGTGTACGTCCTTGATTTTGGCAAGGTATCCTGCTGAGATCAGGGCAGTCACCATCGTAAGTGATACTCTAAATGTCCTCTCTCTGTACCTGGATGCCAAGATGGAAGAAAATCCAGACACTCAACACTGATGTGGCTGAAAGCAAGCAAAAGGATAGCACAACAGCAAAATAATAAAGTTGGTGGAAATAGTAAATTGATTCAGAGAGGAACGGAACAGAGAGATCAACCAATTGGCAAATTAGCATCTAAATTTGAAAGTGACATTCAGTCATCATGACTGGAGCAGCATTGATCATGCAAGAGATGATCCATCAACCACAGCACTCAAAGAAGTATAGGAAAATAACTAGAAGACCAGGAACATACTAGTAAGAGGAGGTTTGACAGAACAAAATGTTCCAGCATAACTCCTGTGTTAAACTATTCCTTTTCTCAACAAGAATAAACACTGCAGAGAAGTGATCCAACTATACTGAAATGTGGAATTGCATCAGGTGAACACATATTTTTATCCTGTTGCAAACAGTTCTGCAAATAACTTTACACAATCCTAATATTGTTACAGCCTATCCACCATAATTTATTTTCAAAGCCTTTTTTGTTTAGATAAGCATGTACCCTCTCAAAGCATTTATTACTGTTCAGTATGTTTTTGCACAAGTGCACAATGCTTTTCAGTTTTATTGCTATTATTTCCCAAATTGCAGTAAAACACAATAAATTATATTCCCCAAATATAATCCATCTTTAGAAGTAAATTCAATGAAAGCTAATAAATACTCACCTTTTCTTATGTACTTCATTCTGCCATAACTGGACTTTATTAGGACCAAGCTGACTTGGTAAAAATGACTTCAAGCACAACCACAACAGTTTCAACATAAACACTTACTAAAAACTTAAAACACTGCAGCTTCAAAGGAGAGATTTTAGTTTTGGTTATACACTTATGTAAAAGAAAGAAGAATCTGAATGTAACTAAACAAATTTCAGGAACTGTAAAACCCTGATTACACTGACAATTTTCCAACCCTTCTACATTTCTACATGAACTACACTAAGGGAAAAAGTATCGTGAACTTTCTTATACAAGTAAAAATAACCTAGGAGATACAGAGAGCTTCAGTCAGCCTCATATGGAAGTAAACAGCTTCAAATGTTATGCTCTGCTACAAGACATGAGGATATATTTTAATGATGTAATTTTAATGTTTAATAAATTTTTTAGATTTTTAATATAAAATTAGTGCTGAAAGTAAAATACACACATAAGGCAGAAAACAGAATCCACATTACTAAAAACGTACTACTCTGCCAATCAAGCTTGCATTGCTTCTGAACTCCAACACCTGATCAACACATACTCAACTGCATTCAATTTAAAATTTACTGTAATGCAAATATTACTGTTGAACCACTTAAAGCAAAGGTACAAGCTCTATCAGCAGGGATAGTAAATCCTTTGCCAAATACAATGCATGAAAATGAACCATTAATTATCTATAATGGCTCATGAGCCTACATTTGTTTGCTAATTTTTATTAAATAATGCTACATTGCACAGAAACATTCTCCTTCTTAATTTGATCTTTTATTTAAGTTGAGACTGGTATCAATTTCTTTTTTTCAAAAACTGAAAAAAAAGTCATGAAAAAATGTCCTGTTCAAGTTTTAAACTGAAAAATGTCATGAAAACCATATGCTGAGACATATTGCAAACCATTTACTCCACATAAATTATTCGAAGTTTATCTACCTACACTTTCTTTAGAAGCACAGTCAAGCACTACTCCAGCTCCAATGTTCCCAGTGCTCCCAAAGCAAATCCTCTCCTCTTTTGCCCCAACTGAAGTCTTGTAAAGACCCTTACCTCTCCCTTTGATCAATATTGTCTTAAACCCTTGTGGTTCCATCACAAGTCTGCTCAAAGAACGATGGCAGATTCCCCTCTGGACAGTGTTTCTGATCATGACACCTCCTCTCCACCCTTCTTTCTACCTTCAGGTACCTCCACCAATGTATTCTCCCAAACTTAATTGCTACACTGAGGTGGGATGGGAGATCAGGCCTGATTTTTACACTTACATGACCCCTTTTAGCCTACTTTAACAGCCCTAATGCTTTTTCACAAGCTCCACTCAGGTTGTCCCACTCCAGACATACCTACAAGAAACAGCTGAGAACATTAATGCAGACAATGCCGGGGGCAGGAGGCTTCCTTGCACAGTGAGTCTTTCGTGTTCCATTTAAAACATAATTTAGAACCTTTATCTTTCATTTAGAACTTTTTGTTTTATTTGTCACCTCCTGCTTTAGAAAATTTCTTTAGGAATAAACTACTGAAGCTTTTGTGTGTTGGTTGGTTTTGTTGGGTTTTTTTTAACTTTGTTATTTGCCCCTGGTCACTACAGGTTCTGGGCAACTCTGAGTTAGACTGATTTCTATTAGAGGTTTGCATGGGACAAAAATTAAGATTGATTAATCTTAATTGATTTAAAAAGCCCAACTTCCTTCAAAGATTATGAAAAATGAAGTTTCTGAATTGGCTGCAAATGAAAATGTGCTAAAAAGGTAGCATTTTTTTTCATATCTCTGAACAGTCTCATTTTTATTGTCATTTCACTGACATGGCATTTCCCTAAAGCAGAATTTTAGCAAGATTTCACAAAATAATCTGGTTTAAAACTGCATTTTGTCCTTGAGATGTCCTTGCCGTAGTTTTTCTAAACACCTCTAATCTCTACCTTATAAACATTTACAACTCAGAAAGAGAAGAGAAAAATTAAGATAAAAACAAGCCAATTTGATTACAAACTTGCACAGTGAAGTTGTGCCCAGAAAATGAGGTCTCTCCTCTGCTACCCCACTAATGCCAGCAGCAATTTTACCTGTTGAAAAGTTACTACCTAACATTTTGGCTCTTTGTCACTGTCACTCTTTCCTTTCAAACACACTACAAAATATGTTCAGAAGAAATTCCAAAGCAAATGATAGGCACATTAGCATTCTTACTTGCATTAAGCTCTCTTATTAACTGCAGTAATATATCAATACATCAAAACTCAACCTATAAAAATCAACCTAACATTTATTTATTCATTCATCACTTACAAGCATATGACACTACCTCTACTTCAATCCTTGGGATAAAAATGTGATTATCTTGGTATTCCCAGAGGTCAAGCTGTGACAGCAAATAATTTGGTGCCCATGCCAAAGTTATTTCAAAGAGATTGTGTATCACAGCCCTTGTCACTAGCTCAGGCTGCCAGTGACAGCCAGGCAAAGCACTAGTTTGATCAGTTCATAACTGCAGGGCTACTCTATCACCTCTCACAAATAATGCCAGGATACTGTGTTTTCCCAAAAATTCTATTAACTCATCAATGAAACCACTCCTCTCAGCTCTCCTTCCTAGAAAATAAAAGAAGAGATGAATTTACAAAACACAGCTTTTCTAATAGCTAAAATACTGTTTGTGAGACCACACGTTCTCTCAACATTTCAGGCAATATTATAATGAACCTTATGATCCATTTTAACTGTAATGTTTTCAGAGACAGTAAATATTTTTGAGGAACAAATGCCAACAACATAATTTTCTACACTGAGATTAAGAATATATTTGTGAAGTATAACTGCAGAATAAATATCCAAAACAAAAGTAAGTTTCACTCTGATGCACTGATCCCAAAGACTTCCCAAAATAGTGCATGCATCTCCCAAAATAGTTTAAAATCCTCTAAAAACTGTTCACCCTTCAAAATCACAACTGGTGCAGACTGAGCATTGTTAACCATCAGACAGAAAACTCCATCACATCCTAATAATAAACGGAGCTCAGGTGTGATGCACATCAACAGCTAAAATTTAATATTTGACAATGCAACTCCATCAATACCCCATGTAATGGGAGGAATATTGAGCATTAACTTAATACAGAGTGAAGCAAAATCCAGAAACTTTCAGAATTCTGTACACCTGCTAAGGAATGGACAGGAGACATGCCACTGACTGAGGGGCCCTTGCAACTGCACAGTATAGCACTAACATGACCATCCAAGCTTTATAAACAAAACAAGTCCTCCGTACATGAAAGAACACAAATGTGTGTAAGGTCAATTAAAAAACCCTCTCTGTCAAGAACACACAGATTCCTGACAAACACAGTGTACATTTGGCCCTGCTAATTTAACCTACAACCTCCAAGAAATAATTCTTTTGATTGAGAAATCCCATTGCTGATGTATTTATAAACTTTCAGATCACTACACTAAACTATAGCTCTGATTTAACCTTCTATTATAAACCCTTCAAACACAACTCTAAGAATCAACTTGAATATTTGTTGCCCAGTCTCTTTTCTTTCCCCTTAGCACTTCATATGACTAGAATGATCATGACCTATAAAAATACTTTTTTTTCTTCTCCAAGAAATATGTTAAACAGTACTCTGCAAAGCCATCATAGCAGATACATTCTCACACCCAGCAGGGATTTAGGCACCTCACTGCCCTTTCAGACTCCAAACACCACCTTGGGAGGGCACTGCTCACGTTCTCAGTGTCCACCTGCACAGAATGGCTCCACAAAACAGCTGCCCACCAGCAGCTTCTCAACACTCAGCCAAGTCCTGAGGACACCAAGCTTCTTCCTGTCTCAAAAAACCCATGCAAAGTTATCAAATGACTGTGAAATCAGGCCCTGACAGAGACAGGGATAAAAGAACAGATGTGGGAGGGAGTGCATTCAGGTTTGTTAGAAATAGGAACAGAGCTGTTAGAAAAGAGCCCTGTTCCCCACCTGTTTTGAGGACAAGGTCTGACTCCCCACTCCTCATGTCAGGCTATTTAGGGTACTCAATTTCCCAGCATTTAGCAGAACCCAGCCTCTAAACTCTTTCATAATTCCAGCTCCCTTCAAGTCATGCACATTGGCTTATTCAAATATTTAGAAAGTCCTATCAACAGAAGCAAGGCAGACACACATTAGAGACCAAATCAGCAACAAAGAGGAAAATCATGTTTCATTCTAAAATGCAACAAAACTAATGGACATGGTATCCTAAAAAAAAAAAAAAAAAAAAAAAAAAAAAAAAAAAAAAAAAAACCTGTAAAATTTTAAGCAATGAAGCAATGTTTGAAGAAAAAAACCCCAAAACCAAAAGCAAAAGATTTTATAGAACCCAACCCAAAATATTTCAGTAATGCACAATATTTGTTACAGCACCATGACTAGGTTATTATGATCACGAAAATTGACGCAATTTTGATCTGAAACATCCTAAATTAAATTCAGCTGAAATACGAAAATCTGGCTCCAAGTGCAGATAAGTTATTAAATGTTAAAAAGGGAGAGCAACTGTTTTCCCAGCTACTAAAATTTACTTCCATGCGTGTTTTTTCATTTATTTTCACTTCCTTTCACCAAATCCTCATTTTCTCAGGGACACTAAGGGAGCGGGGGAGGGTGAGTGGAATTTAAAGCTCTCCAAATTAAAGATTAAAAAAGCAATTCGTTTCAGGAACTATATTCGAAGCAGTGAGATTTCAGACGGATAGTCTTCATATTCACTGCGAAATCCTTGGGTCCCAAGGGGAAACACAACAAATACGACTCTAGAAACCAAACACACCGCTCTCCGGCCCCGCCGAAGAGGGAGGGGAGCGGGTCAAGGAGGAAAAGAGGGAGGGGACGAGGGAGGCCCCGGGACGAGCGAGGCCCCGGACCCCCTGCCCACGAGGAGGCCACACGGGCCGGGGACGGCGGCCGGGAACAAAGAGCCAGGGAGGGGCAGCGCGGAAGGGAGGCGTGCGTGGGGGCACAGCGGCAGGTCAGGGCTCACCCGGGCCTGTCGCTCCAGCTGTGAGTGGAGGCTGGAGCCCTGCAGGCGCTGCACGACCCTCGCGATGGTGAGGGACAGCCCGCGGTCCGGGTCCAGCATCGCGGCCCCTGCGCGGCCGGGCCGCCTTCGCCGCCGCACCGCCGCGTTACCCGGCAACGGCGGCAGCGGCGCCGTCTGCGGCAGTGTCCGGATGGCAAGCGGCGCCGCACTGAAAGGTTCCCGCCGCCGCCGCCTCCCCTGAGGGGGAAGGGAGCCCCCAAGAGCTGTAGGTGCTCCTGAGAGAAAGGAACGACAAAAGTCAGAGGGTCCGCAAACAATCAGAAAGTTTTATTAGAAAACTACTGGCAGTTGTTAGGCCCTGACCTCCTATATAAGAACAGAAAGAAAGAAAGGAAGACAAAGAGATGACGAGTCCTGGTTCCCGTGCAGCGATTCAGCTGCGGGGATGCCCAGCGTTCTGGGCGGATACCTTTTTCTGGATAGGTTTCTCCACCCCGAAGACTCGTTTCTGTGTGCTTCTTGAGGGATACAAGTCGGCCTGAATTGATGCGAAGTTTTATTGCACTTTTGTATTTTTTACCTTGTCTGCTCGGCGTGGTGAGGCGTTAGTTCAGTACCGGGAGCCGGACACAGTCCTCATTTAAGCCGAGCAGGTGTGCGGGCCTACGTGCACATCCCTGCCTGAGGTACATGCAAGGAACTTTCATCTATTTAACCTCTCTGGGAAAATCTATTCCTATGTGCATCAGTAACAGAACCATGTAATCAATTTTTTTTAACTTAATAAACTAATTTACGAAGTCAGAATACTCATTTTCAAAGTCCGAGAAGGATTAATAAATAAGCTAAGAGAGGAGATAACATGGAAAAGCTGATCGTGGACCTCTTAAGCATTAAGACCAATTTTCAGCTCTGAGGATGACCTCTGTAAAACAAGGAATGTTTCAAGATTCTGAAACATCACGAGTAACTTTTTCACTGTTGGGAGTGACAGATATGAGGAGATGATAGCTGTCATCAGTTACATCAATAGAAAAAACATCAGTTACATCAATAGAAAAAACAAGCATATAATAGGTACAAAAATGCACCTGAACTCCTTGGTCTGCAACCAGTTTTGACTTATCTGTGAGCATTTCTGAATAAAATGGAGTTTAAAGAAGAATAGTAATAGAAGGTCAGAGATTAAGTTCTTTAATGAACTGTAGAGAAACCTGAAAATGTCACTTATGCTAATCAAAATAGTGAGGAGAGGTTGCTTCTCAGTTCATGGAGAGCATGGAGTGCCTTGAATATCTATTGTGATTCACATCAGGTTTTCCATCAGTTCTTTTCTTACATGCATGTATGATGTTAGGGCAACAGTGAGCACTTTTTTTTCCCCTGCATATTGAGAGAATTAATGATATTTTTGTCTACATTACCAACTGAACAAGCATCCAAAGTGTAATAACCTTCTGTGCTAGTTCATAAAAAAAGCTTGCAAAATGTTCCCATACAGGGAGTACCTTGCCTCATTTTGGTTTGTTTGTTTTGTTTTGTTTTAATTGATGAGGATCATTTGTTTGTGTGGGAACTTCACCTGCTAAGGAAAGCACATGCAGAAAACTGGAGCATGACCGTAAGCTGTGCAAGTCAATAGCTGAAGTCCAGAGTTTCACATTTTAGCTGCAACTGCGAGAGAAAGCCCTCCCTCCTTGCCTGGCACAGTCCTCAGCTGCATTTTCCTTTCCAGTTTGTAAGTGAACCTGTGGACTGCCACAGGGATGGAAATCTTACATTATGTTTGGTGATCTGTTACTTGTCAAGGCTGCTTGATATGTGAGGGCTCAGAGGTTGGGTACATTCCTGCTGGTAGCACAACACGGTCTCTTGCTGCTTTCCCTGTTGTGATCCGCAGGCACCACATTTGGCCACGTGGGAGGTCATGGACTGGGACAGAAGCCACACCACCTTGCTGATCAGAAGTGTGTGTTCCCCTGCTGCTGGGGAATATGGGGAAACCATACATCCGGTGAGTTTCATGTGCAGTGCGTAAGACTTTGCAGGTCTGCATAAGCCATCCTGATCACTGGAGGTCAAGAAAACAGGACAAGAAGCTAATGTCACCTGTGGATGAGTAATTTCCTGCAGTTGACTACCTTTGCTCCCAGGTGGCCTTTATAACCCTCTGCATATGCACATCTATCAGTCTTCATTTTCTGGTTTTTTTAGGCTATTTCCAGTCTGGTTTCCTTCCACTTGGTTTCCCTTTGTTCAGTTACATCTCCAGTATGGGTAGGAAAACCTACTTCTTGTAAATGCCAATCCAAGCTTAAAAGCAGGACAATATAAAGAGATATACTACAGAATCTTGCCAAGGGCTGTTAATAGCTTCTTGTGTATCCCTACCTTATCTAGTTAAGAAATCTCATGCGTAACTGTGTGCTTCTTTTTTGTTTCCATACAAGGATTATACTGCATAGCAGCTTGAGATATACAGAGATATTAGAAAATATCACTTAAAGAACAGGCATTGGCAGAAATCCCAACTAATGCTTTAGCCTATCCCACTGGTATCACATAACTAGTTTAACTTGGTTCACGTGATAAGTTTTTGACAATTACGGCTTTTTCATCATGATTTGCTTTTAAACTGCAAGTAAACAACTGCAGTACAGTCAGCATAGAGTGGTTTTATGACGTCTACATACCAGAGGTAGCTTGTTGGTTTTATCAGGAGGTCTGGTGTAGATGTCATAGTTTTTCTGTTTTGGGTTGTTGGTCTTTCCATCTCAGGGCCTCAATCTTACACCCTTGAACACCAATTCTCTTCCCTTTGTATTCCTCCTCCATTTGCAGCTGCAGTGCTTTACAGTGTTGTATCTTAGTTTGCTGTGTTTTGTGTCAAGTTACTTCACCTAACCATACTTGATACTGGTATCCCAAGTGTCTTTCTTGTTCACGACAGGTCTGGAAAGCATCAAGAATTTGGAAATGGAAAGTTAAAATTACATAGTCAGTGTAGCCTGGCTTTTTCCATGTAATATGGTAGTTGACCTAATATCAAACTAGGCTGTACGCAGGTATCACCAAAGGAGGCAGTGGTGTTGTATGACAGATAATGAGTGAGGGAAGACAACAAAATCCACACAAGGTCAATAAAATCCCAATAGTCCCAATCACAAAATCCCAGCAGTCAACAAAATCCTAGCACTTCCAGTCAGCTGCTCACTCTGCCTAAGCAATTCGCAACACCCATGCTGCTGTGATCCCACCTTCACTCTTCATTCTGTTGCTGTGAGAAATGCCAAGTCATGAAGTCTCCTCTTAGGGCTGCTGTCTCTGCTGGGGGAAAAGGGGTGTGGAGGGGCTGGAGTGGGAACACTGCCCCCTTACCTGTGCTGAGGGTGGGTGCCTTGATGCACTCAGTGCTGGCAGTAAAAGGGAACAAGGTATGGTGCAGAATAGGACTAAGCGTGCAGTCACTGGAACTTACTACTGTAGGTGAGCTGCTTCCCTTTCCTTTGCACCCTGAGTGCCAAGAGGGTTAATGCTATCCAGGGAGAGCTGCATATTGCATTCAGCCTGATAGTGTATCATAAATATTGTGTAGCTCTCTAAGTTATTCTCTTTTTTTGTGTGTGTGCTACAGGAGACACTACCAGGAGGACAATGGCATGGGCAAACTCCAGTGGCAGTCTGGGTCAGGTGTAAGAATGGCTGTGTCCCAAATCAGCCAAATGCCACGGAAGCCCAGGTTTGGGAAAAAAAAACCCCAAACCAAACAACAACAACAACAATCCAACTCAGCAACATTCTATTTTCTGCCAAAACAAAAGGATAAGACATTAGAGGAAAAAATCCCAAGAAACTCAAACAAAAGCCACACATATCTCCCTTACGCCCCCAAAACTCCAAGTCTGCCTTTCTTCAGACAGGATACTTTTATCCCCACTCAGATAAACTGGATTTTTTGACTAGCTAGTTAGTGTTTTTTCATCTAAAGAGCTACTCCTGTCTAAAACTTAATCTCTTCTTTCTTCAGTTGGAACCATTTTAATTTGTGAGGGCTTAAAATCCATAACCCCAGTCCTCCATTTCAAGCTATTATGAGAACTTCCCCTGTGAACTAAACTGTCAGGTTCCAATAGATTTCTCATCCAAGCAGGTCCTTTCAGAGAACATCATATTCAGTCTTTTAGTCAGTGTGCTCACTCTCTATATTAGACAAATGTATATTAAACTTTAATCTCTGTTACGGGCCAATCCTGCAAGCTCCTCTTTGTAATATCCACTGGTTTCCTTGTGCAGTCTGAATCATGATATATTGTTTGGAGCTGATAACAGATTTATGACAAAAGAAGAAAGATCTGTCACTGATTCACCCTCCTGACTTTAAACACTATTCAAATTACCATAAAGTGACAGTGTGTATTTTGACAAGTTTCAATACTTTCTTCAAAATAATCAGTTCCTGCAGAGTAATGAGATTTTTTTTTTGCCCCAATACCACTGATGCAATCTGAAGAATGTAGGAAGTTTAGATGATGTATCTTCACTTATCCGAGCAGAAAACATCTCTTATTGCAGAATGTTGTTCATGAGAAATAATGTATTTTCTCTAATATGTGGCTGAATTTGAGAGCTAGACTTTGACTACCAGTGATATCAAGGATTATAAGTCTAGTTTTAGGAATTTCACATTGCCTCAGTTCTTGATTTTAGATATTTTCCTACCAAAACTTGGCTTTAGATAGTGTAAGCCTCCCTAGAGTGGACCATGTATCTAAGATCATAATATCTGTTAATGGTACTTTTTTGTAGCATTTCTAAGTCATAGCAGGAACTGCAAAATATCAGTTTTGTAACAAAACTAACATGCACAAAGTCCCTAGTTTTTCTAGTGTTATTAGATTTAGTCCATTTTTCATGTATTCTATTAATAGTCAAGTGACAGGGGTTTTAGCAATAATATTCTGTATCTTCTGGTTGGTAAAATCCCATGTGTGCACTTGCCATGCATTAAGATATAATTATGCCAATGTAGGATTTCTTGGAGTTCAAGCAGAAATTGAGTCTTTTGATCTAGATACACGCTGAAGAGAAACACATGCTGAATCACAAATACTGTTGATACATTGAGCAGTTTATGCACTTCACACATGGCATATATATTTTGTTTCTTTAAATTGTATATTCCCCTGAGAGCAAGTCTGTTGGGAAGTTTACACAACTCTTGTACTTAGCCAAACCTTTAAAAAGACACCATTCAGCATTCATGAACAAGTATAGCAGCTTACTTTAGCTATTTCTTTTAAGGTTTTTACAAAATTTAACCAATTTGTCTGTAAGGAAGAAATGCATTAAAAGGAACTGTCTCAGTGGATTCTTAGTTAACGTCTCCAGTAATGTCAGAATTTACTGGTGTGTGGGTGTGCTAGGGTGCTCTTTTCAAACCTGTTGACTCCGGTGAGTTTATGGGATCTAAAGAGAAGCAGGACTTGGGTCCTGTTTGTCATAAGAAGTGTGCTCTTTTAAAAATAAGAATAATCTGATCTAGTGGGTGGCATCCCTGCCCTTGGAGGGGGGGATTGGAACTAGATGATCTTTAAGGTTCTTTACAACCCAAGCCTTTCTATGATGCTATGAAAATATCTAAAAACGTGTATGTGGTGATGTTCTATGTCTACTGTTGAAAAATATCAAACCCTCTCATTCTCTGTTTATTTGTTACACAGTATTGAGCATTACTCCACTGAAATAGCCTCTTGATGCTATATCCTACTTACTGCAGCAGGGGAATTCCGTCTTCTGTGGAAAATGTAATAAATGTTTTAAGGTAGTCTGTTATACTTTTGTTCATTGCCAGGAATATATACAATTTACTACCCAGTCATATCAGTGCGTGTTGCAAGTCTTCAACAACCTGCAGACCATCTTGGATACATTATTTAGTGTCTAGGTCATAGCTACCTTCTCCTTAATCACTAAGAGGTAGAACTATAAACTTCAGTGGAAGAACAAGGATCTCTTCTTGGGTACGTTTTATTCTTCTGATTAAGATTTGATGACAAAGTTGATTAATCCTTTTTCTTCTCTTTTTTTTTTTCCATGTAAAGGATTATTCCATTGTTTCATTTCCTTATTTGATAATTTTCAAATAGAAGATTCTAAAGTGAAGAATAAAACAAAAGGAGCTAGAAACTCATGAAGGGTTTTTGTAATGGTTATGATTCACCTGCTACTGTAACTCTTCAAAGAAACAATCTAATTTCAGTCATGGAGATTTTTACTTCCATTACAAGTATTTTTCACATGTCTTTTGCCTTGATTTCTGCTTCCTTAACTTGATGTCTGCTCTGTTAGAAACACAGCTGGGAGTGCAACAAAAAGGAAATGCTGAATGAGCAGGAGATAGCAAGCGAACCTTGATAAGTTTCTCATAGTTTTGTCTCCAGTGATGGTGCTTTCCTTTACTTGTACAGAAAAATGCTGTCTCTCATTGGCAGGGAGCACTGGCCACTGATTAAATATCCTCACCAGCTATGGAATAGAATCTTCTCTGGCACACCTCGGGCCATAGTGGGGACCTAAAGAATCCTATGTTGAAATACTTACAGTTGCCCTGTATTAGTTCAAAAGAGATTAAGTCAAAATGTAAAACTGAGTCCTAATTTCTAAATTTCTAGTGTTTCTCTGTTTATATACAGGAATACATTATTGCAGAAAATTATCTGAAACATTGATTGCTAATACTGCCTGTTACAGGAATTGTTGTGCGTATGTGGAGCACAATTAGATGATCAAACTTTTACTGTGGAAATAAGTTCATTCTAACAACATGCTCGAAAATTCACCCAAAAAAGAGTGGAACAGTGGGATGGAAGAGCACATATATGTGAAGCACAACTCTGAAGGCTGGATTCAGAGCCATTGAGTAGCAAACTACCCTGCTTTCACTAACCCAAAACATACAAATTAATATACGGATATACTTAAAGGAAAAATGACACCAAAATATTATACACAGCTCTAGGGAGCACAAACAAACCCAAATGATTTGATTTCAGATGAAGCTCTGCACATTGAAACTAAAAATTTAAAATATAAAAATGCAGTTAGGTCTTCTGTTTTGCATCACTGTTTAGAGGTCTGTAAAGAAATCTTTCAAATGCACAACAAATTTGCTAAATCAAAAAAAGGACAGAGGTAGTACCTAAAAAATTGTATTATTTTGTTAATTACAGGATACAGGCTTGAATCTTACAATCTATATTGCAGCATGTTCCCAGAAAGACCAGGAAGGAAAATTAGAAAACATTCACAGAAGCGAATGTGCTAAAGGGCTCAGAAGGGTTGAAATAAATTGTATTTATAGTAAAAAAAATTAAAGAGACAAGGTATGAAACTGATAAACAAAATACTGTACAGCCTAGCTGAGACTATCAGTCATTAACATGAGTAAGCAGCCATAGAAAAATGCAATTTATCATTGATAACTTTTGTTCTTCATAGGAAGGACCACTGTGGCCAACATTCCTACCTGCTATTTAGCAAAGGACACATTTTTCAGAGTAGATGGAATAAAATGTGCTCTGAGCTTAAATAAATACATATATACACTCTAGTAGCTAGTGTGGATAAAATTTCCTGGTCTTTGTCTGAAACTGAATTGAGGCTTGCACTCATAGAGGGTAGAGCAGGGTGGATTCCTGCTGGATAATGTATAGCATCAACCTAAATTATGGAATTAAAATACCTCATTGGAGTTCTTCAACAACAGAAGGACTTTTCATTTTGGCAAAATTAGACTAATATCAAAAGCAGCATAATAAAATTTTAGATCAAAGGTGTAATACATAAGCTTGGCCCCCAACATATGCATTGGCATACAGGGAAATAAGAGCATGAGATCATCATAGAATCATAGAATATCCTGATTTGGAAAGGACCTCAGGATCACTGACTCCAGCTCCAGACCCTGCACAGCACCATCCCCAAGAGTCACACCATGTGCCTGGGACTGTTGCCCAAATGCTTCTGGAACTCTGTCAGGCTGGTGCTGTGACCACTGCCCTGGGGAGCCTGTTCCAGTGCCCAAACACTCCCTGGCTGAAGAATCTTTTCCTGATATCCAACTTAAAACTCCCCTGACACAGCTTCATGACACTGACTCTTTTAAGGAAGCTACTTTTAAAATGTAGGCTTGTCTTTCTGTTTCCAGATACATCTGTGAGATTTGCAGCAAGAATATGGATGGGACAAATATTTAAAACAGATACTACTAGCTTTCATCATCTTATCCGAGAGGCACAAGTCTTTGAGACTTAACCATTTATTTCTTCCTTAGAACCGGAAATAACACCACTGATGGATGTACTGAACCCAGCTCAGTTGGGTTGCTTAAGGGATGAACACTCCAGACTTATGGTGCCATTTTCAAATTCACAATTTTGGTTGAGCTGGCCAAAAGGAGGAGAACACTACGCACAAATAAGGATGAGCAATAGGTAAAGAAGCGCTCATGAAGATGCACTGAAGAAGGAACAGAAGAAGTTGTTATCATGTCACTAACTAAATGAGCCACCATGTCAGGGTGATGGAAAAAGTGTAAGCAAGGAAAAATCCTGGGGTTTTTTCTCATTCTGCTGTACTATTAAGGAAATGAAATTTACTGTCTTCTTGGTATGTAAGCTGGATTTCATCAAAAACTACCAATTTGTGCTGCCAGTTTCTTCTCAAAAAGTGTTAAATCTGTAAGGCCTTGGCTATTTAGTAACATGTCGTGCTACAGGAATGAAAGTTTCCTATTATTTTAGGTTGGATAATATTGTATATGACCTACCATCTACTGCTCCTGAAACAGAAGATGAAAACTTCTTTACCAATTTATATCATGATCTGATTTTTAGAATTTAATTGAATATTTCTGACAGAATCCAATTTTAAATTTCCAACCTTCTCTTTATAAGGCCTTGTGAAAAAAGATACTCTGTTATGAAAAGACTCAGTTTAACAGGTAATGAAATAGAGATTTTTTTTTTTGCCAGAGCATTCCCATTTGACTCCTTATAACTTTCATGAGCAGTCATTGAGGGTTAAGTGAAGACTTTGGGGAGGTCTATCTCTAGAAAGTATAAACTTGCAGCTGACAATTCTGACTTTGTAACAGAAATGTAAATTGAAATGAAAGAGATCACTGTTAGGTTATGGTTTGAGCAGGATTATACTTTAAGTACCACTGGGTTTAAAGCCAGAGTAGGTGACAGTATAATCTGGGAGTATTTCACTAGCACATTGCTTAGAATGTTTTAAAAACCTGTTACTTGCTCCTGGAACTTCAGTCAGCAAAGTTTATAAAAACAAAACACTAAGTGTTTGTAACCCTTTTCTCATTATCTCATCAGAAATACCTTTCTTTCTTAAATTTATTCATTTTTCCCACATTGTAGCATTGCAAAATGAATGTATTAGAATAAAAGGAGAACATTGTAAGGAGGTAAGGTATCCAAGAAGAGACACAGTAGCCAGAATGTGTATATGATCTGTGACTGTTTTGCACTGCTTTTTCTGTACAAAGCACACTTAGCACCAGTGCAGTTGGTTCTGGAAAAGGCCAAACCAGAATGGCATGAAATTGCAAATATGAGATAATTACTTCAGGCACACACACAAAAATATTAGAAAAAATCACCCAGTTAACTGCAGTTAATATACTGCAAATTTTCAGATGTTTGTTAAAGCAAAATCAAGTGTGTGGCATGTAACTTTTCTATATACAAGGATTACACCCAAGAGATACAACTTCTGATATACCTAATTTATAAACCCTGGATATTTGGACACACCACAGCAGCCTGGCTGAATCTGACGCTGTCAAAAAGCAACTGTAGAGAATTCAGAGCAGAGTTTGTCTTTGGAGTTTTGTTTCTCCCTTCTTTTGAGAGTTGAGACTTCTTGGCTGATTTAAAACGGTTTTGTAATGTAAGCAAAGACTAAACAATGAAAATGGATTTAAAACTTACATACTTACAGTCACATTAACTCCCTGCACTATGTAATATTATATAAACATGAGCAAATAGTCCAAACTAACTATGGCAATTGTTCCTCAGAATATGTTTTCTTAAAGCTTATGTAGACAAAAGTTGGCAAGTAAGGTGAACAGTACTATCATTTAATAGCCCATCTGTGCTGAAACTCTGGAAAGTATTATTTTCAGTGTTTCAGTATTTTAATAATAAATTAAGTTTTGAGATCACTTTCAAATACTTCCAGGATAGCTTAGCACAATAATTGAAATAAATTAGAGTATTTTTTTATCTCTATGGACTTGACCTGCCTCCCCCAGTTTCTCAGAAAATTATAACGGACAACTTTCTACATACAGTTATAAGTCCAAAATGCAAAGAGCATTTAGCTAATTTAAAAATAAAGCTAAGCATCCCATAAATTAAGACCTAGAAGAGAACTTCAGTTGGGGTAAATTGTCTTTGCTTCTGAAGGTCTCCCTGTACCTCCTCTTACAGTGTTCAATAGTTAGTCCAAAGTCCCATCTAGTGGAGTTCCATTTAGCTGAAAAAACTGGCCTGGAGATTGTCATAGCGAGAGAACAAGAGTCAAACAATAAAATACTTAATTGTGTACAACAAAATGCAGGCCATGAGCCTAGTTTAAAATGTTACTTTCATTATATAAGTCCACAGTTTGAAGGGGACAACCTGTCGTCTCGCTATCTGACTACCCTTCCATGAAAAATCATGACAATGGGAAACCAGCAAAATTCTATACATCCCAGTCTTTTGCTTTGTGTTTATTAGATCAAAATTCTACTTTGGTTACGTACTGTCAAGGAGTGTTGTTTCCTTGTGGGCTTTGCTGGCAGGGGTTTATAGAGTACAGCTGGCTAGTACCTGTCTGTACCAGTAGTAATGATAGATAGGTCTTCTAATGGAGACACATTTTGCAATATCTTCTAAAATTTTTGTTCTTTACCCTCACTTCATGGTTTGAATTGTTTCAAATGACTAAAAATCATATTCAGATATCAGTTGTTGAGAAAAGGTTTAGCCAGTTAGTTACCCTTTAAAATCTGAGGGTATGTGCCCCTCTTCAGTACTGAATAACAGAGAATTCATCAAAATATAATAAATTGTATATTCTATTTCTTGTGCAGACCTGTGCAAATTTATGTCAAATCAGATGACTGCTCACAGGAAGTTTATGCTTCCTATAAAGACCCTGAAACTTTAAAGAATGACTATTGTTGATTAAATTTATTCATTTATGTAAGTGTAATTTTCAGTATTTGTCTAACAGACACAAAGCCTCTGTTGATTCCTGTATCTTGTGTTCCCTTTAAACAAGGATTAGATGACTCTTGGGAACTCAGGTGTCAGTGAACAAAGTTCAGTAGTATTACCTTAAGGGAATTTATTATCAACAGACACTGTTACTCCTCTAAAAATGTTGATGTTAGATGAGATGTAATGGAACATGAAGTAATTTTCCTCTGTATGTAGTAAGACACACAAACTTTGGAATCTTAGATTAAAGCCCTGGCTTCAGACATGCTGGTACCAATTCACCTAATAATACATCAGCTGATCTTCTCCATTTCCTCCCTGCGAATTGCACAGCCTGTCTCTAAATTACTTAGTTGGTGTTGTGAAACTAACATCTCTTTATCTAGTTCTGTGGAAATGTGGAAATCCATTTGATCTTAACGTCATGAGTGTAACGTGGCTTCTTTTGAGAGCAGAGTATCAGACAGCATCAGTCTGAAAAGACTTCCTTGCTTTTCCGAACTCTTCCACTTTCCTACTTAATGGCCTGTGCCAAATGCTTTGTTTTGTTTTTTCATCTTTAAATTGAAACTCATAGCAGCTGTAGTTAACATAACTGATTTCATTAATATACCTCTGTGGGATATGCTAATGAAAATCTCTTGTGGTAAAAGAGTTGTGGCTCTTTGTTATGTGCCTAACTGGAATCTTAAAATAAAAGACTACTGTTCTCAGTCGTCACAGGTGGGCCTTTATTTAGCAGCCTGTTGCTGTTTTGAGCTTCAAGGAGTTGAGTACTGTCAAGAGGAGTTGTACCGTTTTGTTGCTGCCATTATTACCTATTGGGGCTGTTTCTGGTGGCAATCCCTGATCCTTTATCTGTTTTTTACAAGCCATGCTATGACTGTACCTCAGAAAAGTCTCAGATGACCATTACCTTAGAACATGTGATGGATTTTGATTTTGACTGATGTTGGTCTAGTATGCAAAGGTTTGCTCAAAGGAAATCATTAATGGTACCAACACTTGATGGTGTTCATATAATCCAGAAAAAGTGATCTCCTGGGCCGAGTGTTGATGCAGGTTACTTGGCATGGTGTTCTAGCACATAATATACCCACAATATAAGGGTATGCCAGGCTGTTTGCTTGCATGTCTAGCTTAAATCCTGAACTGTTTTTTTCTAGCAAATTAATATTCACAGGCTGAAGGGACAAAAAGGGTTGTATAACATCATGTATAGCCTGCAAAAGAAATGAGCACCTTTCAAAAATATCTGTGTTCCTCTTTCATATGTGTGTATTCATTCCTCATAGCACTTATGTATCTGTTATGATAGGACACAAAAAGGAAAAGGATCAGCTTCAGTTGTTCAGAGAGCATTGATGTAAATTCTGCCATCAATTTTTAATAGCTATAGGGCCAGATGTGTGGGGAGAGGAGATGCAGCTGAGCTCAGTGACAGTCTGAGAAATGCCAACATGAGTAGCAACATGCATGGCGAACCATTTGGGTGGAATGAGTGGATAATGACTCATCCCAGACTTCAGTAATTTCACAGGGCGTCAGAAGACAGATTATGTTACACTGGACAAATGATTTACACATATT
The DNA here is from genome assembly GCA_013399915.1 of Illadopsis cleaveri. NCBI lineage: Eukaryota > Metazoa > Chordata > Aves > Passeriformes > Timaliidae > Illadopsis > Illadopsis cleaveri. The sequence continues at coordinate 817,705 of VXBB01010194.1, read as the reverse complement.
TCTTTGAAGCAGTTTCCCTAAATTGTTTACAGAACTTGCATAGAAATCTCTGGAGCAAAAATCCCTTTTGCACCCTGGAAGCCCATAGAAACTTTGCCATGATTGTGAAATTGGACCTGAGGATTTACAGTGACAATATGCTTTATTCATCCCATTCATCAGAGAGCCTTGAACACTGTACAGAACTCACAACCATCACCTGGGAGCTCTCATTTCCTCTCTTCTGAGGAAGGTGGTAGGACAAGCTGCCTGGATGCCCATGAAGGCATCAGGACCAGCTGTGTTGGTTCTCACAGGCAGATCAGATAGATGAAAATATCCAGGAAGTTCAACCACTATGAACTGGCACTTCAAAAGAATGAAAAGCGGTCACCCCCAAAACATTTAAAAGATGTCTTGAGATGTGTCTTGATAATTACATGACCTAAATACAAGAATTTCATCATCGAAGCCCTGTGGAGTCATCAAGAGATTTGTAAGTAACATGCCATGTAATATGTGATGTTTGCAGAAGCACTGCAGGGGCAGCAGGAGCACCTTGTTCACCTTTGATCCCATGTATGGTTGGTGAATGGTATTTCAGAAATACCCTTTGTTGATAGTACAACAAGGTGCTTGGAAGTAAATTTCATCCTTATGTATTTAGTTCAGACCAGTATGAAATGAATTGTTTAAATGCAGTTACTCTGAGACACTGATAGGACTCAGGCTCAGATTGCCTTGAAAAAGTTTAGATAAATGTGTTCATGAGAATTTTGTGTGTTCTCAAAAAGTGTGGCCTAATTCTGGTCTCCCTGTAGTTTGTGCCTGTGAGAGTATCTCCACTGAATCAGAGGTCTAATACCAGCATAAACCTGGCAAGTGAGAACAGAAGTAGACCATGACTTCCATATATGTTTTTTCTAATTGTTTTGTTCAATTTTACTTGTCAGGACAAAAAGACCTGGCAACAAATTTAAAACAATTTGTAAATTTGACACCAGAAAAAGATATACTTTTCCAAATTCATTGTTTCACAAGTGGACTTTCTATTCAAATTAAGTAAAGATCTTTGTCAAATTCATGAAAAAACAGAACAGATTATTCTTCAGGAAAAAAGAATGAGGTAATTGTAAATTCATGTAGTTTGGTTTTGGATGAGAAAAGGTACATACACATAACAGGAAATGACAGAGCACAGCAACTGTTTTGGCTGCAAGAGCAGTGTGTTCAGTATATGACATTACAGGGGAGAAAAGGATTAAGACTAGAATTAAAAGAAACAAAAAGGTAGATTCTTTTGTTATCATGGATTAGCAAGCCTCCTTCAAATTTAAGGAAAAATATTTTTGTATACTTTTGTCCAAGCTATCAATGCAGTCATATTAAGATACCTAAATTTTTTCTTAATCGAAAAACAATTTATTAATAAATCAGTGTTGCTAATAAAACAGGCAGCTCCAGAGTTCTTGCCTAAAACTTTCAACATCCCAAATAATGCATGATTAAGTACAAGTGGAGAGACACTCAGGTTTTTGTTTCTCTTAAAGAATAAAATTACATCTGCAATGAGCAAGCATTTCATTAAAATCTCCTTTTTTCTCTCCTGAAACTTGCAGGGAGACAATGAGATGATACTGATCTGCATGGAGAGTGATCTGTCAAGCAGTTAGCTAAATGTAGTGGAGAGAAATGATATTATAAAGGCAACCCAGAACTGTCCAAACATGAGAACTATTGGCTGTACATTTGAGTAAATCTATGCAAAATAAAAGCCTAGAAAAACAAAACTCTTTGATCTTGATATGTTTCATGCAGAAATCCACTCCAAATGGGGAGTCAAGAGTTCATGGCAAATTCTTCCTCATTTACTCTGGCAATTTAACTAGCAGATGCTGAATCGAGCTCAGCCCATGACCAGATGGTATTCATCCAGAACTTCTAAAGGAAATAGTAAAATTATTAACTATGATGTGCAATCTATTGTCTAGAACTACATTGTTGCCAGGGGAAAAAATTGTGTAAATGTGATGCCAATGTTTAAAAAGGACTCCAGGGGAACTAAATCCTCGGAATTGTGAGGCAGTCTGTAAGCCTGGCATTCAGAGAAGGAAAACTGATGAGGACTCTAATAACAGATAAAAATATCTGGACAAATTCATAGAGGAAAACTGTACCTTACACATTCAGAGTCCTGAGCATGTGAATAAGGTGATGCAGTTTGTTTTAAACAGTAGCTCCACAGCTGCTGGGATTTGCACAGAATATCATTCCCTCACACATTCTGCTCTTGCTTTTGGTTGAAATTAGTACCTTCTGGAGTTAGTCATGACTCAGAACTTATCCCTCAACTCTTCAAGCCTGTGCTGCACGTGCTGTCTCCTACTGTTCTCAGCTCCTTTGCTGTCTGCACAGCACACAAAGCCAGCTGTGTCCTGTGCAGCCTGGTTGAGTTTGCCTTTTTGCCGACTCTGTAAGCCTCCAGCCGCGGCTGCTGGCCTCGCTGGCTTTATCCATCTTTCATGTGCTTAGCAAGCATGTCTTGACACTGAAGGGGGCCCATCCCTTGGGGTGGGGCTCAGCGAGGGACTCCTGCTGTCCTGGGGAAGCGGGGCCTTCCCCCCGTCCCACATATATTTGAGACTGATACAAGGGACCTGCACTGGCTTTGCAGTGTTAATCACTGTCCTGCAGCCCTGGCCAGCCTCTCACACCCTGAGAGCAAGGTGGTCAGTGCTACCATGCACTGGTATGACCACTGATGGCCAGCTGCATCCAGGACTCCCAGAGGTACAAAGGATAATTGAGAAATTAGAACTTTCAATGTAACTTTTCAATCTACTTTTCTACATACCTATTCGCATTATTCATGTTAAAAGCAAAGCTGGCAAGACTAGAAAAGATAGCCAGGGTTTCCAGTCTGTGTATATCAGCTTTGAGGGGTCAGGACTTGTTATAAAGAACCTGTTACTGCTTTTAGGTAAATGGGATTTCAAATGTGAAATTAGTTTTTCATTCAGTTATAGTAGAGATTAATTTCTAATATTAACCTACATAATTAATTAATTTCTAATATTATTTCTAATATTGATTTCTAATATTAATTTCTAATATTAATTTACATAAGCAAGCTATATATTGGAAAGTAAAAGCCCATGATTTTGTGAAAACACCAGTGAGGATGTTGTTTATGTATTAAAAAAGCAGAACTTTTTAACCATCATGAACTTCGTGTTTTCCACTGGTGTGCCACATAGTGATAATGTGCCACAATTTATCAGTTTTATCAAGTTTGTCAAGTCATATACAAGTTCTTGCGCAGAGGAAATGTACAGACTTCTGCTTATATTAACTGACAATTCTAATATACTTTCGTAAGATTTGATCCACTAAGTGAAATTAGTGGGCTTTCTGTTGACATGCTGGGGTTTGGATCAGGCACGTACAGCACTTTTGTATGAAACTAGCATTTTGCCAAATGAGATAAATGTGGCTGCTTTTATTTTTCTGAGTCTACCCTATCTTCAGTTTACTCTGAAAAATATGAAGACAAGAATCATTTCCATGTAAGGAATGCAAAATCTTCACTATGTTTTTCTCTTCTCTGCCCTTTTATTAAGCAGCTCTTACCGTTTTAAATGTTAGTTGAGAGACAGATTTATCACTCTCCTCACTCACTGGGTCTCATTTATAGGCTGTGACATAAAAGGCTGACTCTGAGAAATATTGCAGAGACATGAGTAGAAGCAATCTTGCAAGGGGTTAATGCTGTAATCTTTTTCTAGCCTGTTTATAATCCCAACAGTGGTGCAGTAGCTGAAGAGGGTGGATCTAAAAAGTACCGGAGGGGATATGTGTGTGTGTGTGTGTGTGTGTGTGTGTGTGTGTGTGTGCATACGTGTGAGCGTGTGTGCACACACGCTTTGCTTTTCTGAACTGCTGTGTGTGCCCCTGGAATAAATCTCCTTCAGCCAGAGCAGGACTCTGTGTGCTGGGTGCTCCTGCTGGAGAGTCAGAACAGCTTCCTTGCACAGCTGCCTCTCTTGTATTTCTTCTGAAGACTTCATTCAGAAACGGTTTTGTTTACTGAAAGCATGGGCAGATAGTTACAAACCCACCTTCTTCTTCATCAAAGCTAACCTGTGGATACTGAAGAATGGAAATAGTTGATGCTAGTAGCTTCCTTGGGAATGGCACCAACATTACTGATTTCCTCTGCGATATCATCTTGGAAAATGACACTTTTTTCTGTGTGGATGATGCACCTTATCCTTCCAAAGGTATGTATGGAAAACTGATTTTTTCCAGGCAGTTTTAGTTCTAGCTGGATGTAGAGATACTGTAGAAAGAAAGAGCTATGCAAGGCATTTTCTCCGAGGGAGTGCAAAATCAACTGCTTGCTTTTAAGTTACTATGAGAAACAGGCAGCAAAAAATTTAGTATGTGCTGGTTTTCCAAGTTCAGAATTGAACTAGGACAAAATTTGGATATAATGGAAAACTAAAACAGTAGCACTTTGGAGCACAAAATGTAAACATCTCTGCTAAGGACTTGGGGAAACATGACTTTTTCTCAATTCAATAACAATGGAATGATCAGATCTGATACCATGTATGAAAGTGATTTAATATGAAATTATAGCACTCTGAAGCTGAAAAAAACCCCATATATTAAAATATCTTTTGATTGCTTGATCTTTTCTTACTTTTGCATAAAATAGGATCTCCCATGGTGAGTAAGTGGTGCACAGTAAGTAGTGTGAGAAGCACATGCTTTAAGTTGAATTTGACTCTCCAAATGTACATTGTATTGCTTACATTGTAGTTTAATGCTATGCAATTTAGGTAGATCAGAATACATTTAAGAATTTCAGCACTTTCACTGATATTGCATTGGTGTAAAGACATAAACCTTCAGAAAATTGAATACAGAAAGGCTTTTACCTTTCGATTAAAGGGTGAAATATAGAATATTAATCTGAGTTGAATACTGTGTAACTGATCTTTTCTTGTGACAATTTTCAGATTTCCATCAGATAATACGGATTCTCCTCTATTGCTTGATATTTCTGCTCAGCATTTTGGGGAACATTCTGGTGATTACGGTGCTGATAAGAAACAAGCGGATGAGAACAGTCACCAACACATTTCTGCTGTCACTAGCAGTCAGCGACCTGATGCTCTGCCTTTTCTGCATGCCTTTCACCCTCATTCCCAACCTGCTAAAAGATTTTATTTTTGGAAGTGCTGTTTGCAAAACTGCCACTTATTTCATGGGTAAGTCTGGGAAGTTTATATCTATTTTGAAGATTGACTAATGAGACAGGTGAGAAGGTATTTCAAGATCTATAAAAGGCTGATTGTTTCCATCCACCATTGAAGTTACCAGTATTATGAAGAAAAACTTTGTAGTGCAAATCTTCATGATTCTGGTGTCCTTGGTCTGATCCAGCAAAACTCAGAGGTGCACACTTAACTTTAATTACATACAGAAGTGTTTTGCTGGATGTGAAGATATTGCATGATCAAACTTTAATGAGGAACCCAGCGCATGCACTTGCTTCCCCATCACTGACAAGATTCTTATCAGTGTTCAGATCACCCACCAGAAATTATGGGCTTGTGCACCCTCAGTAAGGGCAGATTTTACCCACAGATTTTTGGCAGCAGTGACATAAAAAAAGAAAAGAGAAATAGGCCAAAGTAGGTGTAATTTGCAGAACTGGAATTTGGAGGAAGTACACTTTGTGGACAGACCAGGTGTGATCAGAGCTCACCAGAAGGCCAAAAAACACAGATATAGATTTTAAAGGCTGACATTAAGAAGCATCACTTTTGTATGCCTTGCCATACTCCTTTTGGTTTTGGAGCCAGGAACTGGGATAATCAAAATGTCTCCTTGTGTATGTGTAAGTGATTTTTGTCTCACTTTAATATTTCATCTGCATTTGTTTGTTGCTTAACCAAAAAACCCCAAACAAACAAAAGAAAACAAAACCAACCAAACAATAGAAAAAGAAAAAGAAAAAGAAAAAGAAAAAGAAAAAGAAAAAGAAAAAGAAAAAGAAAAAGAAGAAAGAGAACATTACATTAAGTTTTTGCCGCTCAGGTCCCCTTTCAACCCATGCCCTTGAGAACTTTGATGTAATGTGAAAGTACACACCTAAAGTGTGCGAATGGGAAATCAACATCTTTTTGTAGATAAAACCAGTAAAACTAAAGACTATGTTTAAACAATTACAATGAATTGCTGCCAAAAATACCATGAAACATTACTGAAGCATTGTCATTTTCCTCTTCTTGCACAATTTACACAAGTGTAAATTACTTTATAAAAAAATCCAGTGAAACAAACCAACATAAAGTGTCTCATTATGAAGTTGTTTTATTTTAAGAGTCAGAATGTGAAGATTTCCCACTAAAGGTTCAGCTAAGAGGCATCACCTGACAAACACTGACAACCATTGCATCAGCTATGCTCAAATTTTCATTTTAAGATGTAGAAAGACAAATTTTCAATTACAGATGATTTCTGTAAAGCAAACTGTAACAATATTGGCATTTTATAATCTGACCCACACTGAGAAAGACAAATAAAAGCTCATTCACTGAAAGAAAAATCTGTGGCAAAGTTAAGAAGAAATATTTATAATTTTACAGTGGTGAACTTGGGCACCTCAATGACAGAAACACAGACAACTGCACTATATTTTATAAAATATGAACAGAAAAAATTAAGGGTAACCGAAGGACAAAGATTCTGCTTCCTGACTTCATTTCTTCTTGTTTGTAACTCCATTAGCATCTAATTAAAAAGTTGTAATAGATTTAACTCTCTTGAATGAGAAAATCAGATAACAAGTCAAGCAGGACACTCAAAAAAATTAAAACAATAGAAAAGGAACTGTGAACATCTATGTTAAGAGAGTAATTAACTGATTTCCAATGCTTTGTTTGAATTTCAGTGCAATTAATGGAGTGAATAAACGACAGTATCAAAGAGAATAATTAGGAGTAAAATTGTCTTCTTTCCCTATTACCAGAATTTTATGGTTTGACAGAGTGTGTATTTTTTCTTGGGCTTTTGGAGCAAGAGAAGCGTAGAGCAGGAATATCAGTCTGGAGCAGTCTGGAGACTCAGATCCACTGTCCACACATTCTCACTGACTTAATCAATGTGTTGTTTATAAATACTTGTGCTTATAAATAGTTTGCTGTATTTTTAAAATTTTGTATGCATACAGCAAGTGAGAAAGACAATTTGAACATAACACAACCTTTAAAACCAGGGAATAACCTTTTCCTTTATTTTATATATATAGGTGTCTCTGTAAGTGTCTCTACATTCAACCTGGTTGCCATATCTTTGGAGAGATACAGTGCCATTTGCAAACCACTGCAGTCCAGGGTCTGGCAGACAAAATCTCACGCCCTGAGAGTGATTGCTGCGACCTGGTGTGTCTCCTTTGCCATCATGTCACCATACCCCATCTACAGCAAACTGGTACCTTTCACCAAGTACAACAACACCACAGCAAATATGTGTCGGCTCCTTTGGCCAAGTGATATCATTCAACAGTCTTGGTAAGACATAACTGGCTCTTAGCAAACGTGTAATTAGTTATCTGCTGGAAAACAGGATTTCATAGTAGCAATAAACCTATGGAAAATCAAGTATTAACCTTCAGCAAATGTTTACACTCTACCATGCTTATTTAAGATGTAAAAAAACATTTTTAAGCTGCTAACATTTTGACATTTGCATGACTTTTCCCTTGTCACAGGAAAGACTGCCCAACATAGCAATGATTCTCATACCATGGTCTGCTAAGCCCCAATTGTCACTGTAAAGAAAGTATCTGTCACTTGTGGTAGGAATACTGCTTTCACTCATTTACACATAAACTTCAGCATTCTCAGAGAAATCCTTGATTAATGTTTGAGAAATGCAGACATTTACAAACACCCCTCTGTGCGCTACCTTGCCTGTTAATTTGTTTGAAGATTCTCTGTGGCAGAGAAGTAGAATATGAGGCTGAAAATGTCTTATTTGAGAATCCTTTTGGTTGCTTTTGGAGGATAGGGGCAGAGAGAAGTGGGGAGAGACATGCTCCCAGTCCTACACATCCAGGCAGGGTAAACAGCAGCACTATCAAACAGCAGTAGTACTTAGACATGATGTCCTTGCATGCTGACTAAACACTGACTGGCACAAAGAAAGTGTAAGATTTTTTTTGATACTGAAGGTCAGTTGGAACTGGGAAAAAGATTAAAGTCTGCAACATTTTGGTATGGTATGTCCACAAAGAGAGTAACTTTGTGTTAATGCTTTCAGTAGTATCTCAGGTATTTGGTGGCATGGAGAGGAAGGGTACAGGACAAAATTTTCTTCTCTGTAGTCTCCCTACAGATTTTCTCAAACTTATCGTCCCATCAGAGAAGCTGACTAGGAGAGTAGCAGATGTGAAACCAAGTAAAAGCTGCTTCCTTTACCAAAGAGATTGCCAGTCCTGGGATCCCTCCTCAGGAGTTCTGCATGGCTCCAGGGATGAAAACCCAGGTTGCGGCTGCTCAGTCTTTGCCTACATGTGCCACGGCCCTCAGGAAGTCAGATCTCTCTGTAGCGGAATAATGGAATAATTTACATTGGAAAAGACCTCTAAGACCATTGAGTCCAACCAATAAAATATTTTTAATGTATGAAGGACTTCTTTGAGAATCAGCAGGTGCTCATTTAGCTTCTGCAAGGCAGTTTTTACATTGTCCAAAGCTACAGGGCATCCAATGCTCATCTGGTTACAGCAGGAAGCCCCACTCATGGGCAGAGAGAGCTTCTGCCCCCTTTAAGCACTGTGGGAGTGTCCATCTCCTCTGGGCTGCATAGGTGGGATCAAAGATGGTTTTCAGCCATTATAGTCTTGTTCCTGCTCTACCTTTCTGGGGGAAGCAGGAAAAGAAGTAGGAAGTTTCAAATTTCTGAGGTGTCAAAATGATACTTTGTATTGGCAGGAAAAAAATTCAAGAAATCTTGACATCCTGTCTTCCCCAGTTCTCAGTTGTTTTTCTGGTTTTGTGCCATTCCCTGTTCTCAGTGTGTCTTTTTATTCCTTAGGTACACTTTCCTGCTACTCACACTCTTTCTTATTCCTGGGATTATAATGATGGTTGCGTATGGTCTAATTTCTTTGGAACTCTACAGAGGAATAAAATTTGATGCCAGCCAGAGGAAAACGTCACGAGGTAACAGTACATTTTGGTTTGGGGTGGGTTTTTTAAAGTTACAATTGAAGATATGAGCAGACATTTTGAGGGTAGTAAAAGGAAAGCTTTCTACTTGCAAAAGTGATCATTATGGTCAGTTATGTCATAACTTGCCAGCTGCATTTCTTGATTACAGTTACTCTGCTGTTAGCAAATAAACCTCACCTATGGCTTGTTTGCAAAGATTCAGTGCAGAATTCATTAGATTTCTAATTTGTTTATTATAGAAATACCAAGGGGCTTTTTTCCGGCCATAGATGAGAACCATTTTTGTCAATAAATGTCACAATTAAAATTGTCAAGTTAAAATAGAAGCATATAACCTTGAAAACTATCTTCTGTCCATAGTGAACTAAGCAACATTCTTACACCTTTTGCATCAGTTTTGATAGAGGTAAGATGTGAGAATATCGGGAGGGAGTGGATTCAGAGTAGCTGATAACATGACTGACTCAGAAACAGGCCAATGCTTTCTTCACAACATTTGCTCAGCTATGAATTATGTTGTTTATTTAGATTTAGATTGCATTCTTCATTTTTTATTTGGCTCACTGTTCAGAGATATTTTGCCAACTATTTAAACAGCACTTTATTTGTACAGAAAGAAGAATAAGCACCTGCAGCACCAAATACGAGGATGGAGATGGATGTTACCTCAACAAAACCAAAAGAATAAGGAAAATGCCATTGCAACAGCTCTCTGCTATGAGCCACAACAAAATAGAGAGAGTGAGAAGCAACAGCTCTTCTGCCAACTTAATGGCCAAGAAACTTGTCATCCGTATGCTGATGGTGATAGTGGTTTTGTTTTTCATTTGCTGGACTCCCATCTTCAGTGTCAATGCCTGGCGAGCCTTCGACACGGCGTCCGCAGACCGGCGTCTCTCGGGGGCCCCCATCTCCTTCATCCACCTGCTGTCCTACACCTCTGCCTGTGTGAACCCCATCATCTACTGCTTCATGAACAAGCGTTTCCGCTTGGCCTTCCTGGCCACCTTCACCTGCTGTGCCAGGCAAAAGCCCCCCGCGATACGGGGAGACGCTGGTGATGAAGAGGAGGGGAAAACAACAAGGGCTTCCCTCTCCAAATGCTCTTACACACACATGTCTGCTCCTGCACCCCCCTGAGCTGCACCAGGGCAGGCAACGAGTGGGGAATTGTCCCATCTTGGAAAGTGACTGTGGCATCAGCTGAACGCGAGTTAATGAAACACTTCAGTTGACAGTAAACACAACGAGAATTTTCTGGGAAATTGATGCTATCACTCTCTGAGTGCTACATCACTTTCTCTTCAAAAGGAGGAAGAGAGCTCTGAAGATAAAGGACTTTATGAAAAGCCTTAGAAGTTGCTCTGTTTGCGTAAATTCCACTGCAAAAATTGGTGTCCTCTATATTAACAGCTTTGCTCAGTTTTCCATGCAGTTCTGAGTATCTCTTAAAATTTCCAAGATGCAAATAGATTCTCCTCAAACATGAATATATGTAATGCAGTCTTCACTTCACCAGCTATGCCTCATAAGCAAAAATCTTCCTGTTATATTTGTAGTATCTCTTCACATTATTTTAACTGAGCTAATACATGTTGAGATAATTTTGGTGTCACTCTCACAGGAATTCTGGGGTGGCAAGAATGGGCTTGTCTATATGAAATTAATGCTTTTAAGTAAAATAATTTCTCTTTTTAAAATAAAATTAAAATAAATACTTTTGGCTTTGTGGGTGGAACACATTCTTCACTCAGGCAATAGCATAAATTAACATAATTTAATGTATTTTCCACTTAAATAAACCCCATAGAACAAGAACAAAGGAATGGCTTTCTTCTTTGCAGCTGAAAGCAACCACATATGCAAGTGGCGGGGTCTAAGATGAGCCACAAAAGCTCATGTGGAAATTTCCACACTGAGAAGCACAGGGATAAATGCTTGGGATAAAGCAAAGAGGTATTTTACAGAAGATGCAAGACTGAAGACACAGGTTGGTGCCCATGGCAGTCACATTTCACAAATACATTCACATACACTCTAGGTGTGGCACTGCCAACATGGAAATAAAGGCATTGGGTCCCAGATGGCAGAAAGGGCAGATACAACGAGCAAAGGGTGAAAGGCCTTGTCAGAAAACAGTTTTTCTAAACTTTGGAGCAGTATTTTCTCCAACTACACGTACTTATAAACAGATTCAACACAGAGTAAAACAGCTTTGAATGATGTAATTATTGGTGCTTTGTTGAGCAAGGAATCCAGTCTCCTTCCTGTGCAGCACACAGGTGAGTGTGGGTGTTCAGGTCTTGTCCTGTGCTTTGTGGAACTCAGATGGAGAAGTTACATCACTTATTTTGGTTTGTAAAAATATCCTGTTGGAGATGTTTCTATCTTCTAGCTGAATCAATATCATTATAAGCCCTTGTTATTAGACAGAGATTAAATTTGAGCACAGCGTGGAATGTAGATGTGGATATTAAGTATAAGCTTTCTCAAGGTTTTTAATCAGGAAAATCTGATCTCTTTACAGAATGATTTTAAATTAGAAATATACTGTGAGTTCCAGCACCCAGATCCATGTTCTGCACTCAGTTATTGCCTGAAATGGTTTGCCCTAACAACTTAGCACACAACTTTGACTATTATTTTTTTTTTCATCCAGCTTGTCCACAGACAGGAAATTAAAAAAAATTTCTAAACACTATTTATGCACAATCCATAGAAACAATGTTCTGTCTGCCTAGTTAATAAAGTAGCACTGCTCCTGGAACAGTGCTGAGACTACTGACATTGATCTGACCTTTTTCAAATACCCAACAAATTAAATTATGGGATTTAATTCATTGCAATAAAATGAAAATTTTACTTCACTTACGAATACATATTGAGACTCTCTACAAACCTGTCCTGTGTGTTGAAGCTGAAGGAACAAACTTAGCTGCTTTGGAATTTATGTGGAACAGTGACAGCAGAAAACATATTTGTGACGTATTTTATACCATCTGAAAGCCTGGTTCGATTACAGATAATAGTTTAAAAATTGTTGTTTAAGTTAGAAAACCCTCCACATTTTAATAATATACTGGATGTGACTATTGCGGGCTATGTGCTGTATTGCAGGACAGCCCAAGCCACAGCCCTGTGTGCTCTTTCAAAAGCAAAATCCTTTTTGTAAATGTAGCTTCTCCAGTACCGGTAGAGTGACATAACAGGATGTGCACAGTTCACCTGCTCTCAGTGATTGAGTCTGAGCATGGTGGTTTCAGATGAAAGCCAAAGCTGTTTTCAACAACGCCTTAATCAGATCCCAGCCTCCCACAGCCTCCAGTAGCTGCTGCTGAAAGGAGCAGTTTCTGATTGATTCCCTTAACTGCCAGGGAGCACAATTTGGAGGTGATGAAATGAGGAAGGCAGGAGAAGATCCTGATGGAGTGGTGGCTGGGAGACAATCAGGGAAGGGCTGAAATGTACCATTTCTCCAAGGCCCGTCTGTGTGTGCATCACTTATCCCCTCCATTGCCCCCTCTGCACCTATTTTCTTGTTATACCAACAAAATATCTCTTTTGATCAAGCTACCAAAGTCACAAGCCTTATGCCAAATTCCAGCAAGAAGTAGGAATTAAGCTTTTAAAATGCAGTATTGCGATCCAGTCATTTTGTATTCTTCTGCCCTGGTCTCCTAGCACAAGAAATTTCAGCCTTTCTGCATCTTAATGCCATTTTTCCTGATCTGTTCATTGCAGTAGTCATTCCTGGGTCCAAATGTTGCCCTTTTGTTGTTAAAGAATCATTGCATCCTCTCAGTAACTTTAATTCAGATGCTAATGTCACTGAAAAATTATCTTCAGCGATAAATATGAGTGGAATAAACATACCAAAATAAAAACAGCCTATGAAATCTACTCATTTTAGCAGTAGTTTACAGGGATTGTGGAGAAAAATCCTATTCTACTACAAGCAGTCCCTAAATGCAGACTTTTCCAGATGTGGCAGACAAATGGCAAACCAATGAATTTCAGGTGCATAACATCCATAAATCTCAGAAGTTTTTTATTTTCTTTCCCTTTCTCCCACCTCCCAGGGTTTTTCCCCCACCCTCTGTATTTCTCTTATCTCTTTCAGCTGCATGACACCATCTGATTTTTGTCCCGCATGCTTCTCAGTCTCTAGTTTACTCTCCCACCACCACCAATTGCTAGGTGACCTTTTTCTCTTTGACAGGTTTATTTTCCTTCCCAGATTTACTTTCCCAGAAAGCACTCTCATCTTCATTTCCCCCTATCATCTCTGGCCGACAGACTCCTGGAGCACATTTCTCCAAGCCATATATCCTGCCCACAACACAACAGTCCTGCAATCCCTCCCTCCAGTCCTACGGCTGAGCTCACACAGCAGCCCTTGAACACCAGCCCTCTAACGAGATGTACTAGTGCAGAAAACAAAAGTGAAGCATTAAATAACACCCAGATCCTCCTTTGATATTTTTGTCACTATTACTTGCAACCTCTGTTATTAGGACATGCTTTAATACTGATGCCTTACAACACTGCTAAACACAGGACTGGGTGAGGGGTCAAAATAAAGGTATTTCACCACTGCCAGGACAAAATACCTTAATGGTCTTAATGGAAAGCTGCATGTGGATTTGGAACTCCAGCCACTAAAGGTTTACAACCCCTTATACGTGTCATGGCCTCTTTTCCAATACCACCAAGCCCTTCTTGGCAAGGTGGGGAGCCTGTCTGTGATCCCACCTGCTCCTGCATCCCCTCCTGTTCCTCCTGCCTCCAAGCCCAGGGTTGGTGCAACCCCAGTACACCCACCATGGTTCATCACAATGCTCTTCTGGCCTGGAATAGATGACTTCAGGATCAGTCAATACTGAAATGGATGTTGAGCTAAACTGAGGGTTTCTAGTGGCAAAAGAGACCCATTCTCAAAAGGAAAGTACAGAGAGATAAAACATAATGGTTTTGAATTTGAGAAAGGATTACGTGAGAGCAGAGGCTGCAGCCATTTTATTACAGCATCAGAGACACAGCAGTAGAGAGTATAGAATGAAAGTTTAGACTTCTGGTTGAGTTTTACTAGTTTGTAAAATGTTTTGCTCTTCCACTTCAAATAAAATATGGACCAACCAAATACCACTTCACTTAGATGTGCATGTAGGTCAGCAGTTTGCTCACCCTCTGGCCACAGTTTTCCAGTCAATTTTTCTATATGCATTATTAATTTCAGTTAAACAGCTTCAGCTTTTTTCTCAGGGGCTACGTACAGCATAGTAATGCATGCCTTTAACATGCCAGAATTTCTCTCTGTGTGTATAAAAACCTCAACTTCTAGAATTACCTTTTTAATTTTTTCCTTCTGCAATGCTTGTTAGGCTGCCTTGGGTACTTCCTAAAGAAAAAAAAATGCCAAGGAAACATTCATGAATTGTAAAGCTCCTGTTTTGCTTGCCTAATGGCAATTCATCCCTGCTAGGAGCTATTTGTCTGCATCTCCATAGATAACTATTTCATGAAGAGTTTTCTTGGCTTCCACTCCCAGTTGTGTCCAAAAAGCTAATTTTGAGCTAGTGATATGTCAGTTCTTCCACTGTACGGTGAGACAAGAACAAAACATATTCATTAGCATCAGCTGGTAGTAAACATCAAGTAGGAATCATCCCCTATGGGGTAAACACCAGTTAATTGATGTCCTGCTATTTTGACAGTTATTAAAATTTTTAAAAATATTTCCTGATAGAATGAAGAAATGCAACTTTATATACAAAGTCTGATTTAAAACAGTATACTAAAAACACTGCATATGTCCTGTGAAAGTCATACAGACACCAGAGTTACAAAACAGGCATGAAGAAAAGTCACATGTACAGAACCTAAATTCACAGCAAAGGGGCTGCTCATGCTCTTTGCTTGCTGTCAGAGAATTTTTTTTATTATTATTGAATGGACATTGGCTCAGGGCCTTGTTCTGAAAATATTTAGCAACTGCTAAGAGGCCTCATCCCTGACTAAGTGAAGAATGACACACAGAGGTGAAACCACAGGGGCAACTGTGCTAAACAGATAACAGTGCCCAAGAGAGAACTTTCCAACCAGCTGGGAACTTTGCATTGACCCCTACAAACCTGCTATGGTCCCTCTAACACCTGGGATTGTCAGGATTTCATACCCAAACTGAAGGTAGGCATGGAGCAACCAGAGATGCTCTTTGCTCTGCAACTGGCTCAAATCTCAGCCCACATCCTTGTGGGGACTTCTGGCAGTGTTGCTGTGACTGGCTTGCTGTTATTGCAAAGGAATATGAGGATAGCAATGTCATCCAAGATACTCTGTCTTTGGAGTTGCTTTTTCTGTTGGCATCCCGAAAAGATGGTCTTGCCAAATGCAAGTGGGAAAAAACACTACAGGTATTGCACTGAAATTAATTCATTGTATCAGCAAGGGCACAGTTGTTGCTTCTTTGGAGGACCAACATCAGATCCGTTCTAGCTTCCCAGGGTGCTACAGCTGATTTAATGTGGGGACCTGTGGAGACCAACAGAGGTTATCACAGGATTAGGAAGAGGCTGTGTCTTTAAGACAAAGAGCCTTTTATTTGCTGTCCAGATGTGGTCAGTGCTCATGTTACAAGTTGCAGAAAAAATCAGTGGTGACCACAGCAAATAAAAGACCAAAGCTAACAGACAGGTTCTCACAGTGTATTTTTAACAAGAAAAAAGTTCTGATAATATCAAAACCTTTACTTCACTGAGATTGCAGATCTAGGGGAAGCATCCAGAAAATGTATCTCAGGACCCTTGTGTTTATTAAGTACGAAACCTGTTTAAATACCGTCAGCTGACTGAGGCAAAACAATACAGTCCAGGAAAGCCTGTCAGGCATAGTTCTGTATTCCCTGGTATTCTTCTAGCATTTTTTTCCTTTTGTATTTATTTCCTTATTTTTTTTCTCTTTTTGTTTTTTTAAGCAGGGAAAAGTAAAGGTTGACTGAAATTCAAAGAATTTTTACTGAAAGGTGGGGTTTTCCACAAAAATCAAATGTTTTTTTAACATCCAGAAAGACTCCTCTACTGCACTGATTTGTCAAATATTTATTAAAACCAGGATAGATTACCTTTCCTACACACTGAGGTCAAGACTAAGATGCCTCCAATGACAGAGGCTGTCTAGAGATGGAATGGGAGAGCAAGCAAGCTGCAGGTGCACAGCTTTGTCTGATGCTGCTTTTGTGAGATCTATAAGAGATTAACAACACTGGCAGAAGAGTGTTTAGGAAGATAGTGATTGAAGTCAAAGCTGCACTTGCAGCTGAAACGTGGCTGGGGCAGGAATGGAAGGGAAGCTGAATGGGAAACATTTTGGCCTTGTAGAGTTGTGGGGGACAAAAAGTCATAGGGAGGATGAAAGAACATGGTCTTGCTCTGTGGAGAGAGATCATTGCAAACACTTTTTAATTTGGGATTGTCCTTCTGAAAGTAAAAGAAAAGGCAGATTTGCCCTGTATGGGAAGGAGGTTCATAGGAGGGGGAGGGGGCAGTGAAAGGTTTTTCCAGACAGCAAGATGGGAGGAAAATCAAACTTCATTCTTGGTAGAGAAGCACTCATTTGAAAAATGGAGGTGGAAAGTGAAGATTTGAAGAGATAACAACTACATTGGAATTAATTTCTTTTCTACAGGCCTTCTGTAGAGTTTTGCAGCTGAAGGGATTCTGTCAGCAGAAGAGACCAGGCAGGCAGAGCTGAGGGTCTCAGCCTTGTGCCCCGAGCACAGGAGCCAGAGGGAGAGGAGCTCCTGGGCCACAGAGAAGCTGCAGCACACCAGACTGCTGGCAGCAGCACAAGCTGGGCATCTCTCACCTGAGGAGTTCAAACTGCACTGCCAAGGTGTCATTACACTCTAGTCCAGCTGACCTGACAGCCTGAGAGAATACAACCTGAGTTCCTCTGTCCCAAAGCCCAGTGCTCAGCACCCTGCAGATCCATGGGACCAGGTGAGAGCTGCTCCTCCACTTCTTGTCCACCAGCCAACAACAGAGCTCACCTCTGCTACCACTGCCACAGTGGGAGGCAGCCTCCAGGGACATGATACTCCATCAGAGTAGGAATGACAAAGGCTTCACAAACAATAAAAAACAATTGCAGTCAGGTAAGTAGAAAGACAGCTATCTAATGAAGCAAGGGATTATTTTACAAAGAAACCAAAAAACTCCACAACCAAACCCCTCCCAAACTGCGGTGTTTGCATTTAATAGTCACCAGTAACTGAAACAGGCTACTCTTCACTAGCATCCTGTAAATGAAGCTTAAAAGTACTCTCTGCTAGAAGGAAACAAGTATTGCCTCTCCTGCCTCACCTCCATCTCACTTTTCTAAATCTCTCTTTCACCACAGAACCCGTGTCCTCATTTTGAGGACTGACAGCAGCAGTCTGCAGTGCATCTCAGTGCTACCACCTGGCTTCGCTAGATGATCATTTTCAAACCTACGTGTCTGCTTAGGCTACAATGCCTCGAGGGTTCAATTATTCTCCTAACTCTACCAAAAGTAACATTTCTAAATTAATATAAACTTACCAAAATGCAATTTTATAACTGATTCATGTTGTGTCTGTGCTTCCTCCAAATGTAGTTTGAATAATGCTTTCTAATCTACTAGCACATAAACTGAAGAACTCTGATATTATTTCCATGCGCCTCTGGGCTCAAATGTAGCCATCTGTGCAACTTCAGGCTCTACTTGTATGCCAAGAATTGTTATTTACTTACATTTGTCCTTGGTCCTCTCTGGAGGAACAGTATTTGTGCAAATGCTTTTTGCTGTGTCTGTGGGAGTCTCTCCACCTGTGTGATCAGTTATCGCGGGTATCAGGTGGGAGTGCTTTGAAGGAGGGCCACTGGGGAACACCTGCTTTTTAGTTACACAATCAAGTAAATTTACACCCACTTTTTTTTTCCTTTCTCATTTTTTAATACTGCAAGATTCCACATCTGGCTTGAGGTCCCTTTACTTAATTTCATAGCTTTAACCTGAATGTCCCTCTTTCACCTCCTATGACTGATCTCTAATTCGAGCAATTACTCCTTTTCCTTCGGGCGTATCTCACACACAGGTCACCAACAAAACTACTGGTTTTTCGTATCCAGGAAACTAAAGCAATTTTTGATTGCTTCTCCTGATGCATTGTTTCAGCTTCATCAAATTAAAAAAGTTAATTTTATTATTATGTCAGGATTTCCATGTCTGCCCTGACAAATTACCATTCACAATTGTTGGACCATCTTGCACATTTTGGTTTCTTGCATTTGGGCCCTTCAGCTCTTTCTGTGGGGTGAAGTGAGATACGATGAGTAAATTACCCATTAGGAGCAGCCCATGATATATTTTCTTATTTCAGATATATTTTTTATATTTCACTCTCTATAATACATTGCAAAGAAGGAGTGACAGCACATACATATGTATTGTTAAGGAGGGTGAAGGTTTGGGCAGCAAGGCAAGAGATTAAAATTTTTAACACCTGGTGAAACAGGAGGAGAGGAAATTAGCCTAAAATGCAGAGATTTGAAGGCTTTTGGCAAGGATGAGTGGACGAGGTAGTTTACACCTGCAGTAGAAATGTTCAGAACAGAATAGCTCTATCTTGCAAGAAATGGTGTAAATAAAGGTGCACAGTACCTGAGGTGCTGATGATGATCTGGAAACCTTGTACACATTTATTAGCTAAGTTCTACTTCAAACGCAGTCCAGGTCAGTGCCATGTAACCACCCTGCTTGTTCCCAAACAGCAGCTCTGCAAACAATCTTGGGCTCGCATTTGCGGATTCTATTGCAAGTGTAAACTACTACATCCATAAAGCACAACTCCCCTTTTCTCTGAGTCTCCAAGAAGAAATTGTGCATTTATTTTCAAGTGTTTGTCCACACTAGTCACAAATACATCTGCCCAGAATCCTACTCTGGGTATGTCCATCAGGACTTAATTCTGACCCCAACCAACCACCTATGGTGAGGGTGGGGCCTGGAAGGCCACAGAAGCCGAGAGTCCATTGGACCAGTCAAAGTTCAGGCTTCATTTATTATTATTTTTCATAACATTTCAAGCAGGCAGGATTAGGTTTAGTACTGTAGTAAGGCAGTGGAGTATTTGAATCATTTACAAGGAAACAGTTCTTTCACCTTTCTAATGAACTTCTAGCTCTCCCTCCAAGCTGAGATTCCTGCATGTCTCCATTCAAAAGCTCAGCTGATGACCAGACTGACTTATTTAGGTGCCTTACCAAGTAGAAACCCGGCACATCACTGGTGTATTCCTTATCCAACAATTGCCAGAGCAGGGGTTTTCCAGGCAGCAGCTACAGCTGCAAGTCCAGAAGACCCCATTTTCCCTTATACACAAATACACACTCTTATCCCTTGCATTTTTGCTTAAGGTCTGCCACGTCCAGACCCTTATTGAGGACCTGAAAGTGCTAAAGGTTCCTCAGCACCTTCAGTTAACATGACTTTTCATTTGTGCACACAAAATAACTCATATTTCTCCATCTCAGGAATATAATTCACTCCTTGAAGAACTTTACAGTTCAATTCCAGCTGGGAAATTGGCTGAAGTGAGAGTTCTTCAGGAGTTTTCCCAATTAATTATTAAATTACCCAATACAAATTTTTTTGATTGAAATAAGCCAGTCAGAGTTAGTACTTTTTTTTTTTTTTTTTTGGCAGGAAGAAACCCAAGAGAGATTCTGATTTAAGGAGAGACAGAATCAGACTTTAGTTCTTTCTGCCTCAGACAAGGGATTTAAACCTCAATTTGCTCCATTCCAGACAAGAAGGACTCACTAAATGGCCAAGAGGGAAGACAGACGTTACAGCCTCTCTTGTCTGATGCTTTATCAATGCCTATGAACTATGCTTTATTAAAAAAAACCAAGGAAAACATAAATCTCTAGAGATATTATTTCAGTGAGATGCACCCCAACTTTGCATCCAAAGGAAGTATTTTGACCAGACTTTTTTCTTTTCCCTTTCCCCCCTTTTTTTAAATTGTATTTTTACACTTGCTCCCTCTGGCCCTGGCAAAACACATCAAATTGGTTAAGATTAGGTAAATTCAAGATGATTTCAACTTGGATGGGGCACATACCTGTGTTTTTTTTAGTAGACACCTTGTATATGATTTCATATTTTATATCTGAGTCCTTGACAGTTTACCAAGGACAATGA
This sequence comes from Illadopsis cleaveri, assembly GCA_013399915.1. NCBI lineage: Eukaryota > Metazoa > Chordata > Aves > Passeriformes > Timaliidae > Illadopsis > Illadopsis cleaveri. The sequence goes on along the minus strand of VXBB01010194.1, from coordinate 797,252 downwards.
ATCACTAGAGAATAATAAATTTTAACTCTGTTCTAATACAGTCCAGAAGTACATGAATTGTAATTATCATTTATCTGTTATTTAATTCTTCTCATTTTACATCATCAGGTTGTAGAACAAAATGATTCCTAAGTTCTGGCCATCAAGGCTAGAGGGGTTTCATGTGTGGTTTTTTAACAGCCCATCTTCTTTGTCTCATATGGCTCACTCTCTCTCTATATATATGTCTATACAATTGGAAAGTTTTCAGTCACATATACCAAATAAATTGAAATCACGGTAAATATCAACAGTGCTAGTGTCCACTCTAACATGACCAGCTGCAAAGAATTTGTTAAACAAGTAAATGCAAGTAAGGTGAGAGAAAGAAGGCAGATTGTAATATAATGTGTATAATGTGCAACTGATTAATAGAGGTTTTTCAGATTCCAGCAGATGAATGGCAAAACTCTACCTTATTTCATACCTGTATCCCTCAAGGTGGCTGAAAAAACATGCTGCAAATGCCGCAGATCTTCGTATCATTTTCAAAAGCTATGGCTGCATGACATATTTCAATTTTCTCCTTGATGTGAAGACAACCCCATGTAGGTAGTCAGCCTAGTTTATTGTTTCACCATCCTAAAATCCAGTGAGAGGAGATGAAATTCTTTGTTTTCTAATTTAACACATTTATTTTGGTAGCCAGTATCTATTTTTTACAAGTTTACCTGTAAACTGACAGTAAAAAGTTGTGCAAAAATAGAATTTTGTAAGAAGTTATTATTTCAAGCTCTAGATTTGGAAGATGTCCAAGATGTAAAGACACCTAGATCATAAATTTTCAGATGAAACACACTTGGCTCATGACAGCTCAAGAGCCAAGGTATCTGAAGGCAGAAATATAGAACAACAATAAAAATCAGATTAAGGTTTTTTTTGCCTTCCATAAAGAGCACAAAATTATTATTAATCTGAGAAATTAACCACTTGGTCAAAAGTGGAGTTGTATTTGAAAGTCTAAACACTCACCAATTGCATTTATCCTCCCAAAATAAGGAATTTTCCTTATCAACAGTATTTCTAAATGAAAAGAAGAATGAACCATTTTTTCAGACCACAGTTTGATTTGCATGTCTATCAAATCTCCAAGGTAAAACTGTTTACCAATAAATTGATTTAGAAGTCCAAAGATTTCTGAATGATTGAAACTCGGAAGATGACATAACATCAGTCTCATGCCTGAGGTTGCCACATCAAGAACAGTCCAAAACCCCAGAGGCTCCTTAAGCCCTGGAATGCTGCAAAAAGCATTAATGGAGCAGCAGCACGACTGTCAAGGCAGACACACAGGCCCAAAGAAAGATTAATCCACGTCAGATCCTTCAAGAATAGTTTAATTTTCTTGGATCTCTCTTCTGAAATTTGTAGTAACTGGTGAGTGATCTCCACAGCACAGCCACAAGATATTTTCATGTGGAATAAAAATAAACCAAACTCCTCCTTTGTTGAGAACGCTGTGTTAGTTTTCTATTTGGTCAATACAAGATTTAACACCATTTCTTTTTATGGTTTCATAAGGCATCCTGCTTTGCACTCCTGCAGACTGCCAGCCTGTGCCACTGTTAGCACGAACACCTCACCACAATGCTGGAAATGACCAGGCTGCAGCTCCTGTAAAAGCAGAGCCAGGGCAAAGGAACAATGGGACCACTCACTTCTTCTCCTAAAAGCAGCAGGTGCTGTGATAGAAAGTGCACTGACATCAAGATGCAACTCTGCAGTTGCTCTGTCTGTACCCTGAAGCGCTGGTTTTCTGAATGTGGCAAACAAGGAATTGCACAGAACTATGCTAAAAAGTGCAAGAGATTTAAAATTCTTTCTTTCAAAGGCAAAGCACAGAAACACTTTGCTTTAGGACTAAGATGAGGACACTAAAAATCAGATATGCTGCTTTCCAACCTAATGATTTCTTTCATGTTAAAATCTAAGTCTCTCACATTTTTGGAGAATTTCCAATTATATTTTTTAAGGCAGTAAATTCAATCACTGTGAATCCTCCACTGCCTTTCCCAACTTCCACAAAGGAAAGTTGTTGGCAGTGAAAGAACTAAAATGGAATTTGAAGCACACCTAACAGAGAACAAACAGCATGTTTATGCACACCATGTAGAGTTTAGTTCAGAGCTAACTATAAATACATCTTTATCTGCATGTCTCGTGCAGCAGATCATGTACAATTTTATTAGAATTATCAAAATCAAGAAGAAACACTAGAACAAACTCTTGCATTTAAAAAGAAAAAGTCCCCTAAACTCATTTGGAGATTTTAAGAAGTAAGTTTGTATTTGTCAGCAGCTGGCCATTAAAACAGACAATTTCAAGATAGAAAACATAGTATGTATAGATCTGTGCTTTCTTTTAAATTAAATTAATTAAATTATTTTAATTAATTTTAAATTTAATTATCTTCTTAATTGTTGAAGTTAATTCTCCAAACAGAACTATGAAGATCTTGGAAGGATTCTGATAGTATGGTCTGCAAGGCTGCGGCTTCTGTATCAAAATCCTTCCTTCTCTAAAGGATGGCCAATAGATGGCATCTAATTTATTATTTATTACCAGTTGTAATGTACTGGTATAGCAATGACCAGATGAATGCAGTTGCTATTAGATGTAAATGCCAAAGGCTTCAAAGCCAAGTCACTCAGGAGAAACTAAGGCAGAAAGATGAGATGGAGGCAGGGCACAGATGGAGCTCCAATAGCACAAGGGCCCACCTTGCCTGTGAACGCACCCGTTAGGATCCACAGAAGTGGAAATAGACAACTTTTCCCAGTGAACAAACCAGCAAAGAGAACAACAAAGAAGACTGAAGGTTTAAATGAACATAGATGAGGGGGCAACACGACAGAACATAAAATTAAAAGATAAATAAAAAGTGAAGGGTTTCTAAATTCAAAGAATTTACAACTTCACATGGTTCTAAACTGTGCCCTGCCCCAAACTAAAAACCTGTAAATCTTTAGGCCAGGTCTGTAGAACCTTCCACTCCATGTATTTACAAGCAGCTTAAAAAACAATAAACTAACATTTCTTTCTCCTCACCCCACAGTCCAGCAATAGAAACAGCACCAAGAGATGGCAGCATGAAGTCTCAAAAGTCGGAGTTCACCTCACTTAAAACCAGCTCCTCTCCTAAATTATGCAGCAAAATTTATACATTCTGAGAAAAACTGAAATGTAATTAAGGATCTGGAAAAGTACATATGAAAAATAAGGGAACTGAGACTAGAATACAAAGGCAATAGCACACAGAACAGACAATATCCAACTTGTATCCATCCCTTTCCATACTTGAAGGAGATGCAGTACCTGAAAGATGTGAAATTCAAAAGATTTTATCAGAACTTTCTCAGACAGTAGTTAACTTGCAAGTTTGCTTCTACAAAGAATCAAGACTTTCTCAACTTTTCTCACTCTAGCATACATCATTAAAATCATTAAAGTCTATATTCATGATAGAAGTATTTTTAAGTAACAGGGGCTATAACTCCTCATGCTTTTGATCTAACACTAAGCTTGTGCTACTGGAAATCAGAAATAAATATCCTTTACAGAGGCACTAACTGAGCACTCAGTTTTTTCTGCCCTGCTCAGGAGCATGCAACTCCAATCTCAATGGGGCATCATGAAAGGCTAACTACTAGACCGAGTTCAGTAGTTCTGAATGTCCTGAAATGGTACATATTACATGTAAACACGAAATGAATCCTTTCCTCTAGCCCAATTATTTCACACCACTCTCCTTTTAATCTTCTTCTCTGGAGCCTACTAGGATTTCTTATTGAGATCACCTATATAGCTAATTGCCAAGGCTTAGCTGAAGAGATTTTTTTCTATCCATAGTTCTCCGTCTAAGACCAGAACCATCCCATGCAGTTTCTTCCAATGACACCAAGATTAAAGTTTAGCAAGAGACTGACCATTCTCTTTGCAAAACCTCAGATCTAATTTCTACTGTGTTCCAGAAGAATCAATTTATCATTTCGGAAAATGACTGAAGGGTCTTGGAAATCATTTTGAGACATAATGTCCATACTGTCCCTGCTTCAAAAAACAGAAGTTCTGCAACTATTGAGTTTCTGACTATTTTACATGTCTTAATGGCAAACACCTTGTAGATGTTTCAATTTAAAAAATCTGTGATCCTTCTTTAAATCTAGGGATTTTTTTGTTGTTTTGCCTCCCCTACTTAAGAACCACTTTTAGCCCCTTCATAGTTTTACAGGTAAACTTGTAGTTCTTCAGTTTAATACAACACTAGTCAGTCCTGGCAGGCTTCTGCCATTCTGTATTCTCTCTCTGCCATGTCCACTTCCCATCTCAAAAACTTTCTTGAAGTGACTGTGAATTGAGAGTGCATAATTTCTAGCCATTCCTTACAGCCCTACTATTCTGTCAAAACAAGAAATAAGCTATTTTGCTGAATTTCTGGCTCTAGTTATAACCAACTGAATGAAATGTCAGACATTCTGCAACTAAGAATAAGATTAAAAGGAGTCAGGTGCACTAGTTGCAAAAATGAAGTTGCTAAAGTTAAACAATTAAACACAGTTCATTTTTTCTTATTTAATAAATTATATAAAAAAGTGAAACTTTTTTTTACACATTATTAAAAAACAGTTTCTTATCTAACTTCAGCAATAATACAAGCAAAAATGAAACCGATTTAAATTTTTGGGTGGACATTCCATATCCCATTTAAGTGGAGTCCAGTGTGCACAGCCTCACAAGTACTGATGACTTTTCACTCTCAGGGTTGGTCTTCTTTTGTGTTGCTCTGGTTCCATAGGTGACCTCACTGTTCTTTGGGGGGCGGGGAAGCAAACGAAACAAACAAAAAACAAACCCATATTCCTTGGTCAACATGGAAAAAACCAACAAAATGTGGCAAGTTTCAACACTTGTTCAAGAACCACAAGTATTTTTGTATCATCATACATATGTTCAATTACGTTTGTCACAGTAACAGTAACATGGCATTTTATCTTTAGCCTCGTAGAATAAAAGGAAACCCGATAGTTTATGCACGTACACACACAGAGTACACTTGACAAGAACACTTATGTGGTTTACATTTCACTTTTATTTAATCCTCAAAACTGCCCATATTGCAGGGGTTTTCTTGATGAAATATGGAACTGAGCAATTAATTCTACAAAATTATGGTAAAAACTTGCTCGTTTTTCTACCTTTATTGCTAAGAAACTTTACAGGTGCACAGTTTGTAAAAATAACCCTTTTAAGACTGAATGTACACACATGCTACAGGATTTTAAAAAATGACATTAGCATAGCACCTCCAGATGGGGCAAATGCAGTGCTGGACACAGAATGGTTACGAAGTTAGAACTGCTCATATATATTACAGCTTTTAAAGGGAAGAAATTGTTCAGTCCTAAAAGGGTTAAGAAGAAACCCTAATATACTTCTTTTTCTAACAAAGCTGCCACTCAATCCCACAGTACAGTGCTTGAAAACAAAGTCAAAAGTCTGGCACAGGAAAGTATACACATTTGTTCAGTACTCATAAACACAGCTGCTTTTGAAAGAAAGTAAATAATATGGTTAATAATTGAAGAGCATCTTAGTTTCAAGATGGACATCTCTATGGAGTCATTTAATCCACAAGTGGGTAGCTTACTTCCAATAGATAATTTGATTCACTAGGCATTAATATTTTCTATATGGGGAAATTCATCAATTTATGTCTTGAGTTAATGTCTTTTCAGGTAACCATTCTGATTTTTTAAGTCTGTGCAATGAAAACAAGTAGAGAATACCATTATTAACACAATTGTGGGATGCCCTCAGGGCAAATAATTAGGAAAAACATCAGCAGCAGATTATTAAAGACTATGCTAGTGTTGAATTCTGAAACGCAGTTCCAAACAACAGAAAATGAGAAAAGGCATAGCTAAGTTAGAGCACTCACTTCGCTTCTTCTTCCTAGAGCTGGAACTATAACAACATTCTGAACACAGACTCAATTTCTATGTATACAGAATTAACAGCAGACTTAACAGCTAGACTTGAACAGTTATAAGAGTTTCATACTGAAACATTCTATAAGTAGTTTTATCAAAATCTTGAGACATTGTTAGTATCATGAAAATTGATAACAGCTCACAAGGCCAATATATGTAACAATATCACCCCACAGAAAAGAAGTTCAGGAAGATAATATATCTGAACAACTGGACGTATTAACAACTAAGGACCTGGAAGACCATTTCTGTACTACAGAATAACTACTGGCAACAAGAGAGCCACAAGCCAAATGAAAATACGTGGTTTAAAATGGTCTTGTAAGCAGAATAGGCTCTTTTTTTCACCCACTTGGCTGTAGTGTGTAGAATAGCAGATATTAGGCTAAATCTTTACAAGTCAAGGGATATTATATCCATTGGGCAAAATTATCACACGTAAAGAAACTGAATATAAAAAGTATTGTATTTATATGTAAAAAATTTAAAATAATGAGTATAAAAGCACATGTCAAGTTCTGAAAAGCTATTTTAAATAGTCTTTGAAGGTTAAAAGGCTTGTTATGGTTTGCCTGCTGTGTGTCTATCATGGTTTCTTGAATACTCTCTAAATCTGATATATGTATCTTACTTATTTTAATTCTCAGTCTAATTAGTGATGAAAGTCTGTGGCTCTTGAACTAAGCTGTACTGAAAGATATTTATGTGCTTCTAACAAAAACACTGTGAAATGATTCCTGCCACAACACCATAAACCAAACTTTTACAGCACATACAAAGGTAAACAGATTTGCAAGTAAATGCCAGTAAACAGTTTAAAACAGAGATAAGGCCACAATGAATCCTGCCCTTGGTCACTGAAATGGAGATGAGGTGAGGCAGCATTCACTAGTGCTAGGAACCACCATCGCAACTACGTCACGGGAACACATCTTGTAATACAGAAAAACGAGTATGAAGGCCTGTGGTAGAATACAAGCACATTTCAGGAGGATAGTGGCACTGATTTTACTATTTGCTAAATATGCTTTATAACCAATTTCTTCCTTTAAACACATTGTTTTCACACATACAACGGAGCACTAAAGCAAACACGTAGAATGGAGCGTCAAAGTACACAAATGTGGTGCAGAGACGATGCCTTAAAATGGTGGTGGGGTGTTTAAACTGGAATAAGTGGTCAGAAATAAAAACCCTATGAAAATGGTCAACAGGTAAGCTTGTAAGCAATGCACTGTAGGAAACCACAGGTTCACATTTACACAGCAGTTGTGACTTTTGCTTCAGGGTATACAAAAGGCTGAACACACCATGAAATTTTGGCTTTTAAAGAGGAAGATCACACTGTCAGAACTTGTCCTACAAGTCTATGCCTAGCTCTGTGACTACAAACGAACTACTGCGGTATACTTTCAAATACAAATGAAGCAGGCAGGTCTACAAGGAGGGACAAAACATGGCAAAGTCAAAAATGAAAAACAAATGCAACAACCAACAAAATCAAAGTGCAAATGAGCCTTGAATTTATGCTGGAGAGAAGACTTGAATGTTGCACAAGCTGTTGGCAGGGAAAGGGAAACCCACAGGAAACAAGGATGGGAGGAGTTGACATCTTCATAGTGCTTTTATGATTTTCTATTTGCCCATTTCTAAGTAATAAAATTTACTTCTAGTTATTACTGTATGATCACTTCACAATGAAAGCACGTTCTCAATACAAGTGTTACACAAAAGTCTGGCCTAATTTACTGAACAGTATGAAGAAAAACATGCTTGTTGTGATTCTCAAGTGATGAAGGGCATCACCTACCAATCCCATTTGTAGCACATACTTCTCATGGTACTTTAGTTACATGCCAACAAGACAGAAGACATGCTGCCAAATCATGTTATTGGGAACATTCCACTTTTGAAATAAAACATTTAACTTACACTTAATACAAATTATGTACAAGATTAGAAAAACCTGAACAGATCCTGAAACATTTTCAGATGTAATATGACTGAGCAAGGAAGAGGGGAAGTAACCCAGTAACAACCCTTCAAAAACACCAACATATGCCTGTGACACGAACAATCATGAATATGACTGCTTGAGATGCCACTTTTAGGAAAAAAAAACTCATGTAATGTTAGAACCTCATGAATTATCACTATAAATACATATTTAAAAAAGAAAAACAGAAATAGCTATTAACAATGAAAACAGAGCACTAAAGTTAACATACATTGCATGTATTGCAGGCAAGGCAGAGGCATTTTTTAAAGCTTTTGCACAGACTTCATATAATCTTAAAAAAAATATGCTGGCCTTTACAAGGTTCTACTTGCTGAAATAAAAACAATTTCAGTTCATAAAAAGTCACAAGACTTCAGTTTAAAAAAAGGAACAGTTCCAGCCACAGACCAAAAATATATATTTTTTTTAAAACTGGAAGAGTATGGTAATTAGATTATACAAGCATGGTCAGGCTTGGAACCTGAATATACTTCAGAGCAAAGCTCAGAGGAAAAAAAAATATAAACTATTTGGTAACAAAAGTGTACTATATGTTGTGATACAAAAAAGGTATGGTGAAAATGTACCTTTTATACTAAAGCTTATACAAGTTCCTTGGTCCATAAAAACTATGTTGTGTTCATGTTTTCTAGTTTGCTCAACATGTATCCCAGCCACATTTTTGTTTCTTGCCCACTAAAAAAAAACACAGCTGAAAAATAGATTTTCAATAAAGTTCTTATGTTTCGGATGTTGGTTTTTTCTTTTTTTTTATTGTGGCTTCTGTTTTTAAGATCAGCACTTGCAGGTAACAAGGTTCAATTCAGATCACCTAAAATGGAAAAGTGTTTTCCCATGAAACCACAAAAATTGTTCAGTTCTCTTGAATGTAGCACGAAAAGTCAATTAAAGTCCAGACAAACAACAGTAGTTAGGAAACTACAGTTGCTGTAGATGATGTGACATTGGTGGGGTTTGTGCTGACGCTTGTGTAACTTCCCTCACTGTTTGTGTTTGTTTCACTGGAAGCCATGAGGCTTGAGTTGGCTCTGAGGATTGCTCCAGCAGCACTGCAGTGTGGCCGTGGCCCTGGTTCCGGTGTGTATGTGAAGGTAAGGCTGGTGGAGTAAATTATGCCATCGTTACGGACCAAAGTTACTGGAACCTGGACTGGCTGTCGGACCCACCTCCAACCCTCTCGAAATGCAGAAATGTCTGGAACAACACAAAGCATGCTCTCTGCACACCTGAAAAACAGGAGAGTCGACTGAGTACAATGTACTTAACTTGAAAGAATTCAATAAAACAGAACAGTTCTGTTGGAAAGGACCTACAATATTCAACTAGTGCACACACTGACCACTTCAGAGTTGACCAAGAGTTACAATCATATTATTGAAGCCCAATGCCCTTTATCTGGTTTAACACAGAGAGGCTTGGGGCATCAACCACCTTTCTAGGAAGCCTGTTCTAGTGTCTGATCACCAGTAAAGAAATGCTGCTCCATGTCCAATCTAAATCTTCCCTGGTGCAGCTTTGAACCATTCCTCTGTGTCCTGGCACATGACAGCAGGAAGCAGAGCTCAGCACCTCCCTCTCTACTTCCCCTCCTCAGGAAGCTGCAGAGAGCAATGAGGTCACCTCTCAGCCTCCTTTTCTCTAAACCAGACAAGCCCAAAGTCCTCAGCTGCAAAACTCCTGGAGCCTTCCAGCCCTTCAGCATCTTTGCTGCCCTTCTCTGGACATGTTCTGGTACTTGAACATCCTTTTTAAACTGGAGAGCCCATGACTCCACGCAGTGCTCGTGGTGAGGCTGCTGCAGTGCTGACTGCAGTGGGACAGACACATCTTTTGACCAGCTGGATGCAGTCTGGCCTCCCTGCTGCCAGGGTGCATTGCTAACTCATCCTGAGCCTCTGGCAACCAGCCCTCCCAGACACCTTTCTGCAGTGCAGAAAAGTGTGTGTACACAAGTACACACTCTTCAAAGCATCCAGTAAAACATAAACACCATAGAAGTAATAGAAAATATTGTACCTGTACATGGTTTCCGCTTCCACATCCCCAAACCAGACACGTAAATTTGGAGTGAAGTTCTGTCCTGTAAGTTCCAACATTGCTACATCCCCACCACCATTCAACTGGAAATGGAGCAAATAGAAAAAGAAGAAAGCCCCCCCCCAAATATGTGTTATCAAGAATAAACACTCTCCCCTCGAAACAAACAAATAAAAAACCCCACCAACCAAAAAAATCCCACCAACCAAAAAAAGTCACAAACAAAACCTTCATATGCATATAAGAACTTTAAACAGTGCTGTTTTTATCAGCTGGACAAAACCAAAACACAGACACAATCTACACAACTGAAGTATAAAGAAGTAACACATCTAAAAGACACTGCCAATTAATGTGATACTATGAATGAGTTTCCAAGTTTTGATAATGGCCACTTAGAATAGATGGCAACAAGGCTTTGAAAACAGAGAATAAAATCTTTCAGAGAAGGTGTTAGGGGAGCTTTAAGTTTTTCCTCTGCCAAATGCTGAGGTTTTTTTTAGTATGGCTCTCTTTGTTCTATAATTGGCAAGAGTCAAAAACAATTTCTAAATAATCAAACAGAAGTCCTAAGGGTATCACTACCATGGTACTTTTAGAAATAAAATTCTAATTGTATACAACAATATTAGTTGATGGATAGGCTCACGTATTCTGAAATGTAAGTAAGAAAAATTATTACAATGAAGGAATTTTATTACTTATAAAGCTATTAAGACTGTTCTCCTACAGTATTTCACAAAAGTACCATGAAGGTTAAATGAGTATGACAATAATAATCTCATATAAAACAAGTTTATTAAAACAAACTACCAACTCACTTGAAGACTTTCTACAACAGGCACCGGTGTCACTGGAGCATGGACTGGACCCATCCCCTCATAAAATGTGTATTCTGCTTTGTCTGTGCTAATGATTGTCCAAGAAGCTCCATCATTAATCATTTCTTTATTTGGTTCTTTTGGGCATGGAGTGGCCTTAGAAAGAAAGAAAAGTTTAAAATCTGATCTGTAGACATATTTGTCAAGGCACAGACCTAAAAACCAACTCAGCCAGTAATAATGCCTGTTATTTCAAAAACATTTCCTTATGTTTTCCTCTAAAAACTGACCTAGAGAAACACTCTTCACATTTCAGAAAAACTACTTAGAAAGGCAGTATTTTTGAGAACACCATAACTCTCACCTACAACACTCTCCAACCTTATGTTTGAGTTTTAGTTTAGTTCAACTTTTAAAGTTTTAATGTTATTCAATAGGCATTAACAAAAAAAAATACAGCAACTAGAAGTAGCTGCTTTAAAACAGATCTTTTATTAAGGCAAAATGTCTAAAGCAGCTACAGACTGAAGTGGAATACTTTTCATTAGTTATGGTTTTATCTGCTCAAGGTTTTTTTTTCCTATTTGGAGTTCTTCACCCTCCACAAAATGATGGAAAACACAAGGTTATATTTCAGTGTTTGTGCAAGGACATAGGAGAGAAGCTGAAATGACAGCCTTACAAATTATAATAATGGAATCACAGAATGGCTTGCATTGGAAGGAACCTCTACAGTCATCTAGTGTCTCCCTCTAAATACTACTAAATTAGTATACATATACAGATAGATATATACATAAAAAATACAGAGACAAATATTATTTTATGGCAACAGAAGCCTCTCTGAACAATTTCACCACCTAGCAACCTGTAAGAAAACTGGGTATAGGTTAAACACAGGAGAAAACGGGACAAAAAATTCTAATAGCAAGATTCTCTTTCCCTCCATTAAGCTTTAAGGATATATTGGTGTGTAACCATAACTTTCACTCTTCAAAGTGGCAGATAAACTTTAGATAGCATGAATTGTCCATATCATGTGTTAAAAAACAAAGCTGCATTTTCACGTGGATTCTTCATTCTGGTATGATCATGTAAAAAGCAGTGAAAACAGCTGGCAAGGGAAGTGTGTGACTTGGATAGATGGATAGTAACTACAGATCCTTCCAAAGTCAAGATGCCCAAATGGAACTTCCATCGGAAACATATGCAGCTTCTGAATTACTAGCCAACTTCAAAAGAGGAGCCATTCTATAGGAACTGTTGTATACTACTTTGAAGCATGACACCTTTCCTACAGGCTAATTGCAATTCTTGTTAGCATGGAACGATATACTTTGAGTCACGACAAATAAAACTATGAATAAGAAAAAATGAACTAAATTTTTTTGCATTTCCTAAGTCCATTATGTGGAAGGCAAATGCCACAGGATTTGTTCTCAAAATCCTCTTACATCAAGAATCATTTCAGTAACACATTACTCCGTCTGTAGGTTTCAGCTCCTCTTCTAGAGAAGCGTCCTTCCTTGTCACTTCCAAATAGGACTCCAGGGACATTTCTCACCCTTTCTTTCCTTTCACTAAATTTTCTCAACAGAAGGATTAAAAAGGAATATTAAAATGCCTTAAGATCATGCTTAGTACCCATGCACTGTCTGGCTTCAACTGGAGGCAGAAGTTACAACTTGGGATCCTAGGGTTGCCACTGCCAGTTTTCTGAAACTCCCACCTTGATGTGCAGTGGCAGCTGTGAGTGACAACACAATGCTGGACACCATCAGAAAAAAATGCTGAGAACAAGCTATCTGGTATTATTTTGCTAGTGTAAATCCCTTATTCACCTAATTCTGTAATACTGGGTGCAGTTGTGGCCTCCCTATCTAAAAAAAGTCGTGGAGAAAAAACAAGAGAAGGAACAGAAAGGGCAACTAAAATCACCAAGGGGTACTGAACTTAGCAAGAAATGGATAAGATTGTGCTTTTCCAATTAGGAGAGAAGAAATTAAGATGTTGATGGCTAAGTGAATGCAGAACTGTGGCAAAACTGGAAGCAGGAATCGCTCACAGAAATTGTTACACCATTCAAAACAAATATAGCAAATATTTACTATACAGGGAACAGGAAACCTCTTGAACTTTCTGCCACAGTTTACTGAAGAAAAGGAACATCTGCACATTCTAAGGTAATCAAACCAATGTACACATGTACAAAATGACACTAAGAGTCAGGAATGCAGCCTTTAACAACACTTGGTACAAGAAGTGTGGATGCTGGCAGAGTACAACCACAGTGGACTGCAAAACACAACAAGATCCACTTGCTTCCTGTAAGCACCAACACCTGCTGCTGCTGGTAGACTAGACAGACATGGACTATGCTCTGATCCACTAAGGCACGGTTTATATCCTCTCTCCATGCTCCGAACACATCCATGTCTTGAAAGAGAGACCTGGCTGGTGCTCCAGCAACTGAACTTCAAGGTTCATGCTCACCTGCAGAGTTTTTACAGCCTCTTTGCTTTAAGCCTTTATGGTCTCTATATACGACTATTTCCATTCACCCAAGAGAGACGTGTCATCCTAAAGTTTCAGGATTTTAGGGGGGTGGTTGTTGTTGTTGTTTTCGTTATTTTGGGGTTTTTTGGGTTGGCTTTTTTTTCAACCGTGACCACAGTTGGTCTAGATTCCTACTATAGCAACAGTACATGCTGTTTCCCTGGTCTTCATCTTCTGATCCAAAATAAAAAACCCAGACAAAACAAGATTTCTCTCCTGACATTGGCAGAAATAGTTTACCTTCCACTGTGAAGCATGGTACCAAAGCATGGTAACAGTTTGATGTGCAAGTTACCAGATTTTATTCTACAAGTATAAAGCAGCAGGTACCTACTCCACTAAGAGAATTCAGGACAGGCAGTGTCCTTTTATCTAACTCCTACCCATGTAGAAAGTTTAGAGCTCTTATCAGACTGGGCTCCATGAGTGTTGCTGAAAATAAAGCATGGTAGAACATCCTGATAGTCCCATAGGCAATTGCAGGATGCTGAACTAAGAGAACAGGAGTTGTTTCCTTCATTCAGCCCTTCCCATACAGTCAGTACTCTAAATGATTAAATAGCAGGCTGATCCTGAGTTATTATAGTTCACATTTCACAGCTTTCTCTTCTTAATGATAGTTCATTCTCCTTTACAAGAATATATATTGACAGATATGTATTTCTGCTGTGTGCCGTGGGTAGAAGCAATAGATCTAGTCCCTTCTGAACAACAGGTCATGAATATGTTTACTGAAATAGGAAAAAAGCTTCTCATATTCTCCTTCCATTGCCCCAGTTCAGGACAGAATTGAACCGACTTTTAACCAAGCCGTCCTGCCCCTTCCATTAAGGGACATCTTAAATGTTAGCTCTAATTTCCTACCTCTGCTTTTCTCACCCAAGAAGAAAGCTGTTCTAAGGAAATCCTCAGTCTTTCCCAAGCACAGCCATCTTCCTGGAGCACAGCATTATCTCTCATCACCCTTTGTTATCTGAGTTGCCCCCAAACTATTTAAAGAAAACTGTAATACTTAGGTAGGCCTGAACTTGGTCAAAGCCTTCACAGAGTCACAGAATATTCTGAATTGGAAGTGGTCCACAAGAGACATCAAGTCCAACTCAAGTGAAGACTGAGCATGTTCAGAGATTGAACCCATCACCTTGTTTTCAGAACCATGCTCTGACCAGCTGAGCCAATCTCAGGGTCCTTGTTGGTCTGGTAGCAATTACCAGGTGAAAGTGCTACAAGCGTGCTAACATACAAGAGATTAAAACCTGATGTTTTCCTCCACCTGCTGGGGAAAAAATATTTCTGAAACAGTTATATACCTTACAGACAAATAAAATTTCTGTGGCTTTTCAAGTTACTGTGGGCAACTGCCACAGCTGTCTATGTTTACACTCTTAGCCAAGAGCAACACATGGCAGCTCTGCTGAATTCATCATGAAACAAGACTATTATCAACTGTATCATTTCCTATTTGCTGTAACCCAGAAAGGGACACACAAATAAGTGGTGCAGCTCCACTGGCATATATCACCATGTTAAGCCACAGTATCATGATCACACACAAAAGTTTCTGGTGTGTTTCCTTTTTCTTCATTGGAGAAACCAGAATTCATTTTCCAGATAGACATGGAAGGAGATTATGAGGAAAGAAAAACAGATTTGGGAAGGCACAGATAATTTGTTGCTTTCCATCCTCTCTTTTCTAAACGAAGTATTAGACTCATATTCAAAACCTACTGCAAAAATGGCATTCATACATATTTTGGGGATATTTGGGAAAACTTCGCAACTATGCTTAACTTACTTGAAATTGGATTATTCTTTCCTGGGAAAGGCACAAATACATTCTCTCAGTGTCTTTAAGGTAAAATGCACATTTGTGGAGCTGTGATACTGGATCATCTGCATCCAATAATGCCGTTTGTTTATCTACTTTTCGAATTATCTGCGAATGAAAATAGTTCATATATATTTAGAACAATGTCTATACTTTATTACATATATACAGTCAGTAAAGCAAGTGCAAAGTAATTTTTTATAACATTTCCATGCCTCTCATTTTGATATCAATGTTAGATTCATAATCCTTAATGCTTTTGAAACAAGAACACAACATTGAAGCGATACTCAGTACTACTTCAACGTGTGCTGCATGCATGTATATTTAATCTATTTTTGCTGAAGAAGTGGGGAAAAAAATTGAAGCTTCAGCAAAATCTACTTTTGTTTCATTTGCTGGTGTAAAAGAGCAGTTATTAATTATATTGTTATCTTCAATTATCATTAATTACTATTCTTAGTAATTAATATGCTTCTACAGAAGTTTTCACCACTGATAGGATCAACAACATTCTGTGGCAAACTGGTTGCTGAAGGAGAATAATTAAAATAAGGATTAACTAAAGGTATTGAGGTGTCTTTAAGCACAGTACTTTTGGAAATAATCATAACATTATCTTATCAGTAGTTGGTCATTAAATATTACTTAAAGACTACTGCAAAGTACAATTGTTCCTAACATTTCGTAGTTCAGTGAAAAAAACCTCTGCTGACTTAATTCAGATCTGTTTTACCAATTTATTTCTAAAAATCAAAATCTATTCCCTTAGAGAGTAAAAATCTGTAGCTCATAATTTTAACTCAACTAGAAAAAAGTTTAATGCTTTATGCAACACTACTGGATGCGACAGCCAAAGTGCCTGAATATTTCTAAGCTGACAATCAGAAACCCAACTATGTCCTCTGCAATATCTAAATATAATAAGGAATATTATTAGCAATATAAAGGTTAACTTTTTTCTTCTAAATTCTTTGCATTAGCTTATAAAATATCTGCAAGTTATCTTTTAATTGTATCACCTTCCATCAGTCCTGTAAGGCAGTATGACAAATGTTCCCTATGGCAAACAAAACAAGAACCTTTAGCCTAATTTGTTTTAATCTGTTCCTACTTACAAATAAGGTTTCTGGAATAATAAATGATGCCATCTCCTTTCAGCAATAAAAAAATATTAACATGAAGCCTTTTTAATAAAAAAGTGACATGCTCTTACTGAATTTCCTGTGCTTGAACCATATCTGTAATGTAACCAGTGTAACTGATTTTACTGTCAAACAAAATTTTCATTTTGTAACATTTATGCTGAGCAGGCCATTATCTTTTTCTTTCAGCTAAGTTTGGTACTGGGAGAGAATTTCTCATTACAGTCCTAGCAAAATTAGTCTGGAAGGGGGAACAAAAGCCTGACTGCAGGAAGTCTGTTTTATATTGGTGCATTCTAAAGATTGCCTCTACCTAAATTGGAATTAGCAGAGCCTTGTATGGAACTCGTAACGGGCTACAAACCACAATTTCACAGCAGATTCCATATGAAGCACTATTGATTATTAATCACATACAATTCCACTTAGGCTAGCATTCAGTGCATAAAATGGGAAAAGAAATCTATAATTATACTTAACTTTATTTACAAAACCCAGTACTGTGTATCCAGAAGTAATTTTTTTTTTTTGGTTCACAAACCTTAACTGGTTATTCCAAAGGCAATTTCCATGTTTCAGATTTAAAATAGATAGTATTAATAAATATGAAAAAAAAGTTTTTTGCAAGCTGCTACTGGTATAATATATCCTCAGAAGTACACAGAAGTGCTTTTGGATTCAAATCAGTCAAACATTTTTAAAGCCATGCAGGAACTCAACACATGCAAGAGTCCTACTGGCTGCAAATATTTTACTCATGTATTCAATATCAATATTTGAAGCATTTTGGAACAGAGAAATCGACAATACTGTTTTTAAAATAGACAGAATAACCTATTTTGGCAGGCTTAAATTCAGAAAAATTCTCTGTCTTATTTTACAAGTTGTTCTTTACAGAAATAATCTGCAGATACAAAAATATGCTTCAATTAAAATAAATGCCATTTTCCATATAAAATGTATATTACCTGAAGGCAACATACAAGGTCAAAAACTGCAAACACTGCAAATCCAACTATGGAATTACATTAAGTTGCCATCTATAAATTAATTACAGCATTGGAGAAATGAAACTGTACCAGTCTCGGGAGTGCCATGCCAGTAACTGAGCATACAAGTTTGACAGTCTGCCCATAATGAATGTAGCCATCTCTCACTGTGAATTCTTCTCCTTCTGATTCATCATCATCCACTGCATGAAAGAGGAATTTTCAGAATTACTTGTTTTAATCACCGTTTTTCTTGATAGGAGAAACATTTAACATCACACTATTACATCAAATATACACTCAGTAACAAAACAAGTTTGCATATGAGCAATTAATATGGAGGAAAAAATGCAGGATTTTTTTTGTGAGAATGAAGGAAGGAAAGTGGAAAAAAAATATACAAATTTGCTTTTACTTACAGAGGTGAATGTAAAATGCTCCCCACTGTTGTGAACTGGCATGGAAATTACCACCTTCTACGTGCAAATATCTGGTGCTAACTGTTTGGGATCGAAGTCTATTAAATAGTGCCACTTTTGTCCCTGATGCAATACATACTGCAAGGAACACATACAGACTTGAGATTATAAAATTACTTCATTATTACACAGAAAAGTATCAAAAAGTCACAAATAATATTAAATAAACTGAAGAATACTTGAAATCAAGATATAATTATCAAATATTGGTTAATTTAGAAAATATTTATATTTGTGACAGACCAAAAATAGTCATAAAATTGTGAGTGCAATAACATACATAGTGGCTGTTCTCCAAAGGCATGCTAGCTCACAGAATTTTGCCACTTAGCCAAATGGGCTAAGTTATGCCAGCTGAAAATTTCTTCTGTTCATAGTTCTCCAGCAATTGGTTATTTAAGCAGAAGCTTTAGCTTGCCCTTGTGAAGTACTTAAGACAACTTTCAGCAATCATTTGAAGACTATTTGAAATATAAAGACAAAGTATTCTTACAAATCACAAGCAATTGAAAGGAAGACAAACGCAACTATGTCAAATTATAACCATACAACTTGTAATGTTCTCAGTTATCATTCAAAAGAGAGAAATGTAAAGTTTGCTCCCCTAAAAAAATCAGCAACTAAAATTTTGCCATCAGAATGGGCATGTTGTTCTACTTGGTTCACATTTATTATTGAAGACTGCTTGGTTCATATTCACTGTCCATCAAAACTATCTGTCTGAATACAAATTCAACAGTGCATACTCTGAGCCCACGGGTGTGAACTGCACAGCAACAGATTGCCTTTAGTCATGTGCCAAGCTAGCGGCCCCGAGATCCACATTCCATAGGTGAATGGGTTCCAGCCCAACACAGATGGAAGAGCCTTTTAAAGCACTAGTGAAGAGAGAGAAAAAAACAAAAAAAAGGGTATCTCTTGAGGTGCTCCAGTGGTATGCAGGCAAAAAACGTTGGAGGAAAAGCAAAAATGTTCCCAATTATACATTAGCACCAGAGATACCGTTAGCTGAAAAACACAGTAAGTAAATAAATTGGGTGAAATATCACCATACAGATTTCTTAAACTACTACTTAAAAGGAACCATGCAAAACAAAAATAAGAACAACATGAAAATGGCATGAGACAGCAAGAAGGTGGCTGTGATGTGACAAAGTGTAGTTTGGATAACATGATGCTACTCATTTATCACAATCTGAAAGCAATCTCTTTGATACTGATCAAAACATTCTAAGCACCAGATCATGGCAGTTAAAGAGATCCAAAAGCTTAGAAAGCTGATGTAGAGCTCTCCTTATACACTTGTCTACATTAATTCATTCCTCAGAATACACAGGGCTTTGGGTGGGCCTTTTATATTTACTAAATAATTAACCACGACTGCATAAACCTCATCAGCATAACCTATCTATATTGGAATATTTTAAAATACACCGATCTGTACAGTTCTGAAATACAAAAAAACAGAAGTTGAAAATTTCATCGTATTTCCCTTGTAGTCAGACTTTAGAATACGTAATAAAAAATTAGTATGAAACAAAATTAACTGCTAAATAAAGAAAAAAACTCTGAAATACTTACAGTCTGCATTTTTCAGTGACTGTTTCTTTTTAGAAGGTTTGGAGATGACTTTGATCCTTTTACTGAGGAACACACCAATGTCATCACTATTGCCATAGAACATTTTTACCGATAACATGAAGTGCTTTCTCTTGTCTGAGTCTGATATGTATAATGTTTTGGCAGTGCAATAATTCTGTAGGTGAAAACATAGTGTGGTTTATTCTTTGAAGTCAACCCAATTCAATAAACTATACATATTTAATTATGAATAAAATACGAAAACTGATGCAATAGTTTCTAAAACAGATGAGAACCTGCTTTTTCCCTCTCTTCTGTATGCATTTCTTTTATGAGTACTATTTAGCTTTGTGAAGTGTTGCACCCAACCTCATTACTCTACAATCATTCTAAAGATCCTTACCAAGACTAGAAGACATGATTGGAGACCATAACTGTATCAAAGCCACCTGTGAGGGGTCAAGAGCACTACTAAAAATTACATTTGATTAGGGCTGTACAGACCCTACACTGGCCATGCACGAGGGACCACCTGTGCATAAAATGTGTTGAATTAAAGTTTTCTTGAAAAGATGGAAAATGACTGGGTTTTGAAAGACAAGGAAGTTACTTTTACACCACTGTAAAAATACCCTACTAAATTTTTAAGATGCTGCTTCAATTGTATTTTTAGGCAAAGGGACTTAAAGACTAGCAGCAGATGTTTTGGTACTTCCTTGATAACATTATTCACTCATGCAAGCCAAGGGGCAGGACAGAGTGTTTGGGCCAGAAATCATATTTTAGTTAGCCACTGATATCTATCAAATAACCTAACAGTTTACTGAGTCTGCATCAACAACCTACAAATTAAAGGTCAGTACCTTGCTATGACCCTATGAGCCAAAACCAACTATTCAATTGTCCTAAATATTTGGAGGGATTTTTTTTCAACCATTATGTAATACCTAGAGTGTAAGAAAGTGATCCAAAAAGAAAGAAAGGGCATTCCTTGAAATATGCACCATATAGCCATAAATATCCTTTGCAGTTAGTTATCTTAGTGGTTTATTACAGTGTTTCTACCTTTCCTTCCAAGTTCAGCTGTTGCATTTCTTGGTCACTGTTTCCTATCCCAATAAAGGCGCAAGGTTGTGACTCCTGCTCAGAGCAACCATCCCGCTCCATTTGCTCTTTTTTTTTCTTCCATCCACTGCCCATGAGATACACACATGGAGGAGGACAAAAGAACCTGAAAATGAAGAATACAATATGGAATTACACACACTTTTCCAGATAAACAAACTGACGTGTACCCAATGCTTTCACATTCACACTTTGCACTTGAGTTTATACAGGCATGCCCTCCATTTGTCTTGGAAGATTTTGGAAAAAGGAAAATCAGCAGTAGATGCACTGTCACTGAGAATCTTTCCAGTTCAATATATGTCAGGTAACAGTCTGCATCTCTATGAAACACCTTACAAAGAGATTCTGAAAAAAAGGAACAAAGGCCTCACAAGTTACTATAGTTTTTTGCAGGTGCTTAACCTGATGGAGCAATAAATACACACAGATGAGTTCCCCAAACTAATTTAACGGACAACTGCTGACTACAATTCCTAAACATTTAGAGTTTTGTCACAAGCAAGGAGGGAGCTGATTCCACCCACATATTAATCTGTCCCCAGTTTTTAAAAGGAATGGATAATTTTATATCTTCATCAGTATATGTAAAAACTAAGGCCTAATTTTCAGCAGCACTGACTGAAATCTAGTCTATTGCTACTTAGAGCAGGATGTTCAAAATGAAATTCAGCATTATAATACAATGCATTGGTCTTGAAGTTTCTGCAAATTGTTAAAGCCCAAATCCTGAAAAGGTTTGGTTTTAGTTAGCAAACAAGCTGCTGTGTTTTTATCATCATTTCACTATGATCAACGATAAAGCAGAATGAGTACATCCAGTTGTGAGGTAGCTAAGGAGGCATGTAAGAGAACATGAAAAAGTTTCTAATTATTTTATTTACTTCAATTTGGAGAGTAGTGTTATAACCTGGCACTTCTGCAACCCAACGACTCCTACCTTACAGGTAAGGATTTTCTGGCTTTTTTTTTTCTTCCTTAATTTTTTTTTTTTAATTGGGCTTGAAACAACTGAACTCTGGGCAGTGGGAGCAGGATCCATGATGAAAATCCGGTGTAAAACTATTTGTCTCAGCTACTCAGCATTATTATTTTTCAGCATGATCACATTTATTTAACAAACTGTTTTTCCAAGTTACAGAATTCTTAATAGATGAAGCCAAAGTGATGTTAATAATACCATAATTAAATACACATATATTAAGAATACATATAAATAAATGCAAGTATTTGTAGTATTTTTGGTTAATGGCCACAAATAATGTATATTCTCTGTCAGAGAAACAAATCACCAAATTTTAACTCTTACTGCTGTTTAAAATGTCTTAGTGGTTATGAAAATGAACAAAAATTTACTGCCTGCTGGCAAAAAACTCCTCAAACTTTCTTTCTTGACTATAAATCTGCAGTCAAAATTCTTCACTTACATTTGTTTTATTTACAACACAGCAAAGCAGGTGTTATACCAATATGTATGCAGCTGAAATATTGACAAACCTCTTTCAAAAGTATCGTGGTCATCAGCTATAAACTATTCCTGATGAAGTTATACCCAGATTAAAAATTGGTGTCAACCTTTATTAACAGAGCAATACTTTCCTAAAAAACCCCCTTCTATTCCAAATAATATTACGCCATATAGCACACTTACCTTCTTTCCCCATGTACTCTTTTGTATTTAACTTACTGGTTAGAACACAAGAAAAAAATCCCTACTTTTTTCACATCCTTTCCCATTTCAGCCTTATTCTAAACCAAGTCCTTTGAATAACTACAGCCACTAGATGGCAATGAAGACCTGAAAGAAAAAAGGTGTAACCCACTGATGAAGAGAACACAAACTACAACAATTAAAGCACTCTTAAAATTAGAACGCAGAGAAAATCCTTTGAAAACTTACTGAAGAAAAAAGCTTTTAAAGATGATAAAATTTTAAGTTTAGTTGAAACTACAAACATGAAGAAAGAGTCTGGACACTCACAATTTGAATGGGTTTTCTTTCTTATGTATCTACATCTTTCTCAGCCTTCAGGCATAGACAGCTACAGTCCTGGGTCTTTTTAACTTCATAATTACAGTTTGGCAAACTCATGTACAGAAGAAATTATCTATGAACATTCTATCCAATATAGAAAAAGCAAACTAGGTTTGAACTTTGGAAACACTGTATTAAATCAGGTAATCATCAAAGGAGAGAACAATAGTCCTTCAGTCAATTCAAGACAATCAATACAGAGAAAATGTGGTACTTCATGCAGAGAAGCTACTCTAACTGAACCTGTCAGAAAGCAAGGGCTTAAAGGGAAATAAGATCTGCTCCTGTCATTTCTACCTAGCCCTGATGCACTCAGTGCTCTCCTCAAACCACAGGCTTCTGTCACAAAGGTTTGCTTTTTCAAATCATCCAAGTCATCCCTGTGTTCATCTTACAGAAGTCTTTGCCTTCAGGAGAATTCAGATGCTTCTCCTAGCTAGTTATTTTATATCCAAAGTGACTTCAGAAGGGAAGTTTCTCCTTTGTATGTGCTGGTCAATTCCAAGTGTTTGTCAATTACCCACATTGTTCTGAGAATGAAACTGCTCAGCTATCTTCCTTCATAGGAGATCAAAGAACTAACAATATCCACTAAAGAACTCAACGTGACAACAGACAAATGAAAAATCATTAAGTACTACAGTGCTAAGGACAAAGCAGCGGAGCCCCGGAGAAAGCCCTGGAAAAAGCTGTGCTCTCAATAACAAATTTTATCCAGAGGACAGGCACACTCAGTTCAGCAAAAGGAACTATTTGATCAGAAATTATAGGAGCTCCTTCACTAACAGCTGTAAAAAAAGATGCAGCTACAGTGTCCTCATGCTAATCAGCAGTGATCATGTTTAACTCTGAACAGCACAATCAAAATACCAATCTGGCTCGAAGTCTTTAGGCAAACTATGCCTTGGAATCCAAAACACTTCAGTCCTTTAAACTACTGAATGTTCACACTGTTCAGGCGCTGAAGAGAGAAGTCTCACTGAATGGTAAATATGGAAAACAATACAAAGAGTGTAAGCCAAATACCCACACTCATGAGGACTAAACAGTACCCGAGTCTCTATCAACTGAATGCCTTTGAAAGGTGACAGTCATCCAACAGGAAACATGAGGCACAAAGCCTTAAATTCAACTAAAGCCCAACCTGAGCTTCTTACCTCCTGGCTTCTTTGTTAAGCTAAAAACCATTAACTCTGTGAGGTGCAAGGCTTGTATGAAGGGTTGACTCAAAAAAGTCAAGTCCTTTCATTCCTGTTAAAGTATGGAAAACTCTCAAATTAACCTAGAAAGTCTGCATCCATGCACCTGGAATAGTGTTATTGTGATGCCTATTTAAACCAGGCCACACTACATGAGATCTGCACCATCTACAGCAAGTTCTTAACAGCATATTTCACCATCTGGTAACCCTCATCAAAACACAGAAAGGTAATTACTGTGCAAACCTTTTCATTATGATGTGCAGAGTTTGCTAATGGCAAGTATTTTCCATGACCTTGCAACAAGTAAGACTTAAATAAAGACTGGAACAAGAGGTGGAATTTTGTCTACTTTTTTTTAAGTTCCATAATTACTTGAAAGAGGGGTCAAATTTAAGAAATAATTCCTTTTGTAACTTGAATTCCTCATAACAAAAGTAATGCAAACTAAGTTATTCTTTAGGTCCAAAAATTAACCAGATGGTATCTATGCCATAATAAAATCCCATGGAAAACAGGAAATTTGTCTATAAAAATGGGTATGAAATACACTTCTTTCTGTAAAGATGTATGCAAACCAACTCACTTCAGAAATGGTAGTGAATGTAAAAATGATGAAAACTTGACTGTCCATTGCATAAATCAGCATTAAAACTTTGTTAATTTTGCTTACTCCAGAAATATGAAGAAACAAAGGCCACAGTCTGCTATAAATAAAGCAGAATCAATTTAGAAACTCAAGAAAAAAAAAGAAAAAGGAATATAATAATTCATCATTCAGTTTTACTAAATACCTTAGGGTACATATGGAACCAGGGATTTAATAACTGGCACTTTCCTTTATGTTGATAACAACAGGACATCATTACTGATGCTGACAGTCTGGGAACTAGCAGAACAGTATTAGAGACAGTCTACATGGTATGTTAAAGCCTAAGAAAAACTAAAATATTTAAACTGAAAAAATTAAACCTTAGTATGTATAGTTCAAGGGGGAACAGGCAGAAACTGATGCACAGTAAGTTCCACTTGAACACAAGGAAGAACTTTTTTACTGTGCAGATGACCCCACATGGAACAGGTTGGCCAGAGAGGTTGTGGAGTCTCCCTCACTGGAGACATTCAAGAACCACCTGGATGCAATCCTATGCCACTCTAGGTTGGACCAGATCTCCCCTCCGTTGTCCCTTCCAACCTGATTGATTTGGTGACTGATTCCACATTTTCATTTCATACCCATACCACAACAGCAATCATTTCAGCACCAAACTATTTGATAACCAACAAACAACTATTTTCATTCCTGATCATCTTTTATAAAGCTCTGAAGTTTTCTACACTCGTTAGACATGCTTCCATTCTTAAGTAGATGAATCTCAGATAACCTGTATGAACAAATACAGCTGTGCTAAGACACTGAACTGCACCTCAAAAAGTGTGGTAAAAGAATGCCTAATTCCAGTTAGCCATTGTTTCAAGCATTTACCAAACACTACCACCTTAGGAAAGGTATGTGCCACGGTAAAGCACCAGGTGAAGTACACACATGTCACGAGGGGGCATAACCCCACGACCCCAATCCGGGTTTGGCTGGGCTGCACATGGCTAATAAATGAAATGGGTAGGATGGATAGCCCAGAGATAGGATTTAATGCACCTGACTGCAGGCACCATCCAAAGACCCGGGAGCACGGTGAGCCTGGCATTTTATAGGGTTTTACCTGGGACAGGTGTCCAATTGTGGTTACAGAGCAGGGGCTTGACCTTGTAAGTCTAAGGTCTTGAACCAACAGGGCTTATTTTGGGTGGCTCAAGTAGCATCTTTCTAACATCCCACCTCCCAAGGTCTCAGGTTTATTCCCTCCATGCAGGGAACCTGGGCTAAGCTTTGATCTGTCCCAGGTAATTCAGCTCCCACATACACATATATTCGAGTCAACAGGATTTTATGGCAATACTATGAAATGCACACAGGAGCTTTCAGAAACCATTACCAAATAACAATTTCAAGCTTTGCCCTGGATTCCTGAGAACTCGTCTGTAAGTTTTCCAAACAGTAATGGAACTTTTAGTAATCAAAATTACATACTTTATCATTTTATATTCTCCTTTATTTTGATGCAATTTGTTCTCCAGACCAATGATATACTGGACAGCTTTGTAAAATGCTCCTTATGAACTGCTCTGGCCTCAGGAGGACGAAGTTACAGATACGCTGTCTTGTCTGCAGGCTCAGACTACCCCTCATTTTTGGGGAGTAATATATACTTCATTCATCTGCAGTGACAAATGCAGGTTAACTGACTATGCAACTCTTGAATGACAACACAATCTGACGAGGTGACAGTCAGAGGTTTCTATAGTGTCATGATAAATCTTTTTGGCTGTTGAGTTTGTTGCAAAAAGTTAGTTATCCTTAACTGACAGAACAGCCTGGCATTGCAACCCTTTTGCATTTAAACATGGTAAAGAGCAAGAGGGCTGCACAGTTATACAGCAAATACACTTGTCTGCTTTTCTGCCCTTCCTCTCACTAATGTCCCACTTGATTCACATCAAGAATTTCATAAACACCTAAAAAGCACTTTGATTAAACAATTCCATGGACGTGCAGAACCTAGACACTGCCCAAAAGAAAGGACCTGAGAAATATAAGTATTCAGGCAGAGAATACTGAAATACTGAAAACCAGTTCAAAATATATCTCAAAATGTATCTCCGATTGACATACCTCAGAAAGTGTGACAGAGACAGGTAACAACGAACTGAGAAACCTGCAGGTTTAATTATAACATTTGTGTTTTCTAACAGTCTTATACATAAAACAAATCTCTAATCTCAAAGCTATAAAAACATAATGATGCAACAGGACTTATGTAACAGTGGTAAAAGACAGATTAAAATTTCAAAGCCATTGATGTGCTGAATATGTGGCTTTGCCCACAGACAGGGAAGCTCTTGGTAGAAACAGGCATCACTCCATTGCATGCCATGGATTTGCAGAACTTGTTACATAATTAAATGATTTAGGAGGAAACATCTTATGTTTCTTCAGACTACAGTGCAATCTGAGGAATACTGCAAAGTGCTGTGCACCCAACTACACACAATAGTTTCCTCAGCTCTCAGCTGTATGAGACTTCAGTAGAGCATAAAAAATTACCTTTTTTCATTTCCATAGGACTTCTGCGCAACTTTCGCATGGAGTATTAGCACTGTTTGGTCACCTCGCTCCTTCAGGTAATTTCGCATTGCTTCCCTAAAAATCAAAACACAACATAAGCTCTGAAAGTTCTTTTGGTTTAGTTTACAACAAAACGAAGACAGCTTTAGGGAGAAAACCCCAGGACCTGAAATTCCAAGGCGGCCATCATTAACAGGGTCAAGATGTGTTCGCTTACTGTTCAAGACAATTACACAGGAAAAAGAAGTAACTATCCTGCACAAAACTAGCAATATGGGGTCAGTGATCATTTACAATTACTACATTTTCTAGAAAAAAAATTCTTGTGATGTAAAATCATAACAATGCCAATAATTACACCATGTTTAAAGTCCTATTTCATTAAGCACCATGCCAAAAATTTGAACACATTTTAATTACTTAAATATTTTCTTCATGACTAATTTAATATCTCATGATGACAAATTGTCTAAGCTTTTAACCAAATCAGTGCAATGTTTATACACAAGTTTTCTTTTGGTTTTGAAGACACTAAGAAAAAATTAAATTCTTCAGCATATTGTTTCACCTAGTTTTCTAGAGCAAACATCTACTTCCTGCATACAATCAGGTAAAAAAAAAAAATTTAAAAAAATCTTTTATTGTTCATCATCACTGTAATTACAGATGTTATATAAATGCTGTAATTACCTCAAACACACCAACAACAATTCCTTGAGAGAAGCGAGAGAACAATAACAGCCAGTCACTCTTCTGTATAATAATCTAACTGTTCATTAAGCAGCATGCCAAATTCAACACCCTAGGGATCAGCTGTGCCGGAGTGCTGGCAGGAACACCAGTTCCTGAAGGAGCTTTTTGAATGCCCACCAATGCACTCATCTTCAAAGTCATCTACCAGAGAAATAAATTATGAATTTATCAGGAATTTGTATGAAAAGATAAAACCCTACATAGAAGGATTTTTCATTTAGTTGTTTGGATTTTTGTCTTTCTTCTGTGAACTGCACCAACTATTGAATTCCCTTAGGACAGATCTAGAAAACCAAACATTTCTAGTGAAAAAATGCTGGAAGGTAGAAGGTAGTTTATTGACTAGACCTTTTCCAAAAGAAATCCCCATACAGTTTCATAGAGAAAAGCAAGTGGACTGAGGCAGGGTTGGCTTGGACAACGACAGCTCAGCTTTGCTAATGATGTTTTGCAAATTCTTGTGTTTGTCATGCCTGCATAAGACATGATTCATGTCTAGTGATTAGTGAGCCAATTTTCTGTGTAAATAGTAGGATATAAGAACAGAGAAGAGATTTGAACTCCTATTTTAAATTTGGACTAACTTGATCTACTTACATTTGACATTGGTAAAACTGATGTTTATCCATGAAAGTACAGCTGGAAGAACTGTTTCAAAGCCCACAGAATTACTAATTTAGAGCCATTTTTTAAGGATACGTTTTAAACCCCAAAACATAATTCACTGCAAAATTATTATTATACATTCCATTATGATATATATTAGCTGCATTTGTTTAAAAATTTTAATCTGACAATTGGAAATATTCTATTAAGAGTACTATCATACTAAATTAAGAACATCTGTCATATTAAAAACTTTTGACCTGACTACTGTTAAAAAACTGCTCCAACGCAGCAACCCACACAGAAAACTGTTTAGTGCTATCTAATCTTTATTTAGCATTGTTTGAGGAAGAATAGTTGTGTTTTCTACTGTTCTGTTTCTACACTGGATTTGTACAATCCAAGCTCCTGCAAGAACAAGTGATGATCCCCTCCAATCCCTCCCACTGATATCTTACATGATATTTTTCATTATTCAATCCTAAAACTCTTCATGAAGGTAGTATTATTATAGCTTACATCTAAAACCAACTAGCATAGTATGAACAGAGTAGTGTTGTTCTGCTGGAGCTTGCCTGATCATGAACAGATTATCAGTCAAATGAGGCAGCCTGTAAACAAAAAACCCACAGCAATTTTCCAATAATTGATGCTTTTAAGGGTTTACAGATACAATTTCAGCATCACATAAACAAATCCATCTTAAAAGTCTTGGTGACAATTGCTGCGTTTCAGCAGTTTACTCTTCAGAAGAAAGTTAAATTGTTTGTTTCCAACCTTCATCATCACAGGAAAGGTTTTCAAACAGCTGCTTTGAAGGATGGCTGGCACTTCTCAGATACCCATCCTGTATTCAGGAAAGAGCAACAAGCATACCTAGCAGCTAAAATCCTGCACATGAAATTTAGAGTAACTAAAAAACTTAGTTAAAAGCTCTCACTGAATAGTCATTTCTTTTTTTGTTTCTCTTTTTACAACATAGATACATTCTAATTTTGTTCATTTTTTTTTTAAATGAAGGATAATAAATTCTGTAACTAACTTCAGGATTACAGTGTAAGTGTTACTACTCAACATGGAAAGCAGCTGATTACTCAAAACACAGTATCTTCAGCTATCCCTGAAGACTGGCAGGCCAATAAGAAACCCACCAGGTTTGTTCAAATACTTTTAAGTCAGTACAGATCAATTTTGCATTGAAACAAAGTTTAATGACGACAAGCTAACCTTAAATTTATCCAGAAATGCAATGAGACAGGTATTCACAACACAAAATATAAATGTTCCCTCCCATCATGTGCTAACATAAGGTATCATTTCATTCACAACAGAGGTTGTCAGAGTGACAAGGGGCTTCCTCTATCACCACACAAAACTATAAAACAAATGGCATATCCTTTTCTGCTTTCAAGCAAACAGTGGATTTTAAAGTCAGGAGCTAATTATAATCAGCACTTTGTGGCACAGAATAATAAATATTTCCATAGACTGCGTTAAAGCAGTCCAAAAAAAAAAGATGACTACTTAACAGTTTCTGGTGTAAATACATCCCAGGTAGGCCAGGAGCAAATCAAGCACTGGACTCCAGTCACTCTAAACTTTCCATAATGGATTGACTTGATAGTTCTATTTGATACTCTCTGATTGTTTGGGGTTCACCAAAAATTGTTTAAGATCATTCCTTGACAGCATCGAGTTCAATTCTGGCAGCAAAAAGTGTTACGTGACCTCACTTTTACTCAAGAAACAAATCAGCTCAGTTCTTAAAAATAAGCAGATGCACATCCTACTGAATAATCCACAATAACTGATACATGAAGTCAAGACCATTTCTAAAAATGCATTTTGAGTTTCATATAAGAAATAAGCCACTCTGTTAAAAATTGTACTTCTGGCTGCTGATTGCATATGTAATTGAAAAGCTTTGATATTTAAAGCTCTAGGATTAGCAACCCACACATTTTTAATTTAATTTTTTTGGGAATGAAAATGGTACCTTCGAAAATTTTTTAAATACCAAGTTTCTTTAATGCTTACCTTGTGAGCCGTTTCGGTTGAGGTCGCTCTCCAAATTTCCTGAAAAAAGAAGTAGTTACTAATTTAAAACAAAAGTGTTTAGTCATAATTTTACAGTAAGACACTACACCAACTTCACAGTTTTTGAAATTGTACTAGAATTTGATGTCTTTTCTTTGTAATTTCCTAGATAAGATCACTATTAAAGTATTAACTGCCTCCTTGCAACAGCTTTTCCCCCCATAGCAGAGGCTTTTTAAAATTTGAACACCAGGTAACTTTCTTTGTTGAAGTCACATTTGCTCTCAGAATCACTTCTGAAAAGTTCAGACATCACAGAATGTAAAGAAGCAGAAGATCTTTGCCATACAACTGACCAGCAGTGCCATCAACAAGCAGTTACTGTAAATACACAGAAATTAACAGACATATCTGTGTTGACAGATCAGTGAATGCTTTCCACCAGGACAATTTCTCAAAAATCTGTTTTTCCTCCATGACTTCTTACAAAAAGGATGACAACATTTTCATACATGCCAGTACAGAATTACAGGAAAAATCGCTCCTGTGGAATGCAGCCAAGCTTGATCCATAAATAGCCTGCAATACACTCAATGTTTTTTTGCCATAAAGTGTTTGGAGACAGTTGTACTTCTTTCAGTGCTTCAACACGTTCTTGAGAGAAAAAATATTCTTTACACTGGGCTAAGACTTTCCATTAAAGTCTTTATTTACATAAGACACCAAATTAACACATGGCAGATACATTTTCATTACCAAAAACATCCTCAGATTAAACTAAAATGGTCAGGTAAAAGATATGAAAAAAGGAAGGCTGCACCCAGCAATGTACATCTGCTAATCCTGGTGAGGAAGTGTAACCACAAGCTAAAATGATGACAAAGACAGGGGAAAAAACCCCCAAGAAACCCACAACGCAAAAACAAAACATAACAAAAAGACACGCTTGGCTTAACACCTTTTTGCCTAAAAATAAATAGAGACCTAAGAGACTGTGCTTTTGCTGCCAGTGTTCATAAATATCTCTATGACTTGCCAAGTACATTTTATACATGGGCATAGGTGTCCCTTTATGCTCCCTGGATAGGGAAAAGAACCCTTTCCTACTATTGTCCTACGAGAGTGTTGGAGGCTCCCTAGGACAAGAATCTGATCATTAAGTGATGTGACAAGAAATTCCCCTGTTCATGCAATGGATCTGTCCTGGACTCTACAGCAGCAGGTGGTGGAATGATTTCATACACTCCAATTTAATTTCTGTAATCCTAGAAATGTACAAAGATGCAATTATTGTCATTTATATAGTTGAGCAAAATAGCACTCTCCTGACAGGGCAGTGACAACACTCAGCCAATTTTAAAGTTTTTTTTCAAGACTCAAGAAATATGCCTTCTAAAATACTGGCAGTCCACATAGAGGAACTGAATAAATGACATGAAGCCAAATTTTCTTTTCAGCTTAAACAATGAAATAAAAATTTATTTTTCAACTAGACATAAATTCCTTTCACGTTTTACTTTGTTGTTGTTGTTGTTAGTATACAGTTCACTTCTCTGGCTTTATTTTAATTTTACATGAAAGAACGAAATCAGAATTCTTGCTGCGAGATTTGTTTTCATATATTTTAAATTTTGAGGTCTACTGGACACAAACTTATTCTCTGTGGTATGCATCACTGCATTGACATACCTGTAATGCAGAAAAGGTAACCAGAAAACCCAGCAGGAAAGTTACATCCAAAGCCTTTCTGCTTCTAACAGTTATCTTTTCAGGATCTGCCTAGCCATCCCCTGAGCCTCTGATTTTCCCTGGATAACTGTGAGTAGGTGTGTATCCCAACTCCCCCATAGTATCTGTGTAGTTGCTGTTCTCCCCTGAGGAGCCAGGATCATCCTATTTGACAGAGGGTCTGTGACTGACTAGACAACAGATTACCTTAAAGCAATACTCTACAAACAACATCCCTACAGATTAGCTCCCTGCTTTTGAGCAGAACTAATGTCTTTGTTTCAGTTCCTCTGCACATTCCAATTCAACATAAAAAAATTTAAGAAGTGCTTATCTTGGAGCAAAGAAGGCATTATGGGCACAACACTTACTATGTGTACTGTGGCCAATAGATCCAATCCAAGGTGACAATGCTAGTACACCAGAAACTGCATTAACACAAAAAAACCCTTATAGAGAAAACCTCACACTGCCCCTAAGGTAATATACACCCTTGCAGAACTCTTTAGTGCAGCAGATACATTCCCCTTGCACATATACTTAATTACTAAAAAGAGTTCTGCTAACAAGAGATCTACACAACACAGTTGCAATTACTGGAAAAAAAAAAAAATCCATCTTTTCCTTTAGTCAAATCCTGAACATACAACACAGGAGAAAAGTACCAAAATCCCCATTCTTTAGAATCAGAGCTAAAGCACTGAGTCACTCTGGGGATATACAGGGCAAACTCTGATCTGATGCTCAGTGCAGTACTTCTCTAACTCATATATCAGCTTTCCCCAGCCTCCTCCATACAAAATGAAGTTATTTATGTCACTGCAATCACTTGTGGACACATATAAATGCTACCCTTAGCAACACAAACCTTTCAAAGAGATGATGTAAATTGGGCAAACCTTTTATTATTCTTTCAATATACATTAGAGAGAGGTAGAATAGGAGGAAATTGCATCTTGAGATTTACTTTAAGTCCCATTTTAACGGTTTCTAAATTAAATTCAGCTGCTTTTCTTCAATAATGTTGTCATGACAGACAACTGATGGCTATGTACCACAGCCATGGTGTCAATGAACAGCCTTTTCCTGCATCATTACAAAATCATTTCAAATATCCCATAAATATTCACCTCCCTAGCTCAACAGCAAGAGTTAAAGAAGTTAGAATTCAAAAATGATTAAGAATGAAATAGGAAACAGAAACATCACCATGTCATGGCGTTATTCTGCCACACCCTCACAATTCTGAAAACTTGCAGCAGTGGAAAAAAGTTATCTCAGAGTTATAAAAGTTAGCATGAAAGTCGGTATGAATAATCAATAGTTTTTGTATGCAGCTGGCTAAAACTCCAGCCTTCAGGGAGAGTACGAGAGAAAAGTGACGAACAGTGCAAAGACCTAAGAGACTGATAAAAGATATGCAATATGTACAAAGGAGATAGTTATTCTCTCCTGTCTCACAAACACAGGAACTGGGAAATACATCCAATACCAAAAAATTCATTTTAGAGTATTTTTTTCCTTGCTCTACAAACACAAAACTAAGTTGCGAAACATATTGTTAGAGAATATTGTGGAGGCCGAAACAGAAGTGGGCTCAAAAGATTTGAACAGAAGTCTGATACAGAACTCAATTAGATTCTATTAAGTATAATGACCTATTTTTTACATTCTCAGGAAAACCTAAACTATGTTCTATCAGCAGCAAAGAAAATAGCATGAGTTAAAAAAATGCAAACCAGTCTACATTTACCCTGTCTTTTATATTCTTTCCTTCCTCATCCATTACTGATGCCTAGCAGGCATGGATCAGTATGTATACTCCTATGAACCAGATATATTCCAAAGCAGCAACTGCACCCAGGGTGCCAGATTTTCAGTCCCACTACAAAACTCAAATATCAAACAAGGCACAATATTATTTTTTTTTTTTTAATCACATGTACTTCATTTAATGGTTCATCTAGTTTACTTTTTCCATGTTTGCAAACTGATGTATTGACAATATAACCTGAAGGACAGAAATTATCAGCAACTACTACGCAGAAGAAAAGACTAAGAATCTTTTTAAGTTTTATGATATTAAGACAGGTGAAAATGCAAGAAACACACTGTATCTATGGTTTTGTACTAAATGACATCCACTGCACAAGCTATGATTGTTGCTATTTCAAACTTTCATATTTGACTGGCATGTTGAAAAGTGAGCCAGTTCAGATACTACAAGGTTACCTGTCAGACATGACAGACTGCAACACTTTTCTTGTGTAGGTTTTCACTGGATTTCACTGTTCTGGAATTTCTTTATATATTCAGTATTTCTATTTCTCCTTTCATCTTGAAAATGTACAGACTGATAAATAACAAAAATGTACAGGAGAGGAAACTAAAAATGTATCATAGTTCTATTCTTGCAGTGGTTATTATACAAGATAAATGTATGTAATTTTATGTCCTAATTACAGGTTATGTATCATTATATCTGAATGCTCACCAAGTTCCTTTAATTTCCTGGGCTTTTTAAATTTTACTATCCAAGACTAAGTGCTCTTTCAGGTGTTCTGTATCAGGATTCTAGACATACAGTCAAGTTGCTGTTTCATTCACATCAGTTCAAGCTGTATTCTATTAGTATATCCTAACACACTGTACTGGAAACATGAGTGAGAGCATTAGTCACACCACAATCACTTGCTATTGGAGCAAGTTATACTTGTCCTAATAATTCTTTTCCCAGTTCTGCTTTCTTTTTCCAATCACCAGTTAGCATTCTATTATTTCCTGTGTTTTGTCTTCTGATGCTTTGCATAAATTAATTTCACTTCCACACTTTGCACTGTAGGCGCAATTTTCTTCAACATCATGTCCCAAATCATTTTCATTCAAGACCACAGTTTTCATTAAGCAAGTCCCAGTTTTCCATTTAAAATTCTTTTCCCCATTCATAGAAATGTAAGGAAATATATTCTTTCTCCTTTTATCTCTTTACTGCCCTTCAAGTAAGTATGGAAGTTAACAAGTGAACTAACACTAATCTTACCAGTATAGTAGACAGTTTTACTCAAACTTGTAATATTCTCAGGTTAGGTAAACACATGGCACAATATACAGTTTAAGTTTCAAATGTCTTCACACAATACAGAATGTGAAATCCTATTTAGAATTCCTAGCTCAGCTACAATATGTACTATAACTTTCTATGATTGCAAGAATATGAATTTTCACTGTTTTCAGCATCTATCAGTAGTTGTATGCCTTTACAAAATATGCCAAACTTTTTTTGTTAGTCTTATTTTCTGGATATAAATGATTTGGCTCAATTTTTTCATTCAATGGTTCTATGTGTCTATTGGATGGAAAAATAAGTAAAGGAAAATTAACCAAAACACTTCTGCCATTTACAAGAAAAAGAATTACGAAAAAAAATCTCTATAAAAATCACATGCTATCCAATCTTCAACTCTGACTGAAGATCTATGGTCACTGAACAGCTCTAGCATCCTCCCGCATGGAATATGAACTTCAGATTTTTCCGGTACTGGTTTGCAGCCAAGAACATCATTTTAACAGTCCCTGTGAAAGACCATTCACCTTTATGTACTGAGCACAGAAGCCTTAAAAAAATATTTCCATAATGTACAAATAGAGACAAACTTCAGCAATTAGGTACTGTATCTTCACTTGGCCTATGGACTGACAGGATTTTTGGCATCTAGTCAGAATAGCATGGATCTTTCTGTAAATGGTCTCCAGAGAAGCAAAATGCAAAAGGGAGTTGTCAAATTTGACTACAGCAGAAACAACAGCTGAGCAGAAAGAAAGTGTGTTGGAGAGGCCAACATGGGGGAGCAGCAGAAACAGTAAGGACTAGGAATGGGAAGGCATGAGCTGCAAACTAAGACTTGCTAAATGAAAAACAAGGACCTGAGACCACTATGGGAAATGGAGCACCAGAAAAATCTGTGGCAAGTCAAAACATTCAAATTTAACTCCAGAATATACAAAGCATAAAAATACACTACAGTTACTGTTTTCTGTGTCAATTTTTTTGTGACAGAAGTTTCCCTGGTGTCTTAAAAATTTCAACACTGAAAATAAAAGTAAATACTTTCCTTACCCTGAAGAATCCAAAAGCATAGTAACCAAAACCAGGCTGCCCAGAAAGCTGGTAGATGCCCCATCCTTGGAAACATTCAACAGACAGGGTTCTGAGCAACCTGATCTGACTGAAGACATTCCTGCTCCCTGCAGGGTATTTGGACTCCATGAACTTTAGAGGATCCTTTCAAAACAAATACCCACGTGTTGAGATCTCTATTTCCTTCCTGCCTTACACAAGTATGAAGAGATCATGTGGTGCTCATAGGTAACTAAATCACCCAGGTGCGGATTTCCCCCTCACCATCAGATGGGTGAAGAGAAAAATAAGAATAAAGAGCAAGAAAACTTGTATGTTGAGATAATATAATTGTTTAACATACAAAGCAGAAGTGAAAGTAGAGAAAAACAAAGTGAAATGGGCTGTTCACCACCACCCATGATTGGTACCAAGCCACTTCCTAAGGAAAAGCTGGGTAACCTCTCTAAATCCCACTCCCTTCCAGTTTATTGCTGAGTGTGACATTATATGGCATGGAATTCCTCTTTAGTCTGTTTGGGTCACCTGCCTGGTTGTATCGCTCCCAGCATCTTGTACCCCCACAGTCATTGCAGAGGGACAGACACCAGGCAGAGTGAGAAAGAGAGAAGGCCTTGATGCTGTGCAAACACTGTTCAGAAAGAGCTAAAATATCAGTTATCAACACTGCTCTGGTCACAGTGTTATCAACAGTGCTCTGGTCACAAAGAACATGGCACCGTAACAGCTGCTATGAAGCAAATTAACTCTGTCCCAGCCAGACTCAGTACAATGAGAGCAGAAAAATGGATGCTTTCTGCATGGGAAATAAATGACAGATTTTAAAAAGGCACAGAGTGCTTATTCATTGGAAATGTTTCACACCCAAACACCTGACTACCAACTGGACCTACTGACATGCTGGTGCTTTTGACTGATGTAGCAAAGGCCTAACATCATTCCTGAAGAGCAAATTCAATTCGTTATTTGTCCTGTTGTACCACAGTACATATCACAGTATTTGCTGCAGAACACGTTAGAAGAACTCTTTAATGGGCTACAAAAGATTGCTATAATACCTCAGTATGGATTTTGAAAAACAAATCCCCAGACAAGTGTGACAAAATAGAAACTGGCTGAGAAGGAACTCACCTCCCTCCTACTGTTCAGTTCAATGGTTTCAGTTCCATCTCCCAGAGCACAAATGTCTCAACATTGTGATAAATAAGATACGGTCATCACTAATTTAAGACAGTATAAGACCCAGAGTATTTAACATAGAAATTAAATACAGAATAGAGTGATTAAGGATTTTACTTCTTCAGAGAACAACCAAGAGAAACAGCACTTGAAACAGGAGGAGTCTAATAAAAAACCTCCAGATTTTTATACAGTCTTTGGCAACCTCTCAAACTACATTATGCAATTCAGAAAGAGAGAATGCAAAAAAATCCAACTTCTGCTCTCCAACGATATGAAGTGACAATAAAGTTTGGTGAGAGGCTCAAGTTAAGTCCCAACATTTCTAATACCTATCTAATAGCTGGCATCCCACAAACCATTATGTGTGATAGGACTGAGGAAGAAGAAATACTGCCACTTCAACTATTCTTAAGTGTATTTCAGCCAGGAGTGCAGTAAAAGAAATTCCTGTGCTTCACTTAAGTCCAGTTCTAAAAACAGTGTCAACTGTCAGGTGCAACCCTTTCCTAGACCTCTTACAATGCCATGTACTTGTGAACGAACAAGAAGAGTTTGTGACTCAAAAGTCAGACAAAAACCTTTTAAAGAAAAAAATTAAAATAAGATAAGTCATTTACAGGTATTTTTTTATCATTCTCCCTCAGCTTTAAAATAACTGCTATATATCTGGAAAGCTAGAAAGTCTGTCAAGTGTGTGTTCAGCTCGTAGCACCAGAAAACCAGACACTCATTGTAACAGGCTCTATTACTTTCTACCATGAGAAATGAAAATACTTCTCAAAGAATTAATTCCAAGTTACTTTGTGATCCATTACCACAAACTCACCATACTACAAGCTCACCAGTATGGGATCTCAAGGGTTTACTTGGCCTACTGAGGTTATCTAAGATCCAGGAAAGTTAAATACTCAGGTTTCCATTCAAAGTTTGAGGATCAATATAGAAGTATTCTTTTTCAGCCACTAACAGAGACATCATCTAAAAAACGCTGAAAGAGATGGATTTATGTACCATACTAGGACTTTTTTTTTTTCCCTCTTTTTCTTTTAATTGTCTATGCTCTGCCCATTTCCAGCTTCAAGTTGCTTACCACGGACAAATTAGTGAAGAACTGAAGAAGCACTGAGGAAAGTTCATATTTATGGACTTTTAACACACCTGAAATTATCAAAGCCAACATATGCAACAGTGCCCATGTACAGAGCACACTAATTAATTCTCAGGAGTGATCCCTTAATCTGGCATTTGCTAGAAACACTTTCTTCAGATTGAACAGCCTACTACAACCTACATGGTAAGACTCAGCCGCGCCACATACTTGTTTTGGTTTTGCAGATTTCTACATTTAGGATAACATGTTACATCAACTGCAAAAGCAGGGCTACATTTTAAAACACAGGATATTCTGTTAATGTAGGTATACCTTTCTGTGCACAGATTTTGGTGAAGACAAGATGTAAATACTGAAAATATTTCTGTGCATTCACCTACACAACCATAGTCTATTACAAACATTTTAGAACACAAATCCCAAGGGAAATGATCATCTGTAATTAGAAAACATTTTCTCATCTGATGGTTTCACAGACCCAAAGAGAATTCCTACATATTAAAAAAATGGGCCATTTATGATCCAGCATGAGCTGGCATATAAAAACCACCCCATCTAATACAGTGGTTGGAGCCACATCACTCTAAACATGTCTCCTGTTGGAGATAACAGCTGGATCTGATTTCTGTAAGTGCATCTTATTCCACACTGATATCCTTTTTTTTAAAACGAATTTGAAAATAGCACATATGATATGTCAATGTTAAAAATACAGAGCTCAAAAAAGTGATGATCTACAGGTTTTACACATGATTAAAAAGTCAAAATACCTCAAGGACACAATTTCCCAGAGATTAATGTGAAAGACATAATTGTATATAAGAATTCAGTTAACATGGAAGTAAACACAAGAAATTACCTATGCTCAAACAGAACATTTCACACTGATCTTCTCCATGGATGAAGATATTAAATAAATGAACCATACCAATGGCTAAAACAAAGCCTTCAGAAGGAAAATTTATCTTCTCCAAAACAAAAATGAGTTCAATACACACAAGTCTGATTATGAAAAACAGAAACAGTTGTATTACCAGTAACATCCAGCACTAAACAACCTCCAAACCGGAAACACAAAATAAAAAACTAAAATAAACAAGCTAATATTGTCAAAAGAAAGGACAGATGATGAAGTAATTCTTACCCACTCCATACTCCACAGCCTACAACTGCACACAACCTTCATTCTTCACAAAGTTCCGAGCAGATCAACATTTCTCAGGCAACTCCCCCTCCATGTCCACAAGTTTTTGGGGTTTTGCCCTCCATTGATTTTTGTAGGTTGTTGTAACTTAATGCCAGACAGTCTAATGACCCAGCATATCCTGTGTTTCTATCTGCATAGCATCATAGAGTACCGAGTCTTTAAATCCTTAGACTACTCACACCGTTAATACTCTACTGTCTTGTTCTATAACATCAGGCAGCTGAGGCACAGAAACTGCTGAAGAAATGACACCTATCTCCCCCTGTTGCTCCCTCCAGACACAACTATGTCCACAAGCGTGACCCTCCTGAGGCTGATGAAGTCAACAAATTGACTGACAGCTTCCAGCTCAGCCATCACAGGCTGGTTCATCCTTCAGGAAGAACACACTCACTAACAGAGTCACATGCAGTCATCAACTCACTCTCACTTTTGCCTGCCAGCAGCACTTCGGCCCTGATCCTCATTAGGGTGTCTACTGTAACAAATATACTGTAACAAATACTGCTATAAAGACTTTGTTCTCAAGGTTAGAGTTGAATTAAAACCAACCCATTTTTAAAAATACAGTTTTCATATTCACATACAAAGAACCAGTCACAGCCAACTTGCTTAGAAACACTATTGACACAAGTTATCCTCTTTATTATCCATCCTACAAAAGGAGATAAAATTAATTAAAACCACAGCAATCAAGAATGTCTAACGGACATGAACAATGGACTTCTACTACTCCTAAAGTCCCTTTCTCTTCTGTAAAGAGTGAACGATGGGTGGTCCAACTGCACTGTGACTCGTTGGAAACAGGGGGCACAGCAGCCCCTGAAATCACAAAACCAGGAAGTTTTTGATCAATACACAAAACATTCCCCCTCTTCAACCACAACAACAACAAAAAGACCCACCTGCTCCAGGGTGAATGCCACCAACCATGCACTACCACATCTTTGTACTGCATGATTCTGTACTGCCCCCAACTATACTTAAAGAATTTAAGTCCTCCAACACAGGGAGCATGTTATGTGTTTGAAACAAGTCTTCCACTCTACAGTAGTGTACACATTTTTGGCACTATATCAAATAATACTGACAAAAATACAATAGAAAAAGCTCTGCTTCACTTGGTCACGCCCTCTCACTGCAAGTCACTGGTTCAATTAGAAACTCCCTCTCCCTTTTCTGACCTGCTTTCATCCTCCCACACTGCTTTCATTATTGTCCTCTCTTTTCCAATCCCCATAAAATCACAGAACCACAGCTGCAATTTAAATAAAGCTTGCACTGTATCAGTAAGCAGGCTCACTTTTAAACAACTTACAGAAAGTAAACAAATTCACTTCTTTATAGCAGTCTACCTAGATTTGGAAAAAACTCCACGCAGTAATCACTATACTTGTATATGACTCTAAAAGTCAAAGGTCTTGTCCAAACAGGACATAATTTTAATTACGACAGCACTCACACAACTCTGCCACACTACGTGAGGCAAGGAAGTCAGTAATGATAGCTTGTGTAATGAGGAAGTGCCTAAACATACATCTGGAGATGTATTTCCCCTGCTTTTGCTTTTAGCTGTCGGTATCTGCAGCAGGGAGTTATTAATCCAAAGATCTCAGGTATACTAAAGAACTTAGATACTATCAACTTAAAGGATAAAACCATTAAAAAGTTGGAGTG
This sequence comes from Illadopsis cleaveri, assembly GCA_013399915.1. Lineage (NCBI taxonomy): Eukaryota > Metazoa > Chordata > Aves > Passeriformes > Timaliidae > Illadopsis > Illadopsis cleaveri. Next base: position 755,785 of record VXBB01010194.1, on the reverse strand, counting down.
GTGTAGAATGTAAGAAACGTAGTAAAACATTACTGAATCTATTATTATATTCACATACTATTATTTCTTTTTTATTAATTGCCTGATAGCATTGGCTCAAATCTTTAGTGGAAACTGCAGACTTGGACACACGTACCTCAGCAATTGAACGAGTTATTAGCTTGAAAAATCAGCATGCCAGCAGAATCCCAGTCCCTAAAACACAGTATAATCTGGCTCAGCTATTATAACTGCATAGGGAATGCTCTCATTAGTTTTATCTTCATCCATTCAAACCAAAAGAGAGTGGATACTTGGAAAAAGGAAAACACCTGCACATAGTTCACAAAACTGACTATTAAAGTAATGGTGATACATAAAATCAGTCTGGAGCATGATTCTACACAAAACATCTCACAGTCACAGCTTTCATTGACTTGACTTTGCTCAGCTTATGATTATTACAACTCTTCTTGTCCATATGACACAGCAAATTTTCCCCTGGATCTCACCTTGCACATCACCTTTGAATACATACTATACAAGCAAACTTGACTTTTATTTCCCAAGAAAGTGATTATATATATCCCCTACTAAACTATAATTCAAGTATCAGCAAGTCCTTAAAAAACAAGCAGTTATCTTCTAAAAAATTAAATTTCTAAATATGGCAAGAACAGAGCTATTGAGTACCAAACCAGTGCGTTTTAGAGTTACTATTGGCCCATAACTGCAAATAAGATTTGGTCTGAAAAGTTTTTTGTTTTTTTTTAGAAGCATGAGGAAAAATCTACTAAGTATACTAATAATTATCTCTGTAGCCTGATTACTTGAAAAAAGTCACAAATTAGATTAGGAGGAGACTTTTTCAGCCACTTTACTACCAATATAGAAACTCAGCACTATAGTATAGTACCTAAGGATTTGCTCAACCTTCATTTCAGTGACTGAATGCCTGCAGCGTTCAAAGAACAGTTTCTCCTGTGTAAATATAATTTCCATCCTTAACTGGAAGATAAGCACTGATATTGTGTGCAGAAGATAACTTTAAAAAAAGTGAATAAAAAGAAGGACAAGAAGTTAAGGTTCATGGTTTTCTTTGAACCACCACCATTCACTGTAATACCAAAAATACATAATAAAAAGAGAAGTTGTGAATGATTTTATAAGGAAGTGGTAAAGAACCATACTGAATTTGCAAAGACTTAAGATTCTCAAAAAGGCAGAGTAACCTCACTAACCATAAAGGCAAACATGTATTTCTTTGGAACACCTCTTTAGGAGTTAACAGGTTCTTGACGGGGACAGTCATTGGTCAGCTTCAAAATCTCTAACCACCGCTCTAATAAAGTAATAGCATAATCACTCCTCCATATCCTTTCCCTTACCTTATACCCTCACAAACAAAGGAGCTTTATTGCTACAGTAACTGCTTCCTATGAGCAGAAAAACAGGGAGAATGGCCTAATCTGTCTCTAAGGGGCTTACTGTCTCTGCTCCAAGCTCCTCAACTCGCTTCCCCTACACCACCTGCAGTGCTCAGACCTTCAAAAGGAGCTAACTCAGTACATCAATCTGGCACACCACTAATACACAGCAAAGCAGGAGACAGGGAAACCAGTCATGTTGGTTGCAGAAAGCTGTTTGGTCACCTCAGCAAACTCAACTTCAACAGAAGCCAAAAAAGATTACAGGAGCAGCTAAGCAAGCCTGTAACTCTCATGGGAAAGAACTATAATGCAAGAAAACACACAGAGGAGTTCAGTACGGAAAATGACTTGCAAATCGCAAATCTTAAGCAAAATTAAAAGATCTTACCAAGAGACTAACACCCTAAGTCAAAGTTTAGCTTAGGATGCCTATAAGACTCTCACCCCGAGTGCAGTCAGAACTTAATGAAAAATGACAGCTAAGTAAATTGACATCTCTAAGGTTTAAGCAGACCAACTCTGACAAATCTTGCTGTGACAGTTTAAGTCACCACTGCCTCAAATGCCTCTCCCAACTCTGCTAGGTCAGGGCAAGCAAACCTGCCTGTATCCCAGCTGCTCCAGTTCACAGTTGGACTGTGGCTTCAGAGGCAGCTGAGCTGATTTGTCACTGCCAAACAGGTCTTGCCTGCCAGCTTCCCCCAGCTGCACTGACCTATCATCAAACACCAAATTCCAGCACTTGTCAGACCTTTCCACAGATAGATTTTTTCCTGGGTTGCTGATTTGAATTTATCTTTTTCGGGAGAGGGGAAAAGGGGAAAGAGGATTTCATTGATTCAATCATAGTCCCAGTGAATGCCAGCATCATCTCAGTGCAATCAACAGGCACACTCAGGAGAATGTGACCACCTACTTCAGTAGCAGGGCACTGTTAGAAACCTGGTGCACCCCTATCTTCAATTTCGACAGACTTAATATTATTGTAAATAACGTAAATAATGTTAATAATAATAACAATAATAGCAAAAAGCCAACAAAAACCAATTCATACTCCCTTAACTGGTCAAGTTTTAGGAACTGTAAGTTCTGACAGCCTAGCCCTCCAAATCAAGTTTCAAGAGCCATTTTTTAAATATCTTGACTGTATTTTCACACTCCTAAAAAACACCTCTAAGAAATGGCGACAATTCCCCTTCATCTTCCTCCTCCAACAACTCAGTCACTTTCAGTCAGCTTTTTCATACAATATAATTTTCTTTCTTTTTTTAAACACAGTATTATTACACTATGTACCCTCTCCTTTCATTCCCTTTCTTCCTCCAACTTCTATACTGTGAGCCTTCAAAATGCAATATGGAAGCAGCTCCTTATATTCAATAAACTGCTAGAGCTCTATAAGCTTATTTGTCTGAACTAAGTCTCACCCGCTGATCCTAAACTTGTAAAACAATTCAAAAATTGTATCAGTATGCAAGCAGAGAATAGGTTATCAGCACCTAAGCACGTTGTCATGCAAACAGTAATTTCCAAATTGGTAAATAAAATTTATCTCCTCAGTAGATTAAAATGATGACACAAAACCTGTGCATATGTATACCGTTTAACAAAGCTGTGTTTGGCACCAACCTGTGTTACAAAATTATAGGGTTTCCTAGATATCAGATGTTTTCTTGCATCACCCCAGAATTACGTGGTTACACTAACATTAACTGGGCGCAGTTGCAAAATGAGCTGTCAGTATCCTAGAATTAATCAATCTCAAGTGCATTGTTTCGCAGTTAAACTTATGAATACATCATCCCATGAATATAAAAACAGCAGCAATAAACACATCCCAGAAAAGAATGAGAATTAAAAGGCTCTTTTTCAACTTCCTAGGACAACTAAATCAGTTGGAGGCCATTCTCCTCTGTTTGCCTTTTCTCTGTGATTGTGCTGAAGGTCTCTAACTGGGAAGCATTTAATAAAAGTAAATTATTCTTAAACCTTTAAAGTCACATAACTTGCACAGACAGCAAAATTAGGTAATATTCCATCTACAGTTTACAAACCTGTGTTTTAAGAAAAACAGTTGTTTTAAAAGATTTGAAAGCTTTGGACTTTTTGTCACTGTTGTTGAATTGATTTACGGTTAAATTCTAAGTTTCTAAGACATTAAATTATATTCCAGCTACAGCCCCTGCAATAATTACTAGAGCTTTCCAACATAGAAAAGACAGAAATTCATATTCCCATTTAAAAACTACTTGACTTGAAAGAGAAAGACAAAAATATGATGAGTACAACAAAAACTATATTTCTGTTTAAATTTTATAAGATAGAAGCACCTTCTAATTATTGCTAGTTATAACTGTAAAACTAAAATATTTAGAAACAAATTGCTAGAGAAATATAATCTCCACAATGCCTACCAGCAAATATGATAATACTTTAACAACTGTTATGGTAACTAGGTCAATGATCCCTGTACAAGATAGTTAAACAGATACTCCAATAATAAACTTTTACTCCTCCTTATCACAGTACATTTACAATAACCATATGAAAAGATTAGATTACATAGCTGGAATGTCAGCAAGCTAACACCTTATCATCCTTTTTCTGGTATTATAGTATTACAGTTCTCTTACACAGTCACACATGCTCCTATGGTACCCCAACAGCTTTTACGTGGCATTTTTCGTAAGAAAAAAAATCTGAAGAGCACAAATGCAAAGCAGTTGTTATTATTGTCCATTTTTTAAAATGGAAATTGTGTGAATCATACTTAATTCAAGGAGGCTTGCTTTTCAGGTTTGTCAAGTTTAAACTCCACACAGATGCAAATTACTGGTAAAACTTCTCCCTGCATCTTAATGAGGTACACTATAAACCATGAAGCCAATTTGAAAACAAGAATGGTTTTTTTGAGACAAACTTTACTTAATGTAGGTATTTTAAGTATTTAAGGAACCAGTATTTAAAAAAAATATTACCCAACAGCACTTAACTTGTGCACGATCTTGAACCTGTGACTGCCACAACACAAGTTACCCAGAATAACGCCTGTGCTGGCACAGTTTTTTGCAAGGATTTTACAGCATGAAAAGCGTGCCTAAGCAGTGCTGTGAAGGCTCCCAACTGCTGAGCTCTGAACCCAACCTCTTTTCAAAACATTGTCTCATCCTTCCAAGTACATTCAGGCCAGAAGGGAATGTAAATTGTCAAGATTGTCTTGAAGCACTAAACAGCCAAATTTGTCATTTCAGTTTGCAGCTACCAACCCTGTCAAGCGTACCTTGACCAGCTAAAAATGATTACCAGTGCAGGACTACCAAGTGTGTAGCATGTGGAACATGCCAATCTATAGAGAGATCTTCCTGAAATTTCTCTCCACTGCTGCCTCAAACAGGGCAGAGTGAACTCTCCAAAACAGAAGAAAAAATTGAAGTTCAACAATCAGATACATAAGTTGAACTATGGAAGAAAAATATGCAAATGGCCACGTAGCCAAGATAAATGAAGAAAAAAAAGTCTCATCTGAAAGAAAAATCATGGGATAACCTGTACTAGAAGCTGCCACTTAGAATTCACCATTTTAGAGAAATGTTATCCTTTCTTCAAGCCATTAATGCATTCTGGAAAATATGGCATACTCTGTCCACAGGGCAAGCTTAGTACTGTATTAGTACAATTATTAAATTGATTAGCCATCCTTGCAATAACTTAAGAGCCCATAAATCAGTTTTAACTAAGTTTAAAAAGAAGGAAGGAGCTTTTAAAGAAAATTAAGTTGCTATGAGTTTTATGAAAACTGGAAGCTGCGCAGACATTTCCAATGGCATGGAAAAAGACAAAGAAGAATTTGGAAATTACTGTTTCACAGTGATCACTTTGCATGTGCTATCTGGCTAGACAGTGAGCTTATGCCTTAGATCTATTACCACTACACTTTGCCCATTAGGGATGAAGGAGTTCATGGTATTGTCCCATAAACTTTCCTCACCATACAAGGCACAAGTGTACAGGATACGTAAGTTCTTTAGTCCTACCATTTATAGAACAACTTAAGAGGCTAAAAACCCACAAACCTGCTACATGACAAGAGAACAGACACAAAATGTGGTCTAAACAAATGAAGAAAATTCAGATTACAAGTTTTAAACCGCTTAAATTATCTTATATAGTTGTGGGAAAGATTAAATACTGTGAAGACAGCACTTATATGTTATCTACATACTGCTCACCTAGGCATAAGAAATAGAGAAATCATTTGCTCTACAGTCAGACTGTAAACAGAGGGTCTCCAGAAATTCCAGTGACAGTAACACATTATGAAATGCAACTTAACTGTTGAATTACACACAATTTTAGGGCTCCTGCCTTAAGTGGATTTTTAAACAAAAATGCCAATGAGTTGCATACTGAATTTACGTATAACTATAAAGCTCTTGGAACAGGCATCAGAGTTATGTTATATTTACTAGCCTGAAAAAAGCCTAATAAAACATTCTGGCAAGTTAAACACCAGAAAAGTGTAGCACTGTGCAAATTTTCTTTATTTCCCCAGTGGTTCACAGGTTGTTGTAATAATTTGGTGTGCCAAGTTAGCTACCATGTTTGCTATGACAGTGTCTAGCTTTTTAGATAGATGGCATTGCAATGGGGCAGAGGAAGGACGGCTGGACTACCTGTATGACAAGAAAGGTAGTGGGAGAAGTGAAACATGAGCAACAGGTTTGGAAGCCTGAGGTATTTTTCACTTCTGTTTTTTATTTTTCCATATACACAGGAAACTCCCTTGCGGGGGGGGAAAGAAGAACTTCCCTACAGCTAAATAAAAGAGTAAAACAGAAGCCACTCAATGTTTCCGCATCCCAGTAAACAAAACCATAAATAATCAGATAAAAACTTTAACACTGAGATAGCAAAATCTGTTTTTCCCACATCCAAAATTTCTTCAACGCCTTTGCAGCAGTAGAAAATTCAAGAGACAACTGCCTCCACACACATATACATACATTGTTATCTACCTTCAGAGAGTTCATTCTGTTCCCCAGACCAGCATCCATCCATTTCTCTCCATTCTCTTTTGCTATTACAAAGTGAGGCAAAGATGAGGAAGGACAGAGTTAAGACAATCCACCAAGGTGTGCAGGGCCTTCTGCTCCCACTGCTAGTGTATGCACTAGGTTATTCTTATTCAGGCCAATGCTCCAGCAATCCATTTCTCCATTTCCAGCAACAGGATTAATGGACAGCTGAAGAAGTGTAAGAACCATACAAGCCTAAATGGTACCTCCTCTGAACATTCTCCTGCCTGTGACTATTTTCAGTTCAGTTCAAGGAAATCCCAAGGCAACTTCACATCATTAATATGATCAGCCTCCAAGAGTCATCCCACCCCAGAATTAGAATTTCTTTTTAACAGATCAATATTTCCAGGTTCATACTGGAGCGACACTGGAAAAGCCTGCAAATCACTCAGCTCAGCAGCCATAGACGTACACTGCTGACCAAAGTGCTGCGACACGATGCCACTGCTGGCTGAAGGTACACACAGAATCCAGATGTCAAGAGTGGCATGATAGTACAAATGCTCATTCCCTTAGAGTTTGTGGTTAATAAAATTAAGGGAAAAAATAAGAAATCTCTACTGGTATTTTTTGTGGGGGAGGGGAGGGCAGCAAAGGAGTGGTGCTGTGGAGTTTTCTGGACCAAGTTAGTTTTCTGGGGTTTTTTAAAAAAGGAAAGGATGTACCAGTTTTCCCTAAGAGACTGGCAACTACAAAGCACAACATCCTTTAGGAAATAAATCTTCATTAACTACATAAACAATGCCATGACAGGCACCCAACAGCTTTTCAACTATGATCCTTTAACTAGTTATAAGATCCGGTTGGCCCTGCCAGCACACCTCAGGACAAACCTGAAGTATGCTCAACATTCAGCACACCATTCTTCCCAAAACACAAGGAGTAGAGAGAGCTCCAGTTATCCTGGCTGGTTTTATAATGAAAACCAGAGTCCACCCTTTAAGGTATACTAGAGCCCTGTTAAAAGGGCCCCCTGGACCAGCAGGCCACTCAACAGCTTGCAAGCAGCTTGAGTGACAGGTGAATAAGGTTACTTACAGGCAGGACACTGTGCCAAGACCTAGGGCACTTTGAACTTAGAGTCTTCAAGATGTTTCTAACAGCTACAATTAACTACAACACTGCAGAAAACAGACAGAATAAGCAATCAAAAGGACTGAGCAAGTCAAAAGCAAGTGGACAATGCAATAAACAGCCTTAGGCAGAGAAAATGTAGTGGATTCCATTACAGATTATTTGGCAAAGGAGAAGCTGATAAATGACTCAACTCTTAGGAAAACTGCATGAAGCTACTTTTGGCTTCCAAGAAAGACATTAAGAAAGCAGCTGAAAAAAAGGAAGACGCCACAGACTGAAAGAGCAATGGTGATTCAGGACAATGTCCAAGTGTTTGTTTCCTGTTTCTCCAACTATGGACCAGTGTTGCAAGGCTGACAGCTTGAAGATTCTTTTTACCAAAGGAAAAAACCTTTAACCAAAGGAGCAAGGTTGCACACATGAGCCTCGCTGGCTGGAACAATTATTCAATTCTGATATCCAAAGGATATGCATGTTCGACTTTCTAAATTTTGTTCCAAAATGAAGTGGGAAAAAATGCTTTAGACAAAGGCCTACATGAGCTGTTTAATCAGCAAAAGTAAACTGAGGCTCGCTGTTGGAAGAAAAGTGCACCATTGTTACACCTCTACTTCCAGAATATCTGTACATTCTTTTTGAAGCAAGAACAGACATGATCAGGACATGTATCACTAATAAAGATGCCTTCTGTAATGAGAACAAAAAGTGTAAGATATAACTATCTCGATCAAACTAGTAAGTTTTAACCTATATTAAGACACTCCAGTATGATACCATTTCTCTAGGGTTCTGAAAAGGTACTAAGAAAAGCAAATCAAATGCTTGAATTCAACCGATGCACCAGGCAAAAAGAAAAGTTGCAATTTTATGCAGAATGTCACACATGCTCTTTTAACCCATCTTATGTTAGAAGAAACTGTCTGTATAGTAAATATAAATCCAAGTTGTATATTAAAGCTGTATAACAAACACCTTTAAGTGTATCTATATACACAGACACACACCCACCACTTTTTGGGCAATGCTTATTTACAGAACTAAACCTGGCCTCAGCTTTACTTTGTTTGCTTTCATTACTTCAAAAACAATCCTTTCCCCCTGTTCTGTTGCTTTAGAAATACACCATGCTAATAAGAACAAAGTGTCCTGCTTCTTCACGGCTTTCAATATACACACTACAAAGCCACTAGCAACAGACTAAAAGTTCTATTTTATCCATTCTCTTTGGAGTAGCAAAAGGGTAAAAAAATACTAGTAGCTTCCTATACATGAAGAGGATGGAAACGTTTCAAAAGAAAGAAGGGTGGTAAAAGCAAAAGACAAAACTCCAAAATAAAGTGATCCTTCACTATGTCTTCTTCCCCCTCCCAAAACACATTTCTTGCCTTCACAATAGTAACACTGGATCTTTCTCTGGCTTTATCAATATAACTTAAGTTTTATGCTTCTCTCTCTGTATCAATGTTTTGTCTTTTGTTACATGAGATATCTCAGCTTCTTGAATTCTTTAGATTTTATTTTCTCTCCAATCCTCATCAGTTCTTAATGGGGGAGAGACAAGTCACATACAAGTGCTTATTAGACACCTCCTCTCATGATCCAAGACACTGACAAAGCCAAGTTGCAAGTTCTGAAAAGGAACAGGGTATGGACTTGATTTAAAACATATATTTGTTAGATTATCACACTAGCTGAGTAGCAACAGAGACTTCCCTGCTCTGCAGATTATGGCTGTGGTGATGCTCTAAGTACACCACAAGGCCTATGGCTAGTAACAGCAAAATATAGGGGGAAAAATGGACAACTCTTGGAAAGTAGTCTGAAAGTACTGCTCTGGACAAACTTAAGTGAATTCCCCAGAAACAAAGAGAATGGGATTTACACAGAAATTTCTCAGAAAAAAAAAACAAAACCAAAACAGGGAAAGTACTCTGGTGTACTCCTCCATTAAAAATAAGTAAAGACAGGAAGAAAAAAAAAAAAAAAAAAAAAAAAAAAAAAAAAAAAAAAAAGGAGATCCAGAAGCAAAACTAATTGAGGACTGCTTACAAAATTCAGGAGAGAACACAACTGAAAATGAGTAAGCAAAATACAATACCCTATGTTATTTCAGTATGTTTTATATGTAACAAGAGGAAGCAGAATTGACCAGATATAAACTGGAATCAGAGAAAAGGAATGTCAAGCAGTGGTTATATATGTTTTTCAACTAATGCCAAAACAAAAAAAGAGAAAATATTAGCTAGGAGTGCAGTTTGTACAATGGCAGAACAGTATTTTTCATCTTAAAAAAATGTTGTATCATTACTGAAAAAATTCTTCTACGATCAGGGCCGTTAGGTAGGAGAATACTGAACACAACAAAGAAAACATCAGAAGTGCCACCAGTAAAATCTGCTGAGTACTTCCAACGATATCCACAGTTTGAATCCTAAGGACTGAGGAAAACTTTCAGTAAGTGAAGAAGTCTCTTATCTCTACAGATATAATATTCATCACTGCCTAATACCTTCTGGCAGACATAGGTCTGTTGCTTTTGGGTATTTTTTAGAGAACAAGTCAAACTGAAAAAGATAAACTTTTAAATTTAACCTGATGCAATGCTATTTTTGTGACTATGCAAACTGACAAGTCTAACCAGTATACTGCTAATTCTAAATGCCATTTAGCAATATGGTGAGACATTAAGGCAGTAAGGTCAGTTCAGTTTTTCTGATTATTTACTAAGTATTTAACAATCAAAAAAAAAGTTAAGATTTTTTCCAGAAAAACCACAGAACCCAGAAACATTGGAAAAACAAGGAACATGCCCAGAGCTTTTCTTTCTCTATATTTTATTTCCATATGGAAATTCAGGTTGCTTTCAAGGAATGCTCACATAAGGACTGGCTTCAAACTCTGTCCTGAGAGGTACCTTCAGTATATCTTCTGAGGTCACCTTTTGTTTACTGCGGTCTCTAAAGCTACATGCAGCCACTCAAAAAGAATGACTATGACCCTTACAGCACAATGGATCCAGTAACAAGAGTTGCCCTATACTTCCTAGTAGTCTTTACCAATCACAAATGGCCTGGTCTACTTTTCCTTTGCTACCATCTGAAATATGATTTATCACTTCAACAAGCTGGTTGGGAGTAAAACTCAGTAAAACCTTTTTTAAACATTGTTACATAACGACTCCTTTGTTTTGCCTGCTAACTGTTGTGAAATACAGGTATTTTGCCCATTGTAAAAAAAAAAAAAAAAAAATTGCAGAAAGTTCTGATGTTTGTTTTGGCATAGTTCTCACATTTGTTTTAACACAGTTCTTGGTATTTTGAGAGTGCTGCTATCTAAACATAAGCACTGTGAACACTAATCTTATTTACTGTATTATCAAACCTGAACACGAGCCTGGTCAACATCTGTATTATTAATTAAAATAGATTATCAGAATAGGTTTTCATGCCTTTCCTACTTCAGGTGACCCTTAGAGCAAAAAAATTTCCTTTAGCTCTAGAGAACTACCTGTTCTTTCCTCTCTACTTAACACATTCTTCTATCAGTCTTACAGACAAACTACGAGACACGTTACCTCCATAATCAACAGCAAAACAATTAACAGAGGAGGGCACTCTTGTAAATTTAGTACTTTTACAAAGATCCCTTGAACTTTTATACTGTGATCAGAATTCCAGCTCAGTATCAGCTGTGCTGACTAAAAGTTTGTCACAATACATCAAGTGTGCTACAAGCGTCTTTCAAAGAGGAAGCCTAATCCCAAATACTTATTTTGATTAACTGCTCTCCATGACTTATTAGTGAGAAATTTGTAATGCACACATATATAAAACAAACCAAAAGCAACATCAACCATGCCACAGTAAATGAAAACACCCTGAAATGCAAAAGGAAAATTAAAAAAACAAACAAAAACCCCACACACACACAAAGAAAAAAAAACACCAACAAAACCCCAACCAACAACCAAACCCAAAAAAACCCCAACAAACTACACCAAACCAGCAACATCCCAGGACTCAATGCTGACAAAGAAGTACGGAACGGCAGAAGAAAGGAACTTGGCCAGAAAAATACTTGGACAAAAAGGTATGTCCAAAATAGTTTTGATATATCCCCATAACTTCTGGAAGTTATTGCATTATTGAGGATTTTACTAGTCGTCACTGTGTATCTGCTACAAAGCTCAGCATGAAAAGAAGCACACACATGAAGAATAACAGCAGTCTCACCAAAGCCTTTTCTTTTCTGAATTCTGACACTGACTACTAAAACCAGAGCTGTGTAGCAGATTTGGAAAGTGGTGAAATATTATCAACAGAATAATTTTTTCTGCAGTATAAAGACATGGCAACAGCACACTGCAGCACCACGTCATTTTATTACATGGCACATTTATCTCCTGGTCGTGCCCCAACCATCACATCTGTCTCAATTATGTAAGAGCAGCATCTCTCTGGTATCCACCCTGATATTGCTCACTATAACCAAAACACATTAATGATGAACACAGTCACTCTTCTTTACCAACCTTTCTGTTATGCAGATGAAAAACCTAAGGAAGTCTGACTTCTCCTGACCAGCTTTCACGGCCGCAGTTGGGAGAGACAACATGATGTCACCTGTCAAAACCCAGCAAACAGCCCATAACTACATCAAATACAAGAACAGAGGCAGGAGACAGTAATTCTATTTCCACCTCTCCACAGACTCTGTTTGACCTTGGCAAGTCACTGGGGTTTTGTGCTTGTTTTTTCATGTTCAGGACATGAAGAGCTTTTACGCAGACGGCTGGAACAACAACAATAACTGAGTAAGGCTAATTATTATTTATTCTGCCTGGCCTTAGAACTCTTCCACAATGGCATAAACTCAGTGTGTACAAGCACCTCCAAGACTCTAGACTCTAATTTTGAAGCTCCGTTTATGTAAGATCACCAGTGAAAGCAGTAACACCCCTTACCAAGACAATCACCCCTGTAATCAATAACTGATAAAAGCTCAGTTTCACAAATTCTTCTGCTAAGCAAACAACTTTAACCTTATTTTCTACACAGGCAGCTCCTAATCCACAATTTGCAACTCACAAACATTGCCTGCAAGATCCTCTGCCACTCCTCCCAGACAAAATTAAACTACAGAGTGAAAATAAGAGCTGCCAGGAAAAGGAAAGTAGGGTATTTTCTGAACAGTATCTTTTATTCTGTGCAGTTTCTATGGTTTGGCAAAAATCAGGGACCAGTATTTTGCACAATTCAATTCCCTCTTTCAGGCTTGGAAAATTCTGAATTTCACAGCAGCCTGATCAAGTTTCATTTCGATACCAACTTTTCCTGGTAATCCACCAAAACACCACACACAAAAAATATGCCACAAGTATGGCTTTGAAAAAAACAAAGTGCAGATGAAATGTCCTACAGACCAAGCGACGTGACCAAGAATAAAAGCAGAAAGACATTTTTTCTGGCACGTTCAGCAAAATGCCTATATTAGTCTGTACTCATAAAGGAAAAAATTTAGGTATTAATTCCTCTACTCAAATAACTATAAGAAATTAGATTAATAACCGAAACACTAACCAGGATCCATTGTAGTATATACCCTTTAAACTGACCTATGAGAAGTAGAAAAAGAACCAGGTGTGATCTCACACAGAGCAGTTAAAAATAATTAGTTGCCAATACAGCTTGTTGCCTATTCGAGAAAGTGTTCTGGATTTTCAATGCACTGATGAAATACCACTGCATACAAGCTAGTTATGCAGTACAACAAAATGAAGACAAACTCTCGCTCCTGAGTAAGAAACAAATGCAGCAAAGTTATAACCACAACCACTGTAAAGTCTTCATGTTTTCCAAGTGATGCATGTAAACAATTTTAGAATCATAGACTCACAGGATATTCTGCATTGGGAGGGATCCACCAGGATCACCAAGTCCAATTCCCGGCCCTGTGCAGGACACCCTCAGATTCACATCATGTGCTTGAAAGCACTGTCCAGATGCTTCTTGAAGTCTGTCAGGCTTGGTGTTGTGACTACTTCCCTGGGGAACCTTTTCCTAATATCCAACCTAAACCCCCCTGAGGCAAATTCGGGATATTCCTTTGCATCCTGTCACTGGTCACCAGAGAAGTGCCTGCCCTTTTGCTTCCCCCTGGGAGAAAGCTCTAGGCTATGGTAAGGCCTCCTCGTGGTCTCCTCCAGACTGATAAGACAGCTGATCTCAATCATTCTTCATATGACTTCCTCTCTAAACCCTTCACCATCTTCATGGTGCTCCTTTGGATGCTCTCTGAGAGCTTTACATCTTTCTTACATTGTGGCACCCAAAATTGTCCCCAGCACTCGAGGTGAGGCTGCCCCAGCTCAGGGCAGAGCAGGACAATCCCCTCCCCTGCCTGGCTGCTGTTGCTGGGCCTGATGCACCCCAGGACACGCTTGGCCCCCCTGGCTGCCAGGGCACTGCTGGCTCATATCCAACTTTCCACTGACCAGGACCCCCATGTCCCTTTGTGCAGACCCCCATTCCCCAGCCTGTGCACATCCCTGGCACTCGCCCTTGTTACATTTCACATCTGGTGACTGCCCAGCTCTCCAAGTAGCCAAGATCACTCTGCAGGACCTCTCCTAGTTTAAATAACTACAGAAATACGTATTTATTTCAATTCAACACAAATGTTTCAAGACTTATCTACATAAAAAGACATGTTCAAAAATGAGCCTCACAAGCTTCCTGAAGACACGTGTGTTGACTGAAGTGTTCAGGCTGCTTTAGAGGGAACAAACCACGTCCCAGCAGCATGTCATTCATTAAACAATTTTATTACATTCAAACAGTAAAACATGATAACAACTATATCTTGTAGTAAAATTTTACAGATCAGTCAAGCTTTTAAAAAATAAAAATACTAAAAAAAAAGGTTTATCTTCATCTATCTTTATTTTACATTTTATCTATGATTTTAATACATATATTAGAATATATTATATATATAATAGTAGTCTCTCTCTATTGTAAGGATCCAAATCTGCAAGCTTAACCAAGAGACTTCCCACACTGTACATACTAAAACTCATTTACAAGCATAAAAGCACAAAGATACATGGCCATATGTCACCATCTGGATAACTAAAGTGCAGTTACACAGTATGAAATATTTTTCAGGAAATGAAATTATTTTAAACAGAATAAATAGGTTCTGAAGAACGGCTGTAATGTGACATAGCAAAGGTGACAAGAGTTTCTTCAGGTTGAAAAGGTTACTTAACTTTTTTTTTTTTTAAAAAGGGAGCAACCACAAAATATACATACACAAATTATGAGTAAAGAACACCACATAAGCAGAACCCCAGGAAATGAGATAAACTCTAAGTTTAGCCCTTACTTTTCCAAGACTCAGTACAAATACAGGGATATGGAAACTGATTCCATTAATAATTTCCTCTTCAAATAAGTGTATTGGCTGTTTCCTTTTCTGAATTTTTACATTAAAAATGATAACCATAATTCTATATTATTTCCTTACCTCATCATCATCTTAATTATTAATTAATCCAATTATGTTCAAGGTAAGGATGAAGTGTATAACGTTATAACACTATAAGCATTTCCACATAAAAATAATGGACATTCACTGAGATCAAGAATATAATTATAAAACTGCCTTGAAATACTGTAGACTTAAAAAGCATATCCACTTTTGTCAACAGAATTAAGATTTCATCTGACAATACAGCTAGTGACATTTACCTTTTTCTCTTTTCCACCTAAACACAAAAGAAGAAAATAAGTAATTCTATAAAGGTTAGCATACACAACTGCTCTATTTTTCAAAACATTCAAATAAGAAATATTTTAAAAAACCCCAAAAACACTTAAAATGCACCTTCCCTGTGAAATGCTCTTGGGAGGCAGTATTTCAGCACATTAGTGCCATATAGTTCAGTTAATAATGTGCTTGCAATAAACATCTGAAGAATTCAGGGCTGCAAGTATTAGGAACACAGAAAATTATGTCCCGAAACTTCAGAATTTTGCCGACATGATTTGCTCTCCAAATGTCAAACTAATGCTGTGCATAAACTACATTCCTCATCTCAAGAGAGATTCTAACAAATGTATTAAGACAGAATACTTGTTTGTATTAAATATGTATTTTACAAATTCATATGACAACCTATCTTTTCAAGTTTATCTAAAAGCAAACATAGCACAGAACAGGTATGCATGGCACCTTAACTGTAATCTTCACTAACACTGAATTAGTAACTAGAAAGCCTTTCTTCAAAATCTTTACTTGTGAAAGCACAAGTCTTTTAGGAAGACTTCATACACACCTACAAGCTACTTGTTCTACTTTTCACAGTATTTTTACACCTAAAAATTGGAGTTCAAAATAATGAAAAATAATCCTAAAATAATTTATTACTGCAAAATAGAAACTAGCAAGTCAGAGGAAAGAAACTCACTCTCATTCACAAACCCATGATCATTATGCAACTCATAGTACTGAACAATACTTAAAAGAGAACTATTTTTGCAAAGAGATATCAGCAAAGGATATTACCTTTTAATTGGCTGTAACAAGCACACGCAAACTATGCCAAATACAATAGTTACAGATTATTTCTGGAGAAATCAAGCCATAGAAAGATTATTTTCAAACTTTCTTTGTGCTCTGTATCAACCAGAGTAAGTCAAACAACAAAGAGCTACCTAATACAATGAATAAACAGCAAAATCAAACAAAATCCAAATTAAGACCTTAACTCCATAAAATTGCTTCTACTGAAAGTACAAAAGGTTAAAAGAGTATTTGCCAGCATTTCAGAAGACTCCTTCAAGAATATAGTGCTCACAAGGATTTCCCAATAGTCTGCCTTAAGACAGCTCATGTTCCTTGATAAGGATTTAAACATTAGTCACTCAAAACCATCCACTCATTTGATTGTAAACGAGTTTTTCCCAATCTTTAACACTCATCAGGTGCATATACACAATACAATAGCTGTAGTTATGCTATTACTCAAATCTTAATAAGCACTGTTTAAACCTTCAGTGACAGTAAAAGCTGTAGCCTGAAGAACCTATCTATGAATTCTAGTCCTAGTCTACATCATCCTGTTTCCACTTATTAAGCTCCACTGAAATCATTCCAACACCTCTTGCAGCCTAACTCTATGATGAGGCTTAGAATCAATATGTAATTGTTATCTTCCTAGACCTGTCAATCACCCAGGACTACCAGCAATGCTTCTTTTCCAGAAATAACTCTCCCTCTTTCCCTTGGTGCTGTTGCTCTCATGACTCATCCCTTATCACTCTTCCCTTTCAGTGTATCCTCCTGAAGGAGCCTTCTCATCCACCTGTACTATTTTATGAATCACTTCATAAGCTTTTGTCTTGCATCCCTTTCCATTTGTCTTCATTCTACCCAGGGCCAGGATTCAAATTCAACTATGAACTCCCTGCCATCAATCAGAAATGTTCTTTCTACTCCCTATCTCTTGGGCTTGTCCAAGTCAACACCCCAGTTTGGGTCTCTCTTTCCCCATACTGGTGCCTCACTATCAGCTCAGCCTCAGCACCACAGACAACACACAGGTCTTATTCTTTCCACCACTGCAAGTCCTGAACCTCAAATCTAGGTTCTTGACAGGTCCTAGAAATAACCTGCTGTTGAGATCATAGAGATGCCCATCACATCACTAAGATATCCCTCTGGCAGCTGAAATTTTATCACAGGACCACAGAAGTTCACACCTGAAACAGTGAAGCAGTCTTCATCTTTCAAGATCCAGAACTGATCCTTATGAACATTCCTCTCTCAGTAGCTTTTTTTAGCCTATGGCCAGATCACACAAGTCCTTCCCCATCTCACTTCTTGAGCAGCATCCACCTCACTCTCTATTTCAAGACCCTCACTGGTCAAGGTCCTCATTCTAAAATTACTAATCAGGATGTAGATGAGGTTACAGTTCTGATAAACTGTTATATTTTCACCTCTGAACTTCTTTTCCCTTGCCCTTGTGGTTAGGAGAGCTCCCTGAAGCAGCACCCTCTTTCAAAAACCTCCTACATGCTTTTTTCCTATTTCTCACTAAAAACAGAGAAACAAAATTACCAGATAGCTGGCACGTCTACACTACTACACTAAAATTCACGTCACTGATGCCAAACATTCTCCTATGCCATCACAGATCTCATGAGTCTTCCCTTACCCTTAAATCATATAAGCATTCTGGGTCAGGAAACCCCTCATAACCACTGAACTCCAGGATGACTAACTCAGACATGGAACTTGAATAGCCTGTTACTTAGAAATGTGACTAAAACAATTTTCTACCATACAGTGCCTATGGAAAACCAGCATCATACCAGCAATAAGCCTACTCAAAAGTATTTTTGTCTTTTTCAAGGCATCTCAACCTCTTTAAGAAATAATCCAAATGCTGTGTTGATGCTGCTATTACAGAAGTTTTAACTTGTAATCGACTACTCAAGACAATGCCTACTATTGATCATTTCAATCTGTTATTTCCAAGTTGGCTTCTAGTATATTACAGATCAGCTTGTCACAGGCTACTAAGAAGACAACATTCCATACTTTATGTCACCATAAAATTACAAAATTAAGTTCATGACACTAGAGATCTTCTCTGTCATATGGCTTTATTAGACCTTGCAGAGCAATTTTCAAGCTAATGGATGCCTACAGGTATTTTTTGCAGTATGAGCAATTATTTAAAAACAAGTGGTTTTCACTCAAAATATAATTAAAGAAGGATTTTCATTAATTTTGTCATCTTAAAATGATATTTCCCCAAACTGTTCACAACCAAAACCAAAAATACTCCACAAAATCCCAAAAATACTATCCTATAATCCCAGCCATAAATTATCCACTTCTTTTAAATAATAGTTGTGAATAGTAATTCCTTTAAAGTTACTTGTCTCATGTTTCTGTTTACTTTCTCACTGTATCTGGTTCTGACACTGTGCAGTTTAGCTTGTCACACTGCACATATGAGCAAGTTTAATCAAAACACTCCTCATGAGGCAGCAGCACGAGTGTGCCACATGCTGCAAACAACAAAGCAACAACACACTCTGACTGCCCCCCAAAACTGCTGCAGTAAATTCCTACTGTTCCACTCCAACACTGCATAAACCTATGTACTATAACTTAAGCTTATGCACAGAGTTTTCACAGGAAAAAAAAAAAAAAAAAACAAAAACAAACAACCTTTTTCATTCAGGTAACACTGACTGCAAAAGAGCCATAAGCTTCACCTCAAAGTTTGGGTGCCCATGTGATGCCCATTTTGCACATTACATTCTTCGGTTATTGCTTTTTAATTTCAAACACCTTTCCCTCCTGTCCAAGTAAGTTTTTACAGAACAGCCCAGAAAGAAAACTCCTTATACTATTTTGAAAAACAACAACAACAAAAAAATCAGCTACTGGAGAATCATCAATTTTTTATCCTGATACACACAGACAACTCAGCATCAGAGCCACACTCCAAAAACAGGTCATTTAATAAAAAAGAAAAATAATAAAAATCAGGGTCCGTCATGCAATATAACTACAATGTTAACAAAAGTTAGCATATTTCATTTTACCTACACTGGAAGTACTTAACAATAAGAAAACAAAACTCTTTTTCCAGAGAATTATTTGCCTTACAGGTTTAAACAACAAATGTAGCATTCAAATCGTGAACTACAATTTTTTCACTTTCCTTAAAATGGTACTTCTTCTACTGCTTTGATCACTGTTTTTAAAATAATCCACAGTTGTTTTGCCAACATTTTAACAGACATCTGAAAAGGATAAAACTAATGTCACAAACATGACAACACTTCCGACACTCCTGCAATAATCAATAAACAAAAAGAACTGGAACCCAAATATTCGGATGAGCAAACTAACAGAAACGTGGAAAAACTTAATTGCTAATTAGAGCACAGGCTAATAGTTATAGCAAACTTTAAAATCATTTATTCCCTTCTTTCAAGTCCGACCTCTAACACAGTACACTCCAGGAATCATAACAAACAAGATTAGCTTCCCTAAAGTACATTTAATTGGGAAATTCTATATCAGCCACAAGATGCCTTCATCAGGTGAGAAACCAAGCAAAAGCTTCGATTCAGTTTTTGACAAACAAGAGTGAGGAACTGGAAACACTACTGCAGCCAAACAAAACAACAAAATACCATAATGCTACCTTCTCCACGAGAACAAAAGCATCAACCACCAACTCCACCCCACCCCCAAGCAGGCTGTTGCTCTCTAACCACAGAGCCAATACTGTAGACAATGTAATCCCACAGGGAAGACAGAAGGTCACAGACATACTGTGAAATCTTAAAATAAGGTCCACGTTTTAGAAAGACCTACAAGTACTTTAACGAGACAAAATTTCATTTGGAACAAACAGGTGGAGTATAGAAACAGCCTGTTCTTCTCCTGACTGTCTCTTCCCTCAACACATAGAGGGAGGTCACGTGCTCAGTGTAGTCCAAAATTAAGGATACGGCACTTCAAATAAGCAGCAGCAATCAATATGTGGCGAGGATGGCAACGTGCAGTGTGACACTGCAGGTGTGATTGCGTACTGTATACCAGCAGTGGACCTGTTATTATTCATCAGCTGTAGGTGGCTAAGAGGGTGTCACTTATTACAGTGACACATGCTGCAGCTGGCTAGCCATGATTAACTATTACCCAGTGTGGCTGAAAGGGATGGAGACTACCATTCATTATAATCCAGCGTGGGTTAGGGGCGTAGGGAGGCTGCTACCCTTCCCCGCACCGCAGCATTTGAAGGAAGGCAACTAAAACTCAACAAAGCCCTGGGAATGGTGTGCATAGAGGAGAGAAAGGGAACCGCGGTCGCCCAGCCTGACGGAACGGGTGTCCTGCTAGCAGGGGCGGAGAGCCCGCCCGCGCTCGGCGAGACCAGGAGCGCTCCGCCGCCAAGTGACAGCGCCGGGCCGGGCCCCGGCCGGCCCCGCCGTGCGAGAGGCGCTGGGGCACCGGGGCACCGCGCTCAACTTCCAACCACAGCAGCAAAAGCCTTTGTCCGAGCGCTCCCGGTCCGTGGCCGGGG